>CANTUV010000019.1:38307500-38872500 GCA_947685225.1 Garcia nutans | reverse complement strand
TCACAAAGACTAGAAAAAGTCGTAATCTTCTATTACCAAAACCTACTTGTGAAAGAATTCAATTACCAGTTAAACTCATAAGATCACTATATTGCACTTCTGCCAAAGCAGAATCACGTGTGTACTTTGCTTTGGTGCTCAGCAATATCTTCCAGCAGAGCCCAAAATCGGCACGAATATGTTCTTTTTTTCTTTGCTTTAGCTGAATACTTTAAGTAGAAAAACTCGCTGAAGCTGGTGAGACGTTCGGTCTATTCACACAGGCACACAGCCAGAGCAGGGATTTCTTTCTTGCAGAGAAAGATCCTGAGGGGCAACCACTTTCTTTCACTAAATAGGAATGAAAGTATTCAACCGCCGGAAAGTGGGGTGGCGGCCAGCTAGTCGGAATTAGACTTTCCATTCAATTCGTGACACATGGCGAGATTCCTCTACCACCACTCTGTATAAATAGAGGCTTGATTTGATAAGCTTTGGTGCTCTTACAAAAACAAAAAAAAACATAAGTTTTCTACCTCTTTCTATCGAAAAGCTATGGCCCTTTCCAGTCGACTTTTTGAAATTGACCATCAACTTTTTCTTATTGACCTTGAAATACAAGGGTTAGAATCTTCCCTTAAAACTACTCAATTTTATTTAGAAAAAACGACTCAACTTTTGTTAGATTATTGCCAGAGGGTTCTTTCTTTCAACCATATTCAAGAAAAAATGGAAAAAGACAGAAATAAAATCCAGCAACTTGAAGAGGAACTCTCCGGCTTCCGGAAGGAACAGCGGAAACTACAGCAGAAGCAGCGGGAACTTATCGTGAGGATAACCTACCAAGAAAACCGGCGACTCTGACTCTTTTAGTTTTTTATTTTAAATTAGGGTTTAAATTAAATAAGTGTCTGTAGACGCAAAGTAGTGTGTTCTAATTTATGGTGTTCTTTCTCTTTGTTTAGTGAAGATCTACTGCTATCCTTACTGGAGATAGACTCCTATGCTAAGTGTCTTTGTTTGGTTTTCTTTGTTATGTTTAATTAAGTTCTATGTCTTTTGTTAACTTAATATGTTGTTAGTTAAGTAAAGTTGTGTCTTTGTTTGGTTTGGTTTGTTGTGTTTGCATATATGGTATGGGCCAAAACCTAGTCTAAAGTGTTCACTACTTATGTTAATATAAATAATCAAAACTTTTTCGTAAAAATGTGCTGAAAATTCATGTGAAAGTTGAAATAAAGCGTAAGCTAAGTGTACTGTAGATGTGCTTATTAAGCCTTTCCAGCTCTGAAGCTTCTCCTTCTTCCTTGAGTTCGCAAAACCAAACCCTAATCTTGCTAGTTCAGTTCGTATGTTTTACGTGAGCGCGTTGAAGTTGAACTAGTGTGCATGGACCTTATCCACACGTTTTTCGACCTAGACGCTAATAACACGAAAACCTAGGACTCAAGCGTTTTCGATCTCTGTTTTTGCGCAAAAGTCTCATAAAATCAGTCATCGTTAATAAAATAAAAATCGTTGCTGCGCTTCCTGATCAGTTTCTGATTCAATAATGTTCCTATTGTTCTTGTAATTTCTGAACGTTAACATTTAGGTGAGCTACATCTCCGGCATTTGCAGAGTTCTCTGCATGCATTTGTAGATTTGCTTCCCCCAACAAAAAGAATTGGAATGTTTTCATATAGACGAACAGTCTCATTATACGACACCGTTTTCTCCGTTGGCTCTGCGGTCAAAATCGACGGCTTCAAGTGAGTGAACTGTAGGTCTAGGTAGTGTGGGTAGAAAACTTCTAAGCGGAGTTCCGTTGGGTAGAGATTCGCTGTGAAATTTTACGTTTGTACGGGTTGCTCCCGCCCACTAACACTTTGCCATCTAGCAAGAGTGCTGCTATGGAGTGGTATATTCTGAGATTTTTTCTCGGGTTGAGCACCACGAATCCCCGGGGCGGATCTTCGTCGGGTAGGTAAAGAACCAGGTTGTAAGCTGGGTTTCTTGTGTCGTCCCAACCTGCGCTTCCATTTCCATGGGTGGCGCCGTTGATTAGAATGACGTCGTCAGTGGGTAACAGCAGCATGTCGTTCATCACCCAAGGAGCGGGCATGAACTCCATGACCTATTCGGGTTCCGAGTCGGATACTTTCAACCTTCCACACTTAGTATGCACTTAATTAAGTATTAAGTGAAAGCCCTGACGCTTTATGGATAAGGATAGTTGTTTAGTTACGTGCTCTTTCCTGGGCTATCATTTTGCAATAACCTTTTCCTTGTTCGTGACATTATGGGAGAAATTCCAATTTCTCTCTCCCTCTGAATAGTGATCATGAGACAGACCAGAAATCAGTCAGCATATTTAGCTAGCATTTAGGATACCTCAGATGTAAGACACATCATTGAATTGCCAACAAGTACCACAAATATCAATCAAGAACATTATTGTTAACGATTCTTATATCTAACCTGCATTTATGCTTTCCTTTTTCCATAAACCAGTAAAAGAAATGGGGGGCAAAGGAAGGGGGAGCTTGGATTCTGAAAATGGAGCTGGTTGTTTTCCATGAGACGGCGCTGTGTTAGGGTTACCTGTGGGAACGACAGAGAGGGAGGAAGAAGATGTTGTTGATGAGCTGGACTTGACCAGGCTTCCTGAGAAACCCACCCTCGCATCCACGTGATGTTCCTTGGATACCAAGGCCAAAACAAAATGATTGGACTGCTTTTCTGGGCCTGGACCTACTTTAGAGAGGTCTTTCGGCTTGGACATGACGTTTGCTTGATATTGGGCGGAGTGGGCTTTGTTTGCTGCTTTGCAGAGACTAGGCTTAGGCTAGGACACGTGAATTGGCCTCACCATCACAGCATCTTGGGAAGCTCCTCCCTCCTCAACAAGCTCCACCCCCAGAATATCTAGAACCGGTTGGGATTGGACTAGATTGGTTCACTAAATATCCGGAGAAAGGCCCAAATCATATATTCTTTTTAATGATATATGGATTTCCTTACTTGGGCTTGGCTCCGAACACCTTGCTTTACTACCGGGTAGTCGATAAAAAAAAGAAAAGAAATGAATCCGGAATTCCACTGTCCTTTCAAGAATGGCATGAAGCTTTGGTTTGGCTGTGTAAAGCCAGTGAAGTGATCCTCGGCAATGATTCATTTCCGTATTCTTTAATAAGAAGAAAAGGGGATTCCCACCAGACCAGCTAGGATAAGACAACAAAGAAAACCAAACAAAGACACAACTTTACTTAACTAACAACATATTAAGTTAACAAAAGACATAGAACTTAATTAAACATAACAAAGAAAACCAAACAAAGACACTTAGCATAGGAGTCTATCTCCAGTAAGGATAGCAGTAGATCTTCACTAAACAAAGAGAAAGAACATCATAAATTAAAACACACTACTTTGCGTCTACAGACACTTATTTAATTTAAACCCTAATTTAAAATAAAAAACTAAAAGAGTCAGAGTCGCCGGTTTTCTTGGTAGGTTATCCTCACGATAAGTTCCCGCTGCTCCTGCTGTAGTTTCCGCTGTTCCTTCCGGAAGCCGGAGAGTTCCTCTTCAAGTTGCTGGATTTTATTTCTGTCTTTTTCCATTTTTTCTTGAATATGGTTGAAAGAAAGAACCCTCTGGCAATAATCTAACAAAAGTTGAGTCGTTTTTTCTAAATAAAATTGAGTAGTTTTAAGGGAAAATTCTAACCCTTGTATTTCAAGGTCAATAAGAAAAAGTTGATGGTCAATTTCAAAAAGTCGACTGGAAAGGGCCATAGCTTTTCGATAGAAAGAGGTAGAAAACTTATGTTTTTTTTGTTTTTGTAAGAGCACCAAAGCTTATCAAATCAAGCCTCTATTTATACAGAGTGGTGGTAGAGGAATCTCGCCATGTGTCACGAATTGAATGGAAAGTCTAATTCCGACTAGCTGGCCGCCACCCCACTTTCCGACGGTTGAATACTTTCATTCCTATTTAGTGAAAGAAAGTGGTTGCCCCTCAGGATCTTTCTCTGCAAGAAAGAAATCCCTGCTCTGGCTGTGTGCCTGTGTGAATAGACCGAACGTCTCACCAGCTTCAGCGAGTTTTTCTACTTAAAGTATTCAGCTAAAGCAAAGAAAAAAAGAACATATTCGTGCCGATTTTGGGCTCTGCTGGAAGATATTGCTGAGCACCAAAGCAAAGTACACACGTGATTCTGCTTTGGCAGAAGTGCAATATAGTGATCTTATGAGTTTAACTGGTAATTGAATTCTTTCACAAGTAGGTTTTGGTAATAGAAGATTACGACTTTTTCTAGTCTTTGTGAGGGATTTTCGATCTTAACCAAGTGATGGAATCATTTTCAGTTCGATTTAGTAGGAAATTTATTGTAAGTGTGCATGAAGGACTGGTCACAGAAAAGCAGTTAAGTTGAAATCTTAATCTTAGAATGGAAAGAATTTCTTTTTCAGTCTACCATTCTGACTAATCCAAGTCACAGGTTCGAACCCTAATTCCCGTTTAGGGCTGAAACTGATTTAAATCCTCAGCCTAATTAACCCAGGTGTTATTAGGAAAGAAGATGGACAGAGTCATTATCAAAGTGAGTGCTACTGCCAGTTCGCAGAGTTCATTGGTGTTACCTATTTTTTTATTAACGAGCTGAGTTGAACCTATTTTCACCAGCCGATTGGAAAGTAAGTTAACTCTTATTTCGGGCAATCGACCAAGATTGACCTGCTATTTTCTACCTGTATTGAGAAGAGAGGGAAGACTAAGCCCTCAAGGAGTAAGGAGTAGTAACTAGAAAAGTATTCTAAAGATATAATGTTATAAAGGAGCATTTCTTCTATTATTTTCCAGAGTGTGCTGCGACTGCATTCTCTCTTTTGGCTGTCGATTGCATGCAGTTTTTCCGATTTCTTTCGTTCTCCTTTTCTTTTCTTATTATTATCACTGGATGTTCTTTATATTTTATTGGTTGGGTAAAATCTTTGGTCCAACATACCCTGAGACTTTAGGTATAATATATGTGAATATAATTTATTATGGCCAAAAACCTCTGTTAGGCCTACTTATAAAATCTACAGCTTACGTACCGATAGTCTATATCTTCTCCCTTTTTCTTTCAATCTCCGACATATTTCTTACTTACTCATTCGCCGACTCGGACAATTCTTTAAGCAGTGACCAAACCTCTTCAGAAGAATCCACAACTATAGTTGTTGGTTCTTCACATACTAACTCTCTTGCAGTTGGGCAGGATATTCCGGGTGTTAACGACCCCTCACTTATCTCACATTTTGGTCTGACAAATCCTCAGTATGGAGAAAGAGCGATTGAATTGTATGCAAGAATCCGTAACTTGGAAGCCCTGGAAATAGAACAATTGCCCCGTCAACTGAACAAGGGGGAATATGAAAACTTAGTCCGCACAACATTAACCCAAGCCCACAACCTCCACCTTTATATTACACACCTGAATCACGATATCTTTGATATCACAGTTTACGAATTGAAAGCTAATATTCAGGAAGAGCTTTTTTCTCTCTTTATTGCTCAACCCACTAAGCAATTAGCTCAAATTTTTATCGAATTGCCCTTTGGGGATGGGAAGATCAGGCCAGAGGCTTTGGAATTCATCAGCCTTGATCTCGAACGGCTGGGTCTGATCGATGAATATCCTAGGGATAATTTCCAAAAGATAGTCATGCAGACTCGTCTGCAATTCCTACTATATTCGCTTCGACAACAGGGGAGCAATAGTCCTTTCTATAATGCATTTATCCAATACTATCGAACAGGCTGTGGGGGTTAAGGGTAGGTCTTGACTTCTTCGCTATGATCTTTCCAGGAGTTAGGAGCTATACCGTTTCATTCCTCTTTGTTGTTATGATGTTCCATATCCATATTAACCCAAGCCCACAACCTCCACCTTTATATTACACACCTGAATCACGAGATCTTTGATATCACAGTGTCAAAGAAGTAGGCACCAACCATTTTTTGTCAAAAATGGAGGTGCCTAATTAAGGGGATTGTCAAAAATGGAGGTGCCTAATTTAGGACATTGTCAAAAGTGGAGGTGCCTAAATTTGGGGAATTGTTAAAGTCAAAAATGGAGGTGCCTAATTTATTGACTAATTTCACCAACCCATGTTTTTGAAGCCTATATAAACCCATCCACTTCATTTGGAAGATACAACTTAAAATTGAAGAAGTAAAGAGAAGAGAGTGTCTTTGAGAGAATTTTGTGAGGAAAAATTCTTGTTCATAATTGAGTGAGGGTTGTGAGTGTTTGTAAACACATTGTATTTTCTCCTTAATAGAAGTCTGCAGCAGCTCCGGAGACGTAGGCATAATTGGCCGAACTCCGTTATCAAATTCTGTGTTAATATTCCGCATTTATTTTCGCTCTCCTACTAATCTGGTTTAAGGGAATAGAGTGGTAATCACCTCAATTTCCCAACACACAGTTTACGAATTGAAAGCTAATATTCAGGAAGAGCTTTTTTCTCTCTTTATTGCTCAACCCACTAAGCAATTAGCTCAAATTTTTATCGAATTGCCCTTTAGGGATGGGAAGATCAGGCCAGAGGCTTTGGAATTCATCAGCCTTGATCTCGAACGGCTGGGTCTGATCGATGAATATCCTAGGGATAATTTCCAAAAGATAGTCATGCAGACTCGTCTGCAATTCCACTATATTCGCTTCGACAACAGGGGAGCAATAGTCCTTTCTATAATGCATTTATCCAATACTATCGAACAAGCTGTGGGGGTTAAGGGTAGGTCTTGACTTCTTCGCTATGATCTTTCCAGGAGTTAGGAGCTATACCGTTTCATTCCTCTTCGTTGTTATGATGTTCCATATTCAAAAGAATTAGGGGAGAACTTACGGATTCATGCTATTGGAAGTGATCGTAATAAAGCGCTAGCCGAGCAGCGCTGCAAGGCGAACCAGTCAGTAGAAGAGGGCGCCTTGTACCATATGTACTGAGATTCATCGGGAGACATGGTCAAAGCTCGGCACGTAATAAAGGGCCAAACATTACTCGGAGGTAGAACAGTTGTATTTCTTCCTTCCTTCAGGGCCCAGCTTTCTGACTAACTGAATAGGCTCTTGTCTATTCATTCTTTCTTCTCTTACGATGTAGTTTGCTGAAAACAGTGCTCCTAAAATGGGGCCTTTCTCTTATTATTATTTTACGATAACGCTCACCATTGCAAGATAATGACAAAAACTGGACTTTAGTTAAGGTTTGAAGACGCTCGACCAGAGTTTCTCCTCCAAAAATGGTCGGAAGAACGGATTTTAAATATATACATAAATATATATTAACGGCTGGCTGGTTTTTATGCAAAAAAGACAAAACGGGATTGGATTTCCACTCATAAGGTTAGATACCTTTGACAGGGTTGTCTTTTTGGTTGAAATGGGATGGTGTTCAAACTCCCGAAATGCAGTCAAGACAGCGGGCCTTCCCCTTTCTGACTGGACTGACTCGGGGAAAGGTCAATCTCCTCCGGAGCATGCTGCACAGCCACTCATTCATCCTGACTAAATAGTAGAATCTATCTCTCAGCGATTCTTTTCTCCACCCCTTCCCAACCAGCCCGCCCAATCGATTTTGTAAGATCGGCTAATTCAAAGGGTTAATCTGGTCCGAAGTTGTCGGAACGAATCGTTTGCTTTATCGAACAAAGCTAGGGGGTTTTGGTTGGCCCCCCTCTTTTCAACCATTATAGCTGGCGTCGACCCGCTTTGCGATACGAACGGACACGAAGAAAGAACGCAGGCAGCGGAAATGCAAAAGAGAAGAGCAAAGATTCCAGACCAAGAGCATGCAATCAAAAATCTGTTGAATGAAGGTATATTCTCAGCCACTAGTTAGAAGGAAATCCCTTGACTTCGCTTATGCCCTTATGCAGTAAAGAAAGCAAGTGAGGCGGGCTAAGATTCCATTCGAAGTAACGTAACAGGATTCGATGTTGCACTATCTTCAACTCTTCCCGGGATCCAGGGTTTTTCAAGAAAAGGTCCCATCCTTCAATATCATGATTGGGTCGACTCGACCAGGCCAGATCATGAGTGAATAGAAAATCGAAAACGTACATAGTTGTTCCAGCTGAAATACTTGGAATAATTCTACCACTTCTACTAGGAGTAGCCTTTTTAGTGCTAGCTGAACGTAAAGTAATGGCTTTTGTGCAACGTCGAAAGGGTCCTGATGTAGTGGGATTGTTCGGATTGTTACAACCTCTAGCAGATGGTTCGAAATTGATTCTAAAAGAACCTATTTCACCAAGTAGTGCTAATTTCTCCCTTTTTAGAATGGCTCCAGTGGCTACATTTATGTTAAGTCTGGTCGCTCGGGCCGTTGTACCTTTTGATTATGGTATGGTATTGTCAGATCCGAACATAGGGCTACTTTATTTGTTTGCCATATCTTCGCTAGGTGTTTATGGAATTATTATAGCAGGTCGGTCTAGTAATTAGGGGGGCGGCCGTTCGGTCGCCTATGATACTAGGACCAATAGGTCAAAAATGGGTTTGTGCCGCAGGTGTTGAACGATCTACTCTACACATGTGTGGGCTTACAAGGGCTAGGGCTTATAAACCCTTTCTTTCATTCATCAATAGGGCCCTGGTCGGTCACTTTTCCAGGCCGGGATCGATAAGTCTCTATATTTATATCTATCTATATATATTAATATATATATATATAAATAAAAAGATTCACTGTCTTTTAACCGGCTGTTCTTCTTTGTCAACGCTACTAAGGACCTATAGGTTCTCCTACTTGACTTATGAAAGATAATGGGCTTATTCAAAAAGGAAAAGGCGCTACTATACAATACATTAGTAGAAGTCAGCGTTAGCCTAGCCTACCCTACTAATGTATTGTATAGTAGGGTGTAGTATAATAGGCGAGCGAGTTAGCGAAGACGCTTAGGCTAATAGATAAGAGAGCGTCGGTGTGTAGCCTTCATTCTACTACGCTACGCAAAGGTTACGAAGTCACTTAGCTCGACGTTAGGAGAGTCAAGAGGGAACGCCATACCTACATAGAAGAACCGCTGTTCACTGACTTTCTAAGGTCTAACCTTTCGCTCCCCTACTGAAAAGGGGCAAAGCCGCTTCGCACCACTGATAGACTACTTAAGATTCAATTCAAAAGGCCCTACTTAGTTTCGCACGCCTTTGTCATTGTCAGTCAACTAAGTAGGGCCTGAGGCCCCCTGCGAATCCGTAAATCTGAAGAGCATGCCGCAACAAAAGGATGGTCCCCTATGCATTTCATTCTTTCCGGAAGGGAAAAAAAAAAAGTACCCCCCATCATGGTGAACCTCTCCTTGTGATCGGGATGAGGTAAATGCCTCCCAGCCGAGGGGCGGATCGAATCGGAGTTTCCTTAGGTAGCCACCGACCTACAGTTATCCTTAAACTTCCGTGCTTGGTGGAGAAGAAGCGAACAAAGGTACGCTTGCATGCTGTCTTGTTCTCTGCCGCGAACTGGGATCGCTCGCCAGCTAGGTCAGATTGGAGCAACATTTTTTGAGAACATATTACCCATCTTCGGGGACAAGGGGCGGAACGACCTCTCGATCTACTTACTGCAGCCCAGGAATAAAAATGTCCGTCTAGGCATTCCCTCTTGCTCCGATCCCCCCTACGCCTAGGACGTTGTCTGGGCCAAGAGCCATAGTTAGTTGCTGTTTTCATTTGGTTGTTTTTTCTCGTTGTTGATACCGGCAAGACCCAGCCAGATGATGTCTACTGGTTGGTAGTGAGAGGACTCTTAGTATATGCATACCCAAAAGGGGACGCTGATTAAAAAACAATCATTTGATTTTGTTTCTTGCTTTCCCTTAGCAGCGGGAAAGGAGTCTATCTATCTGCCTAGCTTTGGTAGATTTCCCCCAACACAATCCACAGAAATTCCACGAATCCCTTGGTGGATAAGTCCGACGACTTAGCAGCAGTGCGGAATTTAGTTTCTCGTCCGGTGGATCTGATCTATAGTTAAGGGGCAATACATACCAAAAGGTTCGAAGAAGGAACGCACATTAGAGTATATAATAAACCCACCCTTCTAGATAGCCCGATAGAAAAGAGAACTCCAACCTTTGGGACTGCAACTCCATCAAAAGCAGAAGCAATTGAAAGGAAAGCTACTCCTGCAACTAAAACCTCAAGGAAGGCAGGAGGTTGCGGAGTAATGGAAGAAAGAAGGATTGGAACTTGATTAGATGGGATTGCTTCCTTTAGCACTCCAACAGAATCAGAGATTAAAAAAAGAAAAGGGATGCGCTTATTGATGGCTTTTTTCTGGTCTGGTAAGGCGCTAGAAAGCAATTTTGATAGACTTACCTCTTGACTGCATTTACAAGGGCTTATCTTAGTACTGATCTGGAACTTACTGCAAGAGATTAGAAAAAGCATTAATTAAGAATGCTTTAAAAAAGATAGTACTTTAGGATAGGACTGACTTTTAAATCTTACGCTAGGTGGTACTGGTAGTGCTTTAGTCTCGTTATTTAGTATCTTATGGGTAGTCTTTTTTTTTTTATTATTAAGGGTATACCTCTTATGCCTCCTTATGCCCGGGAAAACTCTTATGACTCGCATCCGGAGTATGAAATGCTACTAATTCTAATTACAGGTAGATCCCTTATGACTGGTCTGCATCCGCATCATTACCTCGCTCGCCCCAGCAAGAACAGGCCAGCAAAATATTAGGATAGCACTTAGAGCGCTTAAGACTAGATCGAGAAACTGGACTAAAACTTCAAAATGAACTCCCAATCGATGAAATGAAAGTTGAAATTACAATAAGAATTACTGCTTGCCTATAACCTAAAAGCTTGCCGGATTGCCTAAGAGTGTAGGGTATTCTATTGGCTTGATCACTTTCTAAAGATCCTCAAGAAAACAGGCTTTCTAGCTATCATTTTCTTCTCGCCTAGAGATCTAACTTCTTCCCCGCAATTGTATCGAATGGAAGCACGACTAACACTGGCTTTAAGAAAGACGAAGACTGGCTTGCGTAAGAGAACTGCTTTCTGGTAGGGAACTAGCTAAAAGAGAAGCTTGCCTGGAAATCTCGTATGGGCCACCGGTAACTGGCAATGGTTTGCAGGTAGCAGGACTTCTTTTTTAGTCGAGTTCGACTAACTTTTCTCAAGGATATTTCAGACTAGGGAATCCATTCAACAGGCGATGAGATCTTTCGTTTCCAAGCTCTTCAACTTCATTTCCTACGGGTTTGCTCATGCCTGGTCTCCTCTTCCGTGCTCCATCTTCTACTTCTCTTCTATATTCTGGATGGAGGGCTTCAAGTTGCTATGACGTGAAAGACCAGGTGCACTTTCATCAGATAGGACGCTTTGCCGACTTTCAAACTTCTTTCTCCGCTGCTATAACAAGATGGTTTATAGCATCATAGATAAAGACAGGGTTTGCTGACACATTAGCCACACTAGATTCCATGATCAGTATAAGGTATTGATATCCGAGTCGACGAATCGGATTGAAATCAGTGTGAAGAAGAGTCATGCGAGGACTAATCAAGCATAGCTAAATAGTAGTCATGTCCACAAGGAAAGGAAGAAAGATCGTCAACGCTTCCAACGTCCGTAGGAACTAAGTCGGAAGTTGGGCCGGAACTAGAGGACTCTGTGAGACCCCATTTCCTGTCTACCTCTCTGAATCCTTAGTTTTCGGAGCAGTAGAGACTCACGCTTTAGCCGCTTCATCTGAAGGAGGGCTTACAGAAGGCACCAGAAAGTGACAATAGGCAAATCAACATAAATGCAAGAAAAAGAGGAAACGAAACTTCCGATCAAGCCCTGTATAGCAAGACAGAGAAAAGAAATGAATGGTACCCCGGAGCCCCTCACTATTAAAAAAATGACCAGACGTTGCGATCAGATGAAGGAGAGAAGTTCGTTTAGGAGCCACCGCATATGTTTACTCTTGAATTAATTCGTGAGATTTGCGATCGTTCTTTCTCCCCGCCTCGCTTACATGGCTTGCCGCAAGTTATTGTTTCAGACCGTGACAAAATATTTACCAGTTTATTTTGGAAAGAAATGTTTAAATTCTTAGGGGTTCAGCTACACCTCAGTTTTGCATATCATCCCTAGACGGATAGTCAAACGGAGCGGCTAAACCGGACCTTGTAAGGATACCTAAAGTGCATGTGTCATATGAATCCAAGAAGATGGAGGGATTATTTACCTAGTGCTCAATGGTGGTATAATTCCACTACTCATACAGCCATAAAGATGTCTCCCTTTAAGGCAACTTATGGCTATGAACCACCAAACCCAGCCATCCCACACCTACACACCACAGTAGCAGCAGTTGAAGGGTTCATTCAGACTAGAGAAGAGCTAAATAGGCACCTTAGAGAGCAGCTTCAGTTGGCACAACAAAGGATGAAAACTTATGCTGACCAACACAGAACTGAAAGGGAATTTAATGTGGGTGATGTTGCTTATCTTAAATTGCAGCCCTACCGGCAATTTTCCATTGCTTTCAGAAGCAACCTCAAGCTGGCAGCTAAGTACTACGGCCCTTTCCCTATAATTGAGAAAATTAGCTCAGTTGCCTCTAAACTGCTTCTTCCACTAGCTTCAAGACTTCACCCAGTTTTCCATGTCACTATTGAAGAAAAAACTGGGATCACAACAGGTGCCAATCACTGACCTTCCAACAGAAATTGAATGCAATTTTGAGATAGGGCCAGAGAGAATAATCAATTCCAGAGTTCTTCTGCGAGGAAATACTCATATACCACAATTCTTGATCAAGTGGCTGAATTTACCTACTACAGACTCTACATGGGAGGATGTCTCTTTTATTCAACACCAATTTCCAGCATTCTTCCATTCTTGGGGACAAGAATGGCTTCGAGGGGAGGGAATTGTTGTGTATGAGAGAAGAAGTAGGAAAGGATGAGTTAAATATCAGAATAGGACAAATTAAGAGAGCAATTGTACAAAGTACTAGTAAGAGCAGTAGTGAGTAGCGACCACTAGTAGGAGTAGCAGTGGAATATCCCAACAGAATTTGTAAGCTAGTTAATTAGGCCTATATCAGCTAAGGCTGCCAAGGGAATGAATCAATTAATATATCAGATATATTCCTTAATTCTCTCTTCTCTTCTTCTCTCTCCTTCCTTATCTCTTCTAATTTCTATTTTCTGATATTCAATCATTCATTACTCACTCCTCCCGCAACAGTAGGTCTGTGGCACTGATTAAATGTATGAAAAGAAAAATAAAATAAAAATGCTTTTCAGTCTGAAAGATTACAGTTGTTTCGGCATTTAATGACTAGGTTGAGGTTGCTTGCATGGCATACAAAAAGACAATTAACAACTGTACAACTACATAACATGCTTGATGATTGTAGCTATCATAACAGGAGAAACAAGGGACTATACATCCTTACCATTTGGTTTTGGCACAAGATGGGGACTCCACAAATAACCTGTTGGCAAATGAGATAATGATCCGTGGTACATGCTAAAGTATGCAATTGGGGGAAGCTTCAACTTTCTTTTCCTGAAGTCATTTATATATCCTCTTATTCCCCACCATATAAGTAAATCCACAACCATATACGAAAGCTGGATGCAGTAAGAACAGATGAAAAAGTTTGTGGCAAATCAGCCCAATGCATTATTGGCATAAAAATAACACAGAGAGCAGTTTGATACGACAACTAAGAACATACCCAATTTCCAGCACTTTGAGGTACACGTGCTAAAGGATGAGGAAATTCATATGTCGGCCTGCCTATTAACAGTGGAAGTGAGAAGGCAAAATTCAAGTAATAGTTGACAAGACTAACAAAATTTGCATAATTGATCTCCAACTGTAATTTTCATTTGCATGATGTCACACTTAAAATAATATAACTTCATTAGCAATAACAAAATATTAGCATTGATGCATGCCAGACAATTTCCCATGTTAATGGTTATAATTACAATAAAAGAAATTCTTGCATATAAGCTGCAATTCCATTGATTTTCAGGTTAATTTATCCAAGATCCATAATCCTCCTTGACTTTGAATACCACATCCTCCTTGACTTTGAATACCACATGTTCAATAATGGAAAAACATATGACCAGCAAGAAAAACAAGCATTAGAGTAACAAGCGTAAATCACAAGCAATCAAGCAGAACATTCTGATAACCTACCGGAAACCATATGCAACATTCTTTGATTAAAATGTAAATGGCTCTCTTCTAATCCTTTTCTTTTATCACTTCCAGAGCAAATGCAAATGTCTTGCTTTAAAATATCTGAAATTTAAACTAATGATTTATTTTTCAGATTCACATCCATGGTAATTATTAATTAATACTCACGTCCAAGGCATTGTGAAGAAAATATGAATTGGTACACCAAGAGCTTCAGCAACGTGCACATGTCCTGCAACAAAAACAGCAATTAGATTCTGATTCAAAGCTGTTATAACAGAAAATTTTTATTTTCACATTCTCATGTATACTATCATCTATAAGTTCACCCAGAAATTTCTGTAATTACATAAAAACAACACTGACAAGTGCCTATTTACCACAGCAACAACAACAACAATTAAGCCTTAGTCCCAAACAAGTTGGGGTCGGCTGTATGGATCCTCAACAAAATAAGCTCAAAAGACACCAAAAAAGATACTCCAGCCTTAGGCCCCTTCCAAGACACGGATTTTACGTCTCCATTCAAGTCTGTCATTAATCAAATCCGCATCAAAATCTAAGGCACGTAAGTCTCTTGCTATCACCTCATTCCACACAGTTCTAGGTCTTCCACGACCTCTAGCCCCCTCAATCAACAAATTCTCACACTTACGAATCGCAACATTAGGAGGTCTTCTTAAAACATGCTCATACCATCTAAGTCTTCCTTCCCTCACCTTATCTCCGACATCCGCTACTTGGACTTTTTGTCGAATATGAACATTCTTAATTTTTTCGCCTATTTACCACAGGCAAAAAAATAATCTAACATTAAAGATTTTTTTTCCTCATAATTTTTTTAGCATTCCATTCTTATTTTGCTCTATATTAGTCATACATATTCCTCTCTCTCTCTCTCTCCCCTCTCCACTCCCCCAACCTCAAATATGCACTTGCCCATCAAACCAGAGAATCACAAACATAATTTTTAAAATATTATCATGTGGCTAAAACCATGCATATGGACGCCTTAAGCAAGCACAAAATTAGCATGATAGCAACAAATGTGACGACTGGGCAAACATTCAAGGATCAATCTCGTTCATTTTTATAGCAAACAATTTTACATTTGGTACAGAATTTGGCCCTATACCAATGACTTTATTTTTCAAACCAAATAAGTGATACTAGACGTGTTTGAAAGCACTAAAATCTTCATTCAAGTCCCGCCAATCTTTTAGGTAGGGAACTTAGAAATAAATGATATCATAAATCTTTGCTTAATTCTAAACTACTTTATTCTACACTAAACCACTGAGAATCAATTCTCAAGATATACTGGACAATAACAGAACTTGTCCATAAGCTGAAGCAACAACAACCAAACTTTCTTTATTGGGTTAAAAATAAAATGAAGCAGATATATGATCTCTGTAGAATATGGTGACCATCTTCAGTTTTTATCAACTCACCATAAGCCGGCGGGTTGGCAATAATAGCTTGCGCTCTAAAAGGTGCACCAGTTTCTATATCTGGTTCTGTGCATGCTGGAAGAAGAGACTCGATAATGGCTTTTAGCTGCTTCCTTTGTAGGCCTATTTCTCCTGGTGCAGATGGGATGAGACCTTTATTTCTGGCCATATCTAAAATTTAAAGTCAATTGCATTTAGCATCGGACACAAACAATTTTGAAACAAAAGTTGGGAAGGAGAAAAGATGAAGAAGAAGAAGAAAGAATTTTAATCACATATGACGTCTTGTTATGTTAAAAATAGGCCAGATATATCGAGTCAATGCAAGTTCCACTAGATGAGGTTTTATCTGTGGCTATGGGAAGGCGATTAATGCTATAAAACATAATAAGAAATTAAAGCATACGTGCTAACTATATTCTAATGAATTTTGCCTTCTGTTCCTAAAAGCTACAGAGACCTGAAGACACACATAGTATGAAATCAAAAGTGAGGATCCCCAAACAGGGTGGCAAGTTTACAGAGAAATTGAATTGCAGTGGAACAAAAATACAAAGAAACTCAGATTAGGGACCTCTTACATCCTGCCAAAACCAGGGGATCACCACCCAAGGGATAAAATTCTACACCGGCTGATCTAACAAAACTTCTGAAATTAGCATGAGTTGCCAACCTAACACGATGACCAAATTCCTGCAATGAAACATTGGATCATTAAACATACTTCAAATTAAGGACTAGTTAACCATATGATAAAAGAATTATTTAGAATAATAAGGAGCTAGGTGCAGGATATAGATATTTAAATCCAAACAATGTTATAACAGAGCAAAGGTTATAAGAAATCCACATAAACAAGGAGGATAAAATTAAAAAACAAAATTTTACAACTAATTATTAGATAAGAGCAGATGGACTATCATGCTAGTGGCACAAGGACAGAAATGACTTAGCAAAAACAGAGTATCAGAGTAATCACTAAATTATTATAAACATGCCTGAAGTCTTTTAGCCATAGCTAGAAATGGTTGCACATCTCCTCTTGTTCCAACCACAAGAATGGCAATTTTTAACTTTGGAATTGATTTATTGAAAGATTCAATAGTGCCATAGAAGGAAGCCCCTTCAACTGATTGAAGCTCTAATAATTCAGAAGCAACTGGTGCACTTTTGTCTATATCAACTTCTACTGTTCCATCATCTTGGATCTTGACTAGCTCAATGATTAGTTTGTGCTGTAGATCATTACATAAAGAAACATGATCAGTGGGAAGAAAGTACAGCAGGGCAAGTGAATAAAATAAAATTGTGTTTTAAGTTCCTCAACCAAAGCCATCATAGATTGATTTGGTTCATCAAATTACCAAAGCAACCCAGTACTAGATACCAGAGAGGAGATAAATTTACAGAGGAGATAACTTTTCATTAGATAAGTTCAGAGGAGATAAATTTTCATTATATAAATTTACTAAGAAAGAAAATCAGGTAGCCCAGGGGCATTACCTGTTTGTTTGTGAAGTATTGATTTGAGGAAAAATTTATGATCCCTACTTTTATTTCAATAATAAGCCTTAAAAGTGTGTCGAATACAATAATAATAGGAATATGTCATTCCATATAAAATAAATCCTGACAAGCATATGCCATGTCAAATGCAACATGTAGAGGCAAAACTGTAATTTTCTAGCTATGTAAATATACAATGCATAGAAACTAGAGAGCATCCCTACATACTTTGTGAACATGGTAGGAAAATATTTGTAGATACTGCCAACTACCTTTTCACGCTCTGATAGTCTATCCAGTTTTAGCTCATGCCTTGGAGTCTTCTTCTCCGTCATGGATCTATAGAATGTCAAATTATCATCGCCATCAAGTAGAGGATGTCTGTGGGTGCCAGCAGGAGCAGTGATGCAGTGATCCAAGCCTTCAAGTTTAAATGCTTTGATGTAAGAGAAAAAATCAAATAAACTCCATACATGAAAGGTTAGATGTTTGTGATAGAATTTCAGCCCTCAAAGTATAAATTTGTTACTTATAAAAATGAATGCTAGAAAAACAGACTGCACGATAACTATTTTAAAAGAAAAATATGTGAATTAGGGCCTAAGTTTTGTTCAACATAGAAAATAATGATTCTCAGTAAGTTTAGAATCATTTAGATAAGCTAAAAATACAAGCATACTTGTACATATACATGTAAATGTATAGAGTATGGACTGCATTTCAACTACGAATAGCATCAATGGGGTGCCAACCCGTGTATAATAGATGCTTTCTGTCTAAAATAGATGAAAAGATAAAATAGAAGCATGAGCAATAGAGTGAGGCAACATATAAAAACATTTATCACTAAGAATGGACAGAGACAAGTTTCCCATTTGCACAATGCAAAAACTGCTGAGAGCAATGGCACATATTATTAGAAGTATAAAATGTCAAAAAAAACAAAAGGTGCACAAAAGATGCTTAATTAAACATTTATCTTTATACTGTTTGAAGGATTTTTTCTTTTATAAAAAGCACATGATAGAAAAAAGCAGTTATTACAACAGAGGAACAAAGAGAAAATGAACATATGAAATATCATGCACCATAATGAACTACCGTGATTGCTTTAGAGTCATTCTTAAAGAAATTGGTATGTAGTGCTAACTCAAACATTATAATATCGCTAAACGCATGAAGACAAGCGTAGATACATAGAAAGACACACAGAGATCATGTTTTCCATGAAGGAAAGAGCAAAGAATTCTGAACAGAACAGAAAATGAGGAAAGATCATTTTTGCAGCTCTGATACCATGAACACAAGTAAATAATTCTGGAAAATGGTGTATATTATTAGTTGCAGAGAGATGTTATTTACAACGAGTATATACAGAAGGAGATGAAGCTTCGTGATGCAATACAGCTCAGCTACAAAAGCAAAACTAATTACAGCTAAGCAGTTACCTAATCATGCTGGCTATGCACAACTAACTAACTGTCTAACTGTATAAATTAGATAATTTACATCTCTTCAAGTACATTTCTAAGAAATAAGAAAAACAGAAAATATGAGGGATATGAAGGAAAACTGCATGCATAGTTAGTTCATAATGTTCCTTTTGTTCTTCGTAAAACAAAACAACCATTAACTTCATTGAAGTTAGATTTTCATTGGATGAGATTTAAAAACTCCAAACTATCAGTTAGTAATGATTCTTATTATCTTTTGTTTTTAGCTATAACCGTAACAATCTATGCCATTCACTTCCTCTTTCTTAAAATAAAATTAAATGGATCATTATATATGACCAAAAATTGGAAGAAAAATAAATAAAACGAAAGCTTTCATGAAATGAAGTTTCAGGCAGAAGTATCTTCCCTCCAACTGAACTCAGGGTGCAAGACTTGTGTATGCAAGACATGTAAGAAAAGGTGTTACTACCATAACTGAAATCAGGAAGTTTGAGAAATACACCTCCATAACTATTTTTCTTTCAATGAAACACATTGCCAGGATATCACGTGTACAAAGCACATATATGGTCATGTGAAATACATAAATAGCTCGTAGTAAGGTTTATTCATACCATAAACTCATCTGGCCTATTTCCACACAAGAACCATAGTGAATGACCAAACATTAAAGAATCAATTTTTTTTGGTAACCAAAACTACCAGTAATTTTATTTATGCAATGGGGTAACAAAAATAATTAGTTAAATGATTTTAAAAACTGAAAGAATAAAGGTGCAGTGCTAAATCAAAAATATAGAAAGCATAAAATGCAATCCTGGGATTGGAAAAAAAGAAAGTTCTGTTTGTTTAAAGCTAGGGCTTTTACGGAACCATGGGTACCAAGGTTGCAGCTCTGTAGTCCAGTAACTCAATTGCGTTAATATAACAAACAGAATTTAAACATTCCAGTCATAAGATGTGGCAGACTACAATGTTAACTTCAACTCATAAGATTTTCTTTATAACCAAGTTGAAAAAAGAAAAGAAACTAAAATTCGAGTTGACAAGTAAAACACCTCGACGGGAGAAAGAGGCCGTATTGGACTCTTTTGGAGCAGAAAACTCTCGAACTGATGGCTGCTGCCCTGAATTTGTTACTTGTTTTTGTGTTTCCTGAAGGTGACCCGCTTTTTTCTTTCCTGAATCCATCTCCAGCTTTGGTTCTTCTTCAGGAGAACCTGCTTCAAATTGTTCATCTGAGGACACATACTCTATCACTACTGATCTGTCAACACTACCAGTCTTCTCAAAGCTCAGTTCCTGATTGCTGCCAAGCCCTCTCTCTTCTGAATTCTTCAATGGATGATCAAAACCATTACTCCCCATTTCATCAAATTCACCAAACCAATAACCCTTATTTTAGAATAACCAAACCAACAACTTCAATAATTTCAATTCTCCATATGAAATACTTCAATTTTTCCAACTTCAGAACTAGAAATACAAGTAAAACTAACCAATGAAGTATTTTAATTTACAGAATACCCAAATCCTCAACTACTTCAATGCAAAAAATGCCAAAAGTTAATCAATCAACAAGAAAAATTCCAGGACCCAAAATTCTATTTCAGTCCCACAATACTTCCAATTTCCCCGTCCTAAAGATTACAACCAAAACTTTTTAAAAATCACAACCTAGTAAAATTCTACGAACCTTAAACCCCTCACCAACAGTTCCCAGTATCCTATTCTCTACTTCTCCAAGGCTTCAAGCTATAAACTAAAAATCACAAACTCACACTCAGTAAACCCACAACTCTAAAACCATTATGACAACGCTCCAATGATCGAACTTCTCAAACGACAGCTAAGAAAAATACTAATAATCCCAACAATCCAGTAAAATTAAGAGCGTAGAATCTTCCAATAAAACATCGACAGCAACTCCCTGAATTTAAATTCTTGAATTTGCCAGTAAGAGTAAATTGGAACGTTGGCAAAGACAAGATGGTAGATGTCAAAAAGCCCACCTCCACAAAGAAGCTGGAATTGACGCTTGAAATACTATATAAGAATATACTTAACCAAACAAACAAAAAGGCAAGCAAGAAAGCTAGCACACCCACCAGTCAATTGGACCAAAAAGAACGTAGGTAAGTATGGTTTATAACTCTAAATCCTTTTTAGAAGAAAATAACTATGTTTAAAATCAAGAAACTTATTAAATTGGTTGAAGATCGCTAACTTACAGTATTGACCATGGAATTTGACAGTGAAAAAAGCAGTGTGGAGATTGGTTTAAAGGGTGTTTAAGTAGTTATTTATGAGTCAAAGATCGAGAAAAATGGAAAGAGGGAGGAGAGGACGAGCGGAGGGGATCACAGGTGAGTTAATGAGTTATGAGCGAATTCAATTCACTTTCGGGGTCTGAGGTTGAAGAAACAGACAAAGAGGCAGCATACCTTCAATAAACGAGAGAGTTGAAAAGTCTAGAGTGAGAAGTTTTCGAAGCTCGAGAAAAAAAAAGGATAAAATTAAAATTATTTTTCGAAAGAAAATTATTTCATTATACATATATATAAATACCTTTTAAATCCTTAAATTAAAGAATAAAATTACTAATAAAATTTAATTTATGGTATGTTATTAATCCAATGCCATGTTATTTTTTAATTCTTTTTGTAATTAACAAAATATTATATATTTGAATAATTTACGTTCTAAACTTATTTAAACTTTTTTTTCTCTCATTTAAATGCTTATATAGTTAATTATTGATGCCTATATTATAACAGTTAATAATTACTAATTTTAATTTTTAGTATTTTTATTATAAATTTAAATATTAAATTCGAATACTTCTTTATTGAGTGTTAAAAAAATTATTTATGTTGATATATATTATAATCTAACTTGAAAAAGTGTTAAAAAAATTATTGATGCTGATATATATTATAACCTGCTCGAAAATGGTTAAATATTTGTTAATTTTGATCCCATTTTTGGCAACTATTTATAATTTAATTTAGAATAATATAAAATAAAAAATAAAAAAAATAGAGAAAACAATAAATTTATATGGTTTGGCTTAAATTTACATCACCAATTAAATAAGAAAGAGATACAAATTATAAGAAAGAAAATAACATTTAAATTCTTACCTCAAATTACTCAATATGCTTAATATTCTTTAAAAAAATTAGAATTATAGTACTCTTTTTAATAAAAAGGTTACTTAAATATTAAAAAAAATTAACTATAGGATTGTGCAAAAATCTTTTTAAATAACCTTTCTTATAATATTTATATTTATATATTATCCATTAATTTAGAAATATTTATTTCTTACCAAATAATTTTTTTTTTCAAATCTCATTAAAATTTTGAGATACAATGTTAATAATTATATTTAATTTTTTCACTTCGGAAATTATATATATATATATATATTGTTTATGATTTTTCATATTAGTACCTAGTACCTAATTTAAATGTTTATTTGTGAGAAGCAAGGTATCCAAAAGAAATTAATTAGCGACAAAATTAACAAATTCGACCACATTGCGAATTATATTGAGGACTTGAAATTTATTATTATTTTTTTATTATTATTATCAATGCAGAATTGAAATTTATTTAAAAGATATGGGGGTGATTTTGAATAATTTTCAATTGGAAAAAATACTAAAAAGATAAAGATCGGCAGAGAACGGAACGGTTGTAGTTGTTCGGTACGTGAAACGGACAGCGACGACTTTGCTTTGCTGGCTAAACAGAGATTGCGGCTGCTTCAACGCGGCTAAGTAAAGGTTATTTTAACTAACTAATTAATTAATTTTTATAGTAATAAATTAACACGTGTACATTTGTTTTTGTAATAAATAATATGAAAATAAACCTCATTAATTATTTTAAAATTATTCAAAGTAAATGTATCCAGAATATTCACAAAGGCATCCAACTGTGACTCTGAGATATTTCAAGAAAAGGATTTTTTTAAAGAAAAAAGAATCCAATAATTTAAAATTTTGCTTTAATTGAGATAATAATTTGTGTATTCAGAGCGTTTTAACATTATATAAATAATTTTGGAGTTGAATCACGAAATGATTTTTTTCGTGTATTTTTTGTTTTAATTTTGCAATGAATATAATTTTTTAATTTTTTAATATTAAAAGAGGAAACTCAAAATATAGTTCATTTTAAAATTAAAACACGTGTTATGTGTTAAGCACGTAAGAGCTTTATATAGCATATATAATCAAATGGGTTCAATTACAGTTATAATATATAAAATATCATTAATAATTAATATAAAAATAATAATAATAGTACAACAACGTGCCTAATTAATTTATTTAATAAAATATGTGGTGCCAACTTGATATGTGGTTATATTAAGTTTTTCTGAGTGTTGTGTTGGCATGATAACTTGTGTAGTCACTCTCATTATCATTATCGATGACAATTTAATACAAAAAATTATTTGAATCTATAATGATGGATATTTGAGAATATTTTGAAACAGAAAAAAAATTATTATATCATATTATTAGTGATTTGAACTTGCATGTGTTAAACGTGATATTTGATTATATATATATACATATATTATAAATAAAAATAAATGTTAATAAACTAAAGTTGATATAAGATAGTTAATTAATCTAATTAATAAAATTAGTGATCATATAAAAAATTTTGGTAAGTGGATCTACAAATATTTGTGTATATGTTGTTAATGAAATGATAATTTAGAGTCAAATAATATATTTATATATATATTATTAGATGAAGATGTAAAATTTTAACTTGAAATTTTAACTAAATTAAAAAATGAAAACAATAACGATAAATGAAATATATACATGTAAAAAATTTATACTGTTAACTGAAGGGAAAAAAACATATTGAAAGAATATAAGCCTCATCAGCTTTAATATTTATTAGAACTTCTTTACATATTTTTTTTAAATCAAATAAAATAAATATATTAAAAATATTTTTAGTTATTTTTTAATTATTAATGAAAATAGAAAAATATGATAAAACATAATATTTAATGAAAGTAATATAATAATTCAGATTTTAATTTTGACTTAATTATTATTTGAAATATTATATTATTAATATTCAAATTGAAATGTAATTGATTATTAAGAAAATTTAAAAGTTTAAAATTTTTTCCTTCTTTATATTATTGATGGCCCAGAACAATTAAATTGATTTTGTATATATATAGTGGTTATTATACAGATAAACATATAATCATGAAACTTAAATTCAAATGAAAAAAAAAAAAGTTATCATATAAAATTTTTAACAAGATAGCTAGATATAGAAACCATAATTATCATTAATTAACATATAGAAACCATTATTTTTTGCCTAATAAGTAAAATATGAAGACGTCTTTTACTTCTTCATTTTAGATGATCTTTAATGTTGTTTTCATAGTTGTCATACTTATTTATGCAAGTAGATATCATGCGGTTTGCTTGATTTGTGTGTGTGTGTGTGTGTGTGTGTGTGTGTGTGTATATGTATATATATGTGTAGTGGCGGAGCCAGCCCGAGAGCTAGGGGAGGGCTGGCGGAGCTGTTCAATTTTTCAAGCCGATATTATCCGTCAAATAAAAATAGAATTTATATAAAAATATGCAACTTTTTTAATAAAAAAACAAATATATTTATATATAAACATACAACTAGTTTTTAGGTAACAATAAATTTTTTCGAGTTTTCATATTCTGAAAACGATTTAGAATAGCTTCATTCTTAATTTTCAAATATATATCTTTCTCGATATAACAAACTAAACAATCATTAAGATATTCACCCCCTATCTTATTGCGTAAATCCGACTTAATGATCTTCATAGCTGAAAAGGCTCTTTCAACACTAATCGTTGCAACTGGTAACACCAAAGCCAACTCAATAAGTCAGAAAACCAAGTGAAATGCTCGATGAAGACCGAACTCAACCATCTTCCTTGAAAGAGCGCCAATACTATCAAGATCATGAAAATTCTCGTTTCGTCTCATTTCAAGAATATATGTTTTGAGTTGATCTTTAAGCTCCATTCTATCAATAGAGAAAAAATCTGGCGGATATAACTCAGCAAATTGGAGCAGTCTTGATCTATCAAATTTGGAAAAAGAATTTCTGGGATCTAAGCTAGATATGCACAATAATAGCTCACTATTTGCCTCAGAGAAACGATTATTCATCTCTGAAGCAATACGATCTATGACCTAACACATAAAAAAAAATTAATACCATTCACATAAAACCAAAAATATTAATATTTCTTCTAAAAAAAGATATTAATATTAATTAAAAAGAACATCAAGTTTAAATAGTTTGTACCTGGCAAAAAATTCCAACACAGAAGTAGTGGTAAAATGTGCATTGCTTGGAGCGAACGCGACTAGGCACTTTATCTTCCATATTAGGAATGGAAACATCATGTTTTGAACAAAAAGAATTAACTTTTGTAATTAACTCCTCCCAACCATCATTTCTCAATTGTTGCAACTGTAATTTTGTTGTATTAACTAAACCAACAATAGCTACAATGTCTTGATCTTTCTGTTGAAGAAGAGATGATAAGACAGAAGTCATCGCCAAAATATCCTTCATTAAGCAAGCGATGAATACAAATTCATATGAGTCCATTTTTTCAATCAAACCCGCCACAGTTCCACGAGTACTTTTGTCTATGGCATCTTCAAGTATATTTTGAAGGACTTCAAACACAGCATCCCACATGTCTAATAGGCGCATAATAGTTTTATAATGGGAACCCCAACGAGTCGTACCTGGTCGAGCTAAACTCGTTTCTTGATTCTTTCCAATTCCAGTTGATATTTCATTTCTTTCAATACAAGCACGTAAATGCTCTTGTTGTTTTTCTCGAAGAGCATCTCGGCGTTTACAAGAAACACCAACATGGTTTACAATCATGGAAACATAATCAAAGAATTGAGCCACGCTGAAAACCTCCTGTGCAACACCCACAATAACTAGCTGTAATTGGTGAGCAAAACAATGAACATACCAAGCTGAAGGATTCTCATTCAAAACGAGTGTCTTTAGTCCATTAAGCTCTCCTCACATGTTTGATGCGCCATCATATCCCTGCCCCCTAATTTTCGACATTGATAATCCACACCTGGTAAAAAAACTATCGACAGCATTTTTCAAGGTATTAGCAGAAGTGTCGCTAACATGCACTACACCCATAAATCGCTCCTCCACTTCTCCAAACTTGTTTACATACCTTAATACAAAAGTCATTTGCTCTTTCACCGAACAATCTCGAGCCTCATTTATCAATAGCGAAAAAACACGATCTCCAATATCTTTAAGGATTGTTAATCTTGTTTCTTCTCCACAAGCATTAACGAGGTCACGTTGAATTTCGGGAGAAATGAGCTGATTATTTCCAAGAGCATTTTTCAAAATTTCCTTTCCAACATCCTGACAAAGCTTGTCGTACCATTCAAGAGTCTATAAGAAATTACCCTTATATAGTGAACTCTCAGACTCATCATGTCCACGGAAAGGATGCCCATTTCGAAGAAGCAATCGAACAACATTCAAACTTGCTGTAAGACGAGTACGATAGGAATCATCTATTTTGCTTCTTGCACTAGAAAGGCTATGTACAATACTTTGTCTTTGATCCTTATAAGAAAAAAACTGTGTTTGAGCATCATTGTGAGAACTGCCAACATCACCTACATGTTCTCGAAATTTTAGTAATGCATTCTTCTAATTACTAAATCCTTTTTTTGTATACACCTCATCTCCATATTTAATTCCAACATCTCCTCTAAAAAGATAGCAATAAAAACAAAACGCTGCGTCTTTAGCTACACTATACTCTAACCATGGAAAATCATTATACCAATGTGGTTGAAATTTTCTATTTGTTTTTCCAAATTGGGTTGAAGGAAAATCATGTCCCCATGGTTGACAAGGACCATGAAGAATATATTTTCTTCTAACTTCATCTCTATCT
Source organism: Garcia nutans (assembly GCA_947685225.1). Classification (NCBI taxonomy): domain Eukaryota; kingdom Viridiplantae; phylum Streptophyta; class Magnoliopsida; order Malpighiales; family Euphorbiaceae; genus Garcia; species Garcia nutans. Next base: position 38,845,888 of record CANTUV010000019.1, on the reverse strand, counting down.
TGAGGAGCATATTCATGAATAGGCTTTTGTAATCCAGGATCAACAACTATCTCATCATCAATTAACTCAATCCGTGCACGCTTTTCACTTGTATCACCAACATTTGCTGTTGCACTTCCACCCTCTTCTACAACTTTAGGGATCCTAATTTTTGAAAAATATTTTTCCATCTCCACTCCTAAGTTGGTTAAACATTCAAGTACAACGATTAATGGACACACAAAAAAATAAGAAAACAACACTTACTTCACATCTCAAATTAAATGAATTCTAAATGCACATTCAAATTTCAAATACAAAACTACATTAGACAATCTCAATCTCAATTAGGCAATCTCAACACTTACAAAATTACATTAGGCAATCTCAATTTATCAAGCAAAACTTACCTAATATAATTCAACATAAAACTACATTCTAAATGCATATTCAAATTCTGCTTAAAAAAAATTCTGCTTAAAAAAAATGCACATTCAAACTTCCTAATACAATTCACTACTAATTTCTTAAAATTATCAAGCAACAATTAAATTTCAAAGTTCAATTATTCTATTCAAAAAAAAATTTTGTTTAAAAAAAAGCACATTCAAATTTCCTAATACAATTCACTACTAATTTCTTAAATTTATCAACCAATAATTAAATTTCAAAGTTCAATTATTCTAATAAAAAAAATCTGCTTAAAAAAAAAGCACATTCAAATTTCCTAATACAATTCACTACTAATTCCTTAAATTTATCAACCAATAATTAAATTTCAAAGTTCAATTATTCTAATAAAAAAATCTGCTTAAAAAAAAGCACATTCAAATTTCCTAATACAATTCACTACTAATTCCTTAAATTTATCAACCAATAATTAAATTTCAAAGTTCAATTATTCTATTCAACCAAGAAATTCATAAAATCCCTAAATTTTTAAGAACCCTAAAATAATCTAAATTGAAAAATAACAACATGTACTTACCTCCTTTGAAGAAAATCCAGCCGGCAGAGATGGCGGACGGCGGCAATGGGCTGGTGGTGACCTGATCGGCGCCGGCGGTGAGCACTCAGCTCAGCTGCTGCAGCCTGGACCTCAATTGCTTTCGTTCTCTGCTTACTACTTCATTTTGATATCATTCTTTTAACTTATTATTTCTTTTTTTTTGTTTTTTCACTAACTTAAACGAGTGGTTTAAGTTTCAAAAGGAAAAAATAAAGCATGTGAGTTATTAAAAACTCACATGATCACCACTTTCTTTTTTCTTCTCACTTTCTTTCTTCTTCTCACACAAATGACAAACCAACAGCCCATTTAATGGGTGGTCCACCAGCCCATTAACCTCCTTCTTCAATCTTCACTTTCTTTCTTCTTATCACGCGAACCAGCAGCCCAGCCACCGCTTACCTCCATTAACGCCGGTCACCAGCTAGCAAGGGGCTGGTCTAAAGGCATCTGCCGGCCAGGGAGTGGCTCGAGCCTATGCCAGCCCTGGGCTGGCTCCGCCACTGTATATGTGTGTGTGTGTATATATATATATATGTATATTGTTTACATGGGGTGAAAAAATGATTGCAGGTGAAAAAATGATTGCAGGCCACAGGACTTGATGCAAATGCAATTATATGCAGGCATGATTGCTAGATTTCATTTCATTGATCGAAGCAGTAGCGAACCAGGTGTTGATTAAAGGGGGCAAAATTTCAATAAAAAAATTACAATAGAATTGTAATTAGATATTCTATATTTAAAAAAAAAAACCAATTTTTTTATTTAAAATTTAAAAATCACAATAAAATAACACGCAAATAAATAAAATAAAAAAATTAGTATAAAAACCTAGGAACGGCAAATAGTATATAGGTGATCGGTAGTAAGCGTCGCTCGTTGGAGTTGCCGATTATTACTTGTAGTGGTCTGGGCATCTGCCTCTCTCTCAACTATTCTTTCTTCAATTTTCTTTCTTGCGTGAATGGTCTAATCATCACGCTTTTTATTTTTTTTTTTTCAAAATCTTAACACTGAAATAACGTCGTTTTAAGAGAAACGATACCGTTTCAGCATTAAAAAATTAAAAAAAATTAATTAAGGATAAAATTATAAATGTGTGAGGAGTTGTCTTCTCCAATCCCTCACACGCCTAAGCCAAAGCCCGCCCACGCCTGCAAAAATCACCAGCCACCACTGAAAAATAAACTCCCTCCCCTATATTGATGTCTCTAGTTGTTGACTAGAGGAGATCGTCAACCCTCATACGACCCTACTTAATTTTACCGCTGGCTCGAAGACTCGTTAAAGCCTTGAAGTTGTTTGTAGAACTGTGAGATTAAAAAATTGAAATTTAATTGCAGTACTTAATTAATTAATTATAAAGAAAAAAAAAGAAATGCAATCTTATAAAAATAGTTAAGCTGATTCTAGTTACTGTACAAAAGCTCAATTGAAATATGTATATAAATGATACAATATACTCAGTTAATATACTATTTATTTATAAATTAAAGTAATTAATCTTGAATACAAATTGCTATATCTCAAATTTAAAATATGAGAGATATTCTTAAATCACATTATTACATATATTTCAACTTTACTGTATTAAGCTTTCAATTCTTGAAGTTGTGAGTTCCTTAATAACCAAACCTCTTGCCCTATTAATTGTTAAAAGGCAGAGATAAATATGTTCTTCAAGCTCCTCAACTTGCTTCCTGAACCCAATATCATTTTTCTTAAGCTCTTTCACTACTTCCATGGAAAACTTATTATCTTCCCTTTTTTCCAAGAAAAATTGAATCATTGCCTTGTTATGTTCAACCTCATCATGAAGCCTAGCAACAAGTCTGCTCATTGTATCAAAATCCCTGTTTAGTATATAAGTTCCCTTAGCAGCAACATCAAGTTGCTGCCCAACTTTCATAAGATGAGATTGATCACTTCTTAAAAAACCAAAGCCTAAAAGCAGCTTTTTCTTAAAGCTCTGTAATGGGAAGCTAAAAATTGCTGGACCCATTACTAATGCAGTAAGAGTATGTGCTGCTAAAACAATTGCTGTTATTGCAACTAACCCACAAGCTGCTGTTATGCAAACTCCACTTGCCTTGTGTATACAAGTAATAAGCTTTATTTTCCGAGAAATTCTTTTTCTTTTTGATTTTAATTGGTTTAATATTGATAAGTACTTATCATGAATAAGCATGAATTCGTGCTTGTTTGGAGAAGAAAAAGGATTCCTTTGTAAAATGAACGAGTTTAACTCTGAAACAATTAGCTTCAACCTCTCGGGTGAATAATCAATATCGATAGTACTATCAAGAACTTGTTGAATGTATTGGTAGTTAGATTGGATTTGGGTAACGTTTTTGAGAAGGTGACTGCACATTCTTGATGCTTCTGCACTTAACTCAAAATAGTTAAGCAAAAGGCTTTTGAGTTCAGGTATTTTCAAGAAAATAGAACTTGATGATTCAAGAATAGAGGGGATAGATTCTTGATTTGGTTCAAGAAGAAATTCGGAAAATTTCTTATGGCTGAAAGATGGAAACGATGATGATGTATTTACAAGTGATTGAGCTTTTTCAAAAAAATCAACGTATGATTGTGTTCTTAATGCACTCACATACTCTTCGTTCACATTCAAGCTTTCTCGACCATCTTTCGTTCCTTTCCCATCTGAAAATTTATAAGAAAAGTCGTCAGATTATATATCCATATATATGTAGCAGAAATCTGGTAATTAATAATTTTATATGTTCGAAATTTTAATCTTTAAATAATGCAGCTCTGCACAAAATTAAATATATATAGTTTACGTAAGGAAGCAACATACATAAATTTAGAAATTCGACGTCGAACTTTAGTTTTTAATGGAAGAAATTTTTCTTTGAAAAGAACTATTGAAGGACGAAAAAGAAAAGATTGGTGATAACTGAAAAATCATTAATATGAAAAAGATGAAGCTAATTATATATACATTTATATGATCACATACCTTTTCTGATGATAATTGAAGCTTTAAATTTGGCCCACGACATCTCTATAAATTCTTAAACAAGAAAAAGAAAAAAAGATGGATACGGTCTTAATTAGATTAATATATATGGAGAATTGTCAATCACTTTCAATGAGAGAGAAGCTAGAATTAATATGCAAAATTAAAAGAATTTTTCAAAATTCTCCAACTTAGTTAGGTTTTGTTATTGCTTAATAGTCAGAAGTTCTTCTAAGGGTAGTTTGAGGAGTAGTGAAGGACTATATACCTTCCTATATAGGTTCTGTCCATTGAATTATATATATAAATCTATAAATATAATAAAGTCTCTCTAAAATGGAACTTATTAGAGTATTGTATTTCAAGTTATATAAATCTTTTAGATATATAATTCTTATCTAACCCAAAAGAGAAAGAGATATTTGCTTCTTTCTTCCAATTTGTTTGCAATTAGCTTTTAAGGCCAAAATTGCTGAAGAGAAACCTCCTCTTCTTCGGGACCTTTGTTGCTTATGGTAGGGCTTGTTTTTTATCTTTTTGCCTTTATGTCTTTTGTTTTTATGTTATATATTTTACATTTAGGCTTTATAGCCTGGAACATTTGTCCTTATATTGTTCCATATAGTTTTGTAAGTTTTTTTTTATCAGATATAGTTTTGTGAGTTTGTACATATATATATATATACACCTAGAAAACCAGTTCATAAAGTAAGATTAAAAATACTTTTCCTGATATTGATTAGTCATTTCAATTAGAATTAATAAATAAAATAGTGATTATAAGATATAATTTTTTATTTATGATATGCATGTATCAATAACTAATTGCTTCATAGTACTGGGAGTTAATAATTTTTTTTTCTTTTAAAACTATTATTTTTTTTTCAATGTCATTAATAATATCAACCAAAAATCAAATAACCAAAACATTATAATGTCTTATTGGAGACAAAAAGATTAAATATATTATCTGAGTTCAAAAATCATTATATTTACTAAACTGAAATTGAGTGATTAATTATGGTTGAGATATCTTCTTATAGATACTATTAATTAAATTGATAAATATCTCTCTTCCTCTATCAAAATTAAGCAGTTATTGTGGTTGTCTTCAGAAAAAGAGTATGCGGGATATTGCAAGCATCAATGATCAGGTTGGTGGAATATGGTTAATATGGAAAAGTCCTGTTGATGCCCTACAAGATACTCAACCCCATCACAGAGAGAGAGAGAGAGAGAGAGAGAGAGTTTTGTGTTTTTGCGCATGCGTGGAAAGTTTGGTGTGATATTTGAGAATGGATTTTAGTGTATATATATCCATTCAATTCATTTGATTTCCAATTTTTTTAACACACAATAAATACTTATTAATAATTCAAAAAATATATTTATAATATACAAAGAATTTTAAAATATAAAAAATATACATAACTAATTAAATTACCAAATCATGGATAATGATAATATATCACTAACAATATAAGAGATACTCATTACATCATCATCTAAAAATGACCATCATCAAGAAAATTCATATGAATCTAAGTTGGAGCTGAAACATGTTATCATTAATTTGGTAAAAAAAATTTTGTTAATCTATAAATAATTAAATATATTTTAATAATGAAGTTATTATAAACTCTTATTTTTTTTCATTTTTATTCATCCAAAATCAATTATATCCCATTAGATATTAATGCAAAAAGATAAGAATTAATCCTAAAAAGGGAAAAACAAAAAATAGAAAAAAAATATTGGGAAATAGAAGGGAAAATATCGTGAGCATAACTATATATATACTAGAGTGAGACACTAGCTAAGATTTGGCATGTCCAACTATGCACAAACCTTCACTCTATAATTAAGCTTTATCATAACTTATGCACAAAGAAAACATAGATTAGGTGATTGAATCCATCGTTTGGCAACAAAAAAAAACTTAAATTAATAAACAAAAGTGAAAAAAATAATTAGTTTGTTATATAAATAAATAAATATAATTATAGGTTTAGGTAGGTTTTATTTTATAATTTGTAACGTCTAAGAATCTTTCACTCATGCTTCCCTAAATTTTGGTTAGAGATCAATTACCTGTTGTGTCCTAACTATCTACCTGGTCTTAGTTTGGTTTGGTTTAGAACACATGGTTCATGTATAAAAAGAATACATATATATTTGCAAAATTAAAGCACGTTATGTTGGGTCCCATTTCTGCTAACACAAAAAAAATGATCGATTGATGATGATTAAAATTAAAATGACTTTGGACTTCAATTGATTAGCAAAATTCTAATTATATCATATATTTTAAAGACAAAATTAATAATAAAAAAAAGATAACAGTTATTAAGAGACATCCTCCAAATGAATATTAAAAAAAAGAGAGAGAATCATGTTATAGTAAAACTATAATGTTTAAAATTTTAAATAGAAAATTTTTTGACTAATATTAATAATTGATAGTGTATAGTGATAAAAATAAATTGGATAAATATTATAGGTAGAAAATAGTAAATAGTATATCTTAAAATTGACTGAATAAATTATTTTTATGATTTTACGGGACTAAAAATTAAATTAGAAACAAATGATAAGAAAGAGAGTACACCATAGTTAAAATGAGATGGCTCTCACATGATTAAACTTAATATATATAAATATACATGTGTGTATGTAGAATTTTCTTCTCCCTTCTTCCATCTTCCACGTCTATCATTACCAACACCACCAAAACATATTCTTTCTCCATCTGATTATTGATTTAAATAAAATTTAAAAATGAAATCGCATCTAGTTATGAGTTTTTAGAAAAATAAGCTAGAAAAGATAAGATTATCAACAAGTGATAAAAAAGAACGAGAAAAAAGAGAAAGAAATGAATTTTTGAAAAAGGTATGTGATTATGCATTTTTAATTTGTAAATATTTAAATTTCTATGAGTTTTAATGTTTGAATTAGTTGATTGAGTCATTTATAATGAATTATTTCTTAAAGTATCAGATAAATTGGTTGATGAGTGAAAAATTAATTAAAAGAACTTATATGTGAGGAATATGATTCTTAATGCAATTTTTATAAGAATTGAGTGAGTTAATGTTGTTTTTAGCCATGAGTGATAGTTAAATATTTGATTATTTGAAGTTTGAGTAAAATTTTTAATATGAAACTCTTTATGTCAAAAACTTGATTTTTGATTCACTTTTGTTATAGATCTTAATTATGTTTATGTAGTCTAGTGTGCAAAATATACAATTTTGGGATGTCACTAGCGTGGCTTAGATGTATCGTGGGCGTGGTATTGATGTTGAGACTACTGGAGGAAGAAATATTCTAAAGGCATAACCAAAATCAATACCACGGGCATGACAAATGAGTGACATTGTCGTGGGATTAAAAATGAGGTTGTTTGCTTAAATTTTTTTGAAGAAACGGTGATGTTTTGCATGCCATGAGCATGGCCCTTGAGTGCCACGACCGTGATGGTATTTGGCAGCCTCATTTTGTATTCCACAGGCTAGGGGTTGAGATATCACGGCCGTAGGATAATTGGATGATATTTTTGGTTTGTATTTTATGATATGCAGGCCTAGTACGAGGCTTATATATTTGTGTTTCTTACCATTGTATTGAGAATTTATGTATATATGTTAAAAGTATAGAAAAAAAAGTAATAAACTTTGGATATGTGACAAATATGTATAACACTAAATGTTGATCAAAGTACTGTTCCATTGAAATGATATATTGATTCAATATTAATTAAAAACTAATGAATTGTCCAAATCATACTGATTTTAGATCTAGCTTGGGATTAAATGGCTAGTCAGAGAGTAGATATCCATAGTGATAGTGGGCACATCGTGCCATTAAATGGACACATTGTGTCATCAGTAACAGTGAACATATTTACTATTACACATTCTTGAGATTGGATATTAAATTGTCAACAACGACCCGTTATCTAGACCTATGATCTGAGTTCAGTGTACATGAGCAATGATATTATTTAAATTTAAAATAATGTATTATGTGATTGTTGTTAAACTAACCAAATTCTAAATTTAATCATGTTCAGTGTATTATACTTCATTGAATTTATTAATTTCTTTATTAATGTTTTAAAGTGATAATATCTATTGTTTCTAAATTAATTATGGTAAAGTTCTTGTTCTTTTAAATTTCTTGTATATTATTATTACATAAGCCCCACTAAGCTTTGCTTAGTATGTTAGAATTATTTTCTGATGCGCATATTAAATCGGAAGAGTTGAGACTATAAAGTGAGAATAATACGTTCTAAAATTACTGCTTCACAAAGTGACATAGCAGAAGGTAAACGAATAAATGATAAAATGTGTTATTTCTTATTTAGCCTAAGAATTTTCAGAAAAATAAGCACAATGAAAGAAAAGTTTCTTTGTAGGTATTATTCAATTTTGAAAACTGCTTACATTTTCTCAAAATATTATAATATATAACATTAAGGTAACAAAAATCCTATTTCCAAATAAGGGAAGTAAATAAATTGACAACAGACTACTAAAAATAGAACGAAACACAATATAGAAATAAAATAATCACATAGCTAGATAAATCCTAAAAATGATGCCTTGATATGATATTCTTAAATAAGAAAATAAATATTTGCTTCATCATTCTCCCTTGCTTGGAAAAAACTTGACCTCAAGTTTTGTAATGCCGAATAATCAATAACTGAAATATTATAATGGCATGTTCAGTATTCCTTAGAGATAATGAATTGTCTGGCAAATCATCATTAATAAACTCCTTAAATTTTCTAAATGGCTGATGGATTTTAACAAAATATTAAAATGATTTTCAAAATCGGATTACATATTTTAGCAAATATGTTTCTATTGATTTGCTTGATTTTGTTATTTGTATAACTACTAATTAATTTTTTTGCTTCTTTCACATTGATTGTTGTCATCATTCTCTGCACCACAAATAGCTCATTACAAGTTGATGAAATATTAAGTTATTCTATCTCCTCACAATAGTCATCAAAAATTGGTTGTAATTTTTTAACTTCCTCTATCTCATAATTATATTCATCAAAAACTGGCTCTAACTCTTCGAAATCATTATCTAAATAATCATTCGCATGTAATTTTTCATGCATGCCAAATACCTTCATTTAGATTCTTTTACCATCTAAACTAAGAACATACAATAATCGTGCTTCTAACTAATCCTCCATGAGTTACATCATTCGCTCTGTTAACTGGTCCATCAACTGTTTCATCCGTTCATCCATCATCTATCCCATCCGATCCCTCATTATTTGTTCCATTCGCTGCTCAAGGTGGACCATGTGGTCACGCTCATAAACCTTTTATATGCGTTGTTGTGGTTATCTTTGCGGTGCCATCGTTATGCAAGAACGAACACAACTCTAATACCAACTGATGTAGCGGAAGGTAAACGAACAAAGGCTAAAATGTGTTATTTTCTGTTTAGTCTAAGAATTCTCAGAAAAATAAACACAAAGAGAGAAAACTTATATGTAGGTTTTTATTCAAATATGAAAATTGCTTACATTTTCTCAAAACATTATAACATATAGTATTAGGATAACAAAAACCCTAATTTTAAATAAGAAAAGTAAATAAATTGGCAACATACTGCCAAAAATAGAACGAACCATAATATGAAAATAAAATAATCACACAGCTAGATAAATTTCGAAAATAATGCCTTGATATAATATTCTTAAATAAGGAAATAAATATTTGCTTCATCATAAATGTTCAAAGAATAATATTATAAATATTATATTTTATATAGTTCACATAGCAAAACTTTCTAATTAGTATGACAGTCGTACACATTTGTGAGTAGTGAGAGAATTATAATAATATGTGCAATGTAACTTAATAAGGGTCTTTGAATATTAAATGTATATATGTAATACATGTATGATCATGATACTTCTCTTGAAAGACAATATTATTATTAACGTATTTTGGTTTTATTTATCTATTATCCTTATAGTCTAGTTAAGTGCTTTAGAGATTTCATCTGTATAATCAAGTGTACGTACTATGTAATGGTTATTACAGAAACAATCTCTGCTTGATCATCCAAACAAATAAACGACAACAGTCAATCTTATCAACAGTCAACATATCAAATTAAAATAAATGGCAATTCCTTTTCATGCAAACTATAGTTCCTCCCAAAGCAATCATCCATTCCTCTTACATACTATCAGCTTTTGTCTAATAGTGTGTTTGGTAAAGTATTAAAAAAATTAATTACTGAAAATGTATTTTACAAAGGTATATTATAGAAATTATATTTTATTAAAAAAATTATATTATTGTGATTGAAAGATACAATAAAATACTGAAAAAATGGATTGAAATCAATGTTAACTTATTTGGTTGCAATCTAACTTTACAGAAAAATTTTAAATAAACTATCATTATAACATTTTTTTTTCTTATTTTATCATACCTTAAATTAAGGGTATGATTATTTTTTAATATATAGACTCATCAAGTCACTTTTCCCATGAAGTATTTTTCTTATTTTCCCTAAATAAAATATTTTACCAACTGATTTTGATAAAGTTTAATAGACCTAATATTTTATTTTACATTGATTATTTATAAATAAACATAGTATTATTGGTCAAATCAAATTATATAGTCAACTTTTTTGAATTTTTTTTGCAACTAAACGCACTATAAAACTATTTTTAAAATTTTAAACATTTTATGATTGTTTTTTTATGTTTAGTATATTTCTTTTTATTTATTTACAGTCAAACTTTGGTGTAGATACTCAATTATCCTAAGCAATAAAAGTCAACTATTTTAACAATTTTGATATATATTGAATATATTTTTGGTATATTCTTAAAATTGTAAACAAATTTAAAAAATTTTATTTTTGTAAATTGAAAGAAAAAACATAGTTAAAATAAAATTTTGAAAAAATATAGTTTTTTATGTAATTTTTTCTTAATTTTTGTACTTATTTACTTAATTTTATAAACTTGCTATATATTTTGAGACAAAAAAAAAAAGTATAAGGTGTATATGTGTCTCTGAGCCCAAATATCAAAGTCATATTTGATCATTTTTCTAATTAACTTGCTATATATTTTTGAGACAAAAAAATGAGTTGTATAAATGCATCATGGTTATATTTATAAATTTTTCCTATTTATTTTATTTTATGTATTATTATAGCGTTAAATATTTAATGAAAAGAGACTTTTTGCGTAATAGATATAATGAAGAGAACATACATAATATGTTTTCTTAATTTTTTTAGTAAAAAATATACTCTACATTTTTTAAAAAAATTCAAAATATCTCTTTAATTTTAACTAAAAATATAGTACATGTATATTTCTAATATGTTTTTTTATTAAGAAGGAAGCAAAAGCCATAGATTAACTCGGTATATTTTTGGAATATGCAGCGCCTATCCTATCCTTATTTAGCAGCTCCAAGAAACCATGAGGAGAGCTGTCCAACCTATGAAATCCAGTTGGGAATGATCGAGCCAGACCAGCCAAGGTATCAGCGACTTGATTTGCTTCTCTAAAAATGTATATTGGATGTATACTGCTAAAAATGAATATTTTTCAAATAAAAAAATTAAAAGTTGATATTTAAAAATAATATTTTTGAAAATGATTTTATTTTTATGGTACTTTTGTGCAAATTCCTGAAACAAATGGAAATGTGAATAGATTATGTCCCATGTCTAGGGACTCGAATGGGCTGCTCTAATGTGGATAAGCAAATAAAACATGATTGATTAGAGAAAATGGACTGTTCAGTTGTTGTGAGCCCAATTATTTTTGACAATGGGCCAGCCCATTGTAAAATGGAATTTTTTAAAAATATTCTAATCAACGAAAATATTTTTTTACAAAAATATCTTTTAATTTTACTTTCAAAAATATGTTTTTTTAAATTTTTAATTTTAAAAATATTTTTAAAAAATATATTTTTAATGTACACTAAATGAATTAAAAGTATATACATTTTTTAAAAATATATTAAATATATATACTTTTAATTCATATGAAATATATATTTAGTATATTAAGAATATATTAAAATATATTAAATATATATTCAGCATATTAAGAATATATTAAAGTATAAAATATTTATAAAAAATTAAAAAGTGTATACACAGTATAATTTTCTCTTGAAAAACACCCCCTGACAAATTAGGTGCGGTGATCCCACTTTACTAATCCGTTCCGAACACATCATTAACGTCAATCAAACAGAATCCAAATATCGTACGGCTCCTGCAGTTCATTCGTGTGTCCCCACTTCCTATTTTTAGTGCTTACTTCTAACTAGGATCTTGCGCCTTCAGGTTATGCCACTCACGCTAGGCCTTTCTCCATGCCAATAATAATAAAAGAGTTCTATTAATATTTATTTTTTAAATTTTGACTAGTAGTAAAACCTACTAAATATTTACTAATATTCAAGATTTAGTCATTTATTAATTAAATGATAAATTACTTATATTTTAATATATATTAAAACAAAAATAAGAATAAATTATTAATTAATTAATTTTATTTTAATAATAAAATAATATCATAAATTTATTTTTTAATTCTTACTTATTATTCAGTTTTTTTATTATTGAAGTTAGATTTTTTTTCCATGAAAAAATAAAGAAATTTTTCAAAATTACACTTAAGACTAATATTTTATTTTAAATTTATTTATTATATCTTAAATTTAATTAATTAAATTTTAATTAAATTTTAATTTTTTTTATTATTTACTTACTTTTTTTGATAAATTATTTATAAAAAAGAAATATTTAGAAAATTTAAATTCAAAATTTAAACAAAATCAACACTTACCAAGCTAAATTTGGTGGTTTATTATTTAGAGGGTGTTTCTCAAAACTAGAGCTTTTCAGCTTATTGTGAATAAGTGATTTTTAAATTATAATCAGATTAAAAATAAACAGTTAAGCGTTTCTGTAAACTAGTTAATAATCAGCTGATAATCAGTTTATAATTAGTTAAGTGTTTTTGTAAAATCAGCTTATAATCAGTTTTTAATTGCAGAAACTGTCAAAATTACTAAACTGTCCCTGAGTTTATTTATTGTATAAAAATAATTTTTTAAATGTCAATTCAAAATTTATTTTGCAATTATAATAATAATAATAAAATTTATTTAATAATAATAATAAAAAAATTATTTAATAATAATAATAATATTTATTTAATAATAATAATAATAATGGTATTATCAATAAATTATACAAATAAAAAACTACCATGTAAATATTACTAAATTAATTAGAATCCTAAAAATATTAATTAGAATCCTAAAATTAAAAGAATTTTGATGGAAATTAAAGTGTATAGGGTGAACAAATTTGGAATATTGAAGATTAGATAGGGATAGTATGGTCTTTTACTTAGTTAAAACTGCTTAAAAAATAAGTGCTTAAAAAATAGCAAAATCTAACTTTTAAAAAACTGATTAAAATCATATTATAATCTACTATTTAAGTTTTTAGAAACACATAAATAAATAAATTATAATCTAAAAACTGCTTATAATTAATTTTGACCAGCTTTTAAGTTTTAAAAAACACCCCCTTACTTACTTTTCATTTTTTCTGGTAAAAAATTTAATAAAGGAGAAATAATTAGATAAAAAACAAATATTAAGAATTTATTAATTTCAATATTAGAATAGTATTAGTAATTAAAAAATAAAAACAAAATTCAGGCGCCCACGTCCCTAACACTCCAGTCTCCCTGATCCCAACAGACTAACAAACCCAAAGCCCAAAATCCCCCAAACACTAGAGACTCAGAATCCAATTCCTAAATGTTAGAGAGGGAATCTAAAAATCCATGACTGCGCGCACTGTAACTGTAAGATTATACACTTAATTTCTATTTTTTTTCTGTAAAGAAAAAAAAGTGAGAATTTGAAATTGCAGGAACTGTAATCTCTAGAGAGAGAAAGTGTGTGGAAAGAGAGAGATATAATCGGGAGGGAAAAGGAGGAAAGTCCAAAAATGGCGTCGTCGAAGGTGATGGCGTCGTCGAAACCGAAAAGTTCGGATCTGACATCACCATCATCAGTAACTACTCGATCTCGACGCGCTTCTTCTTCTTCTTCTTCTTCTTCTGCTACTGTAGTTACTTCTGCTTCTACAAAACCACAATCTTCTGATATTGAAAGATTTGATAGTAATCTTACGTCATCATCATTATCGATGACCGTCGACGGAATTTTACGCAATGTCTATGCTACTCCTGCTGCTGAGTCTACTCTCCTCGATGCTCAAATTACCCTTATAGATACGCCTACTCCTCCTCCTCCCCTTCTTCCGACGACGCCACCACCGCCGGTGGTGACGACGGCAATTGAGACTAATCATACTACTGATAGCAGTAATCAAGAAATAAACAGTGTTGTTCTTCCTTTTCCTCAGAGTAATAAAACTGCGGATGATGTATGGAGGGAAATTGTGGCAGGGAGGAAGGAGATGAAGGAGGAGCCTGATGAGATGATGACGTTGGAGGATTTTCTGGCGAAAGCTGGAACGGTGGATGTCGGGGAGGAGAATGAGATCAAGATGCCACCTCCAGAAAGGTTGAGTGGAGGAGTTTATGCTTTTGATTCTGTTCCACCTAGTGCTTTTCAGTTGTTGGATAAAGTCGAGGGCTCGATTGTTGGGTTTGGGAATGGAGCGGATGTGGTAGCCGGAGGAGAGGGAAGTGGTGTAGGCAGGGGGAAAAGAGGGAGAGCTGTAGTAATGGAACCATTAGATAAGGCTGCGCAGCAAAGGCAGAGAAGGATGATTAAGAATAGGGAGTCAGCTGCCAGGTCTAGAGAGAGAAAGCAGGTGATTAAGTTGAATATTTAGGGGTGTGTCTGCCTATGTTTGCTTAAATTTTGTGCCTTTGTGGTTTTCTTTTGATCGACTTTGGTCTATATTAAGGTGCATTCTCATTCTAAATTGTGGGTATTCTGGGTTTTAGGCTTATCAAGTCGAATTGGAGTCTCTGGCAGTAAGGCTAGAGGAGGAGAATGAGCGGTTGCTGAAAGAGAAGGTAACTT
Source organism: Garcia nutans (assembly GCA_947685225.1). Taxonomy (NCBI): domain Eukaryota; kingdom Viridiplantae; phylum Streptophyta; class Magnoliopsida; order Malpighiales; family Euphorbiaceae; genus Garcia; species Garcia nutans. The sequence goes on along the minus strand of CANTUV010000019.1, from coordinate 38,830,809 downwards.
TTTGTTGTAATTGTTTAAGAAAATAAAATGGAATTTAGGTGTGTAGAATCTCTGCTGCAATCAGGGTATGTTTCTTGCTTTGACCTATCATGGAGATCAATGCATATATGTTTGTAATTAGATTATTCAGATTTCAGAAGTACTTTTAGCTAATTCATGAGTTTTAGGAAAAGTGGACATTTTTTTTATGAACTTTCTGAGTTTCTGTTGTCAAAAACTTTGTGCTGTTAATTAGACTATGTTCTGATGCTATGGTCCCCTGGGAATATTTACCATGAATTTATTTATCATTACTGAATTAACAGTTTTTATTAAATTATAGGAAAGGAAATAAAAAACTGTGATTGGTTTGGGTCCTCTGTTTGGAATACCATATTCCACTAATTCAAGTAATTAGGCCTGCCTTCAATTGTTTTGTATTCTTGATTCTGTCTGCCTGAAGCAATGCATCTCATTTGTTGTCATGTCATTCATTGGTGATGTTATAAATTAAACTAGTTTTCTAGTATGTATTCATGTTAATTGTCCTTCCTAGAATGAAATAATGTGATTTTCTCAAACTTTTGGAGTTACTAATGAGAAAAGAAAAGTTAATTAAAAATCTGTGGCATCCATGTACATGCCAGCTCATTTCTGTTCTTTAGCTGAAATTTGCATTTTTTTGTTCACACTACTTAAGATTTAGTTGTGCTGCTTATTCTCTTCTTGGTTTCAGTTATAGTTGATGGTTCAACTCATTGGTTGCTGTTGTTAATTGATATACTTGGGTTTTATTTAATGCATTCAGCAATTGGTGTTAGTTACTGTTTCCGACTCTTCTCATGTTCGATCATTATTTTGGACCCACTATTTTTTTTGGACCCACTCTTAAAATTTGTTAGGATCCCATGTTATACTGTTCAACAACTTGGTTTTACTCTATGGGAGTGGATGAGAAGATTTGTAGACAAGTTAGTACATGGTTCTGTTTTTATTAAAAATTGGTTGCTATAGCTTTTGTTTCTATCCTATTGTTTTATATGTTATCTTATTTTGTTAGTTGTCAATAAGCATGTGTTTTAGCATATTTTCTATGTCTTGGGTTTTATCTACTGAAGTTTTGGACATATTGATTACTTACTTGATCTACATTCCTTAGCAGATTATTTTGTCCATTTTCTCATGTCTGACCAAAGAAATTTGTTATGTAGGAAGAGAGGACTAAAGAAAGGTTCAAGCAGGTATAGCTTTATTTTGACATTATTTGTATAGATGAAAATTTTCGAAAATAATAAATAACAACAGAAAAATCATTATCAAGTTTTGAACTAAATGTGATGGAGGATTAGCTAAACCATTGGATTCTTAGATGTTGGGCACAAAACAAATGTAAAATGGTAGAAATGTATGGTTTAACCATTGGAAGATGTTGTTTCCAACTTAGTTTGTTTCTTTATCATGAGAGGTGCTGTGTATGCACATGTTCCTAAATTAATGCCAAACAAAAATGATTATGAATATGGTTTTCTTTGCAATAGTGTGGGTTGGGAACTGACTGGTGTACCGCGATGATGATATGTGTGTTCGGATATGAATATCCATGAATAGATATTTGCAAAACATTTTAAAGCTGTGTAACTTTCATAAAAAGACAGGTAGGGATGGAAATTTCTTACTTTTAAAGTACTGAGAAATATATTAACTTCTTAGGAATAAGCTTGAGACCTTTTCTGCAAGTCTGAGACAAACATCCTACACAAGTATTTATTAGAAGCTTAGAAACTGTTGACTCTTTGCTTCCACAAAATCAAAGGGTTCTCATGATATTGCCTAGAAGCTTAGACTATCTATCCTTATGTAAAACCATCAAAGGACAAGTCTTTTGCAAATTGAATTGCACACATAATGTCGATTCCCAAATAATGATTGGTATTACTGAAGATTTTTAAAACCTCCACCCTTTTGCTTTTCAAAATGATCAACCTTTTGCTAAAGTGTATCAGTAAATGTGAAAGTTCATCCTTTTCAATTTTTTACCCTACATTCGATATTACACATCTTTCAAGACTGAATTTAAGTTTTGGAGACCAGCGATATGCCGATATTCAAAATGAAATAGAAGCATAACGCAAAGTTTTTTTTTTCAAATCTTACCTCTCTTCCTTATTTTCTTAAGTTTAAGTTAGTCATAAAACAATATAGGATTTATCCTATCAGATAAATTGGTATCGATCGATTACATGTTCCACTTCTTACTTTTTCTTATTAAAAATCTCTAAGAGCAAAAAGTGAAGATGGGATTATCTTTTGCTTCTGATGATGTTATTCAGAACTTAAAGACTGAAGGAAAGAGCTAGATATGTTTAGCAGCACAATGGACCTACATAAAATTGGCTGTCATAAGATGGAATATTTGATGCCTCTTTGAATGAGGTTTGATTATACAGAGTAGGTTCTGTGATTCTTTAGATGACCTTCGCTTTTGAAAGGAACTCTATAGGCTTTATCGTATAGAAGGTTGAAATAGTTCCTAAGATTATAAAGGGTAAAACTTTTGTAACTTCTGTGTAGCTAATCAACATTCTGCTAAAAAATATTGATTGTCCAAAAATTTATGTAAAAGAAATGGAAAATTTGTGCTCTTTTAGCAGAATGTTACAGGCTAAATTGGATTTAGAAGGCTAGAAAGGAGATTCATAAAGTAAGGCGTGCAGGAAGTGAAGTTGATTAGCTTATAAACTTTTTAAGTTTGAAATGATGGTTGATATATGAGCCTTGTTTCCTATGAATCCACTTATTCCTTGTAGCTTGTAGATATAAAAGGAAAATTCGGTATTTGAAGTCTCAACTCCCAATTATTCTGACACAAGCAATTTTGATATTCTTTAAATGATTTTTCTTAACGAGTTCGAAGTAAGAATATGACTTACAGGTGGAAGGTAAAGTCTTCTTGTTGATTGTTATAAGCATTATCCTCTAAAGCCATAGGTCAAATAAACAATTGGAATATCCTTAATTGATACAATTGTCATGGATTCAAGTTCAATGCCCTTGTCCTCTGGTCAAAGAAACTAGGAATAGAAAAGAGAATTGTAGGTAAAGTACAAGATATGTTGTAACATGAAGGTGTTTGAGTTTTTATGTGCGCAACGTCTTAAATTGCCAAGTGCAACTGTTTCTCTTGTTTTTTTCTTTATGAAGTTGCAAGAAAAAAATTTTAGATATGAGCTGATATGGAAGTTGGATTTAAGAACAAGGGTAAAATGTCCTTGTCTGTGTTTGATTTTCTCTGGAACACTTATTCATATGATGGTTTCATTGATATAAACTTTGGGGAACATAATATTTAGTTGAAGGTGATAACATCTTTCATTGTTTTCTTTGATCATGGTTCAATGAACTTGAGCATTTATGGAAGCGAGAACATATGAAATTCATGGGGAGGAGATAAGGGAAAAATGGGATTAGTAAAAGCATAAATCATTAAGCTTTACATTTTTTTCCCTCGTTAACTTGTATGTTCTTTTTTCCCCTGCAGCTTATGGAGAAAGTGGTGCCTGTTGCAGAAAAGAGAAGACCACCTCGTAAGATCCGGAGAGTTCACTCCATGCAATGGTAGATTATGCTCAATGGGTGGTATGTAAAGAAAAACAGATACCCTTCTCTGAAATGGAGAGGAAATGAAAAGTAGCATTATTATTTAAAATTCATTTTCTTTTGAATTAGGTATTTGAACCCGATTGTTGTCTGAGACCAATCGTGGTTTTTGATATAAATTGGAGGGGGGGTGGAAGAAGGAAATGAGTTCCTTGTTATCTGAAGTAGGGGAGAGTCCATCATTGAAAGATGCATGGCAGAATGCTTCAGTTACTCAAGTAGTTAGCAGGTGTAGCAAGGCAAATCTCTGTATTCTCCCAATGGCTATTGTAAGGGAAAAGAAGGGATTCTGGACTGGATACTGTATTTATGTGTTGGCAACTTATGATAGTTATTTGACAAAATATAGAATGGTGGACGGTAATTATTTCTAGTAAAAGCTTGATTTGCATTTTTTTTTTCCTATAAAATGGATACAAATGTGTCTGATGTCCAATGAAGCTTGTCAAATGTGAGATCATGCAGTCATAATGATGTAAGAAATGCTTCTGGAAAGTTTCTTGCTAGTGATTACTTGGGAAATGTTGTTCTCTTTCCTGAAAATCCTGCCCATTTACAGTGGCTGAATGTTAAAAGGCGCTGGAAAAATTATAGTGCTCGAGTTAATGGTTTGGGTTTTGCAGTTACTTGGAATTTTGGTGGATATGGATAGTACAAAAAACAGATGCAAGGTCGGCTGGCAATTGGGAACAGTATTAGCCTGTTTGAGGTATGTTTATGAGATATATTATTTAATAAGATAAAAACTAGAAAACTCTTAAGAGCGCCGGAATGAACTTTTATAGTTCTACTAATTTCTGAGGTAAGAAAATAAACACCAACTTTTCAATAATTCTAAATGATGGTTAATGTCTTAATGAATATATTATGAATTTTATTTGATTAATAAAGAAGGTTTTTCAATTTATGATTTTTTTTAAAAAATAAAAATTTATAGCCTATAATACAAAATATAAAGACATTGTCGTCTCTATTATAACTTTTGTTAAATAATGGAATTAAGGTTCTAATAACAATAAGACCTGAATTTGTTTTTATTGGTTTAGTTTAAAATATTTTTGTGGTCTTCGAGGTCTCACTTTCTTTAGCTTTTGAGAGCGCCTTCTTTTTTTTTAATTGTTCTTTTAATCTTTTAATTGTTGTTACTTTGTGATCCTGCCCTGCCCTCATATAATATTGGCAGATTTGGACCCACTTCTAACAATTATATGTCCTTAACCGTCTCATTATGAAGGCTCCATTTGCATAACTTTTGCTTTAAAATATTTGTTTTATTTAATTTAATATATCACACATCGCATAATTTTATACTTTCGCTTTAAAATATTTGTTTAATTTAATTTAATATATCATACATCACATAGTATTATTATTTTATACTTCTTTTATCCCAAATTAATCAACGTATTTCCTTTATTTATTTATTTTAAATTATAATTCACTTATTATTTTAATCAATTAATTAATATAATATCCATTATACACATATTTAATATTATTTATTAAAATATCTAATAAATATGTCTTACAATAAAATAAAAATATAATAACTAAATTTATATTTTTAATAAAATAATAATTTTTTTAATTCTTGTAAAATATAAAGTGTATCTATTAATTGAGAACATATGGATATATTTTTTAATATTGCATTGGAGGTGGAGAATTTAATTTTGAATTTATTATTCAGAGATTATGCAATTGTCATTATATTATATTTTGTTGTGCAATATATTTTTATTAATGGAGAGGAGAATATTTTTTTTAGTTAGTCAAAAATTAAATTAGTGAATGGAAATAACTACTTAGTAAATGCCAATATGGCCTCCTAAACTTTTGAAAATTCAGAAATTAAATAATCTTATATTTTTAAAATAGAACGATGCCCTTCCTCTTTCCAAAATTTTTTTATATTATGTTTAGCCTCTTATTATTTATGTTAAAAACTTCCATTTTTATTTTGATTTTGACACCTTCGAATTTGATATTTTTTAATTGTCTTTATAACAAGTAATTATTTTATTTGAAAACTTTTATCAAATTAGTGAAACTTTTCATCATCATAATGTGGATTTTTATTTTTATTTTTCAAATTTTGTTTTTCGTATATTTATTTTTGCTTATAAATATTAATTTTTAGATATATATATATATATATATATATACATATGTAATGAACCTTAAGGTTTCAATGATATTTTTGAAAGAGCAACAAACCCAAATGCTTATAATTATCATTCAAAGTTTCAATAGATTAAAGTTAATAATTTATAAAGTTAAGCAATTTAGTTAAAAGTGGGGTGGTTGGTCCAAGAAGGACTTAAGCATGCAAAGCTCTTTCACTACAAGACAGAGATGTGTCGCTTTGTTTAACCACTTGTAATCAAATTACCTATTGCCACCCTAACTTTGATTCAATTTGTAATTAATCACCTTCTTCTATGTATTAACTTTGGAATCTTTTAATTACAATTGCAATTCGAGGTTAGTGATATATGTAACGCATTTGTTTTAAAGAAATTTCAATTTATATATGTTTTTTAGCATTACAAAAAAAGGTAAAATCGAACTTGAATCCTTCTAAAAAAGAAGAGAAATGCATTTGCTGTTAGATTATTTCCCATTGTAATTTCTATTTATATTTTAGTTGAATTAACATATAAAAAAATGAAAATTTAATTTTGATCAAAAATAAGAAAGAGAAACCGTTTGTAAAATTATTGACAAAATATGAATAAATCAATTTGAAATGAGAAGAGTGATCTTATATCCAAATGAAATACTTACTGCAAACTTAATATGTATCTTTATTATATATATTTTTTCTTTAGATTTCCTTAATCCTTACTAGCAATCATTCTTTTCCACCTATAATAAAAAGCACATTTCCTTACAATCTTATTTATTCTCCCCCTCAACCATAAAATTATGAGCATCATTACATTGTGCATATTAAAGAACTAAAGGACTACATTTAAATTTTTTTTAAAAAAAAGTAAGAGATTTTATTAAAGAAAGCAAAATTTAGATTCCTCATCCCCCAAGGCAAAAAAAAAAAAAGAAAAAAAAAACTCAACATAAAGAAGTGATTGTAGGCTTCATAAAGCACTGAAAGTGCATATAATCACGAAACTAATCATTTAAGAATAATAATCCCCATCATCTTTGCACCCGAAATTTTCATTCTTCTTTTTAATTAAATAATTATCAATTAACATTTATTTATTTATTCCCACTTCTTTTTTAAAAAGCATTTTATGATATGGGTATAAGGGAAAAAGATTTTATACAAACAAAATCATTTCACCTTTTACTGTGTAATAAAAAAATTATAATATATACAAATAACACAATCTTCAATATCTATGTCTGTCATCCAATTTCTCTTCTCAGGTCTCAACCACCAAAGAAAGGCCAAATGAATCTGACATTTTATTAACAGTCTCCCACACAACACATTTTTCAAAAACTCTCTTTTTCTTTACTTATAATTAAAATTCCTCTAAGTATAAGCCTAATCTTTATTTGCCACTCACAAAACCTTTGATTCCATCAGAATTTTCTTTTCTTTCTCCACTATGTTTCTTCTTCTCCTCCCTCTTCTTCTCACTTCAATCTCTCAATGTTGCCATTCCACAACAATATTAGTAGATGGTGTTTCAGAATGGAAAAATCCAAGTGTTTATGTAGGTGACACAATCAGTAAGTACCTTAAAAAACCAATTTCACCATTTTTTTTTATCTTTTGTTTCTTGATTCATTGTTTGGCTACCTACCAACTAACATTCCTTCATTTTGTCTTCTTGAAATTATCTTTCAGTTTTCAAACATAAGTATCACTATAATCTCTACATTTTCCAGAACCAAAGAGCTTTTAATAGCTGCAACTTCGCTCAAGCCTCAGCCCTCACCAATCCCAACTCCAACTCCTACACGGTATCTCTCTCTTTCACACCTTTCTTTATACATTTTCTGAGTTCTTGAAAATTTGGCTTAAGTTTCTTTGTTTTCTTTAAACATCTTCTGCATTCTTGAAATTTTGCTTGATGTCTCTTGATTTTGTTCTGCTCGTTTGTTGTTTTGCCTTTTGGGTTCTTAGAAAATCGATTTCTTGATTCTTCGAAAATTTTGGCTCGAAGTTTCTTAATTTTCTTAGTTTTTGAAGAGTTTGTTCAAGTTTATGTGTATTGTCTTGTACATTCTCTGTGTTGTTTAAAATTTGCCTTAAATTTCTTGATTTTCTTTCTTAAATTTTTTTAATTTTCCTGTGCTTTGTACAATTTTTTTTTCTTTACAATGAAAAGATTAGCCTATATAACGTCGAACTTTTCTTAAAAATAACTAACAAATTTAATATCTTTATGCCAAATGCAAATAAAGTGGCATCCATCACGACCTGGTTTCTTCTACTTCACATTCAAAAATGGCTCGCTCATATCTTGCAACCAAGATTCTCGAAAGCTTTCCATAAAGGTCTCTCCACGACCGCTGCCACCACCACCAGCGGCAGCTCCGATTCAAGCACCCATTTCCGGTGGTCAAGTGTCATCTTCTCCAACTTATCCATGGCCATTCCGTCCTCGAGATGAAGCTTCCTCACCAGCCCCGGTACCCAGTAGTGGCGGCGGCGCAAGCTCTCCGATGACAGTACCAACGATGGTTCCAGCTGATAAAGGTGGCGGCGGCGGCAACTTGCCTTTTATAAATAGTAATCCAGCTGTTCCTTTGCCTACTGATGAAGTTGATTCCGCCACAATACGCCCTTTGCCCGCCTCTGGCCGTCATCAGCAGGTTCCTCTCCTCCCTGTAATTAATATTTACTTACATATATTGCAAAAAATAAATAAATAAAACTAAGCCTTTATTTCAATTTTTAATATTTAAATTATTAGACACTCATCTTAATGTTATGCTATTAATACTACTATTTTCCTTAATTTGTGAAGAATTATTTTACATAAGTTGATGAATTTTTATAATTAGTACTATAGTACTTTCTGAATAGACGGTATAAATATTTAGAAATTTAATAAATAAGGATAAATTTAAAATTTTTTAACTAATAATATCTTTTATTTCGTTTAAATTAGATCGGGGTATTTAGTTTATACAGATTTATTAAAAAAAACTGTTCTCTAAATATTATATAAAATTTTTTTAAATAAATTTAAATATTTTTATTAATTCATCCATATTAAAAATATTATATTCTGATTTTATTAATTAATTAATTAATAACAAAGGTATCATTAAAAAAATTAATTTTATTAACTTTATAAAATGATAATATAAATGTGATAATTTTTTTATATAAAAATAATAATTCAAATGAGATAAGGTGATGCTATTTTAAGTGATAGCTGAATTGAAAGGGAATGAGTAATAAAATTTTATTCAGTTATTATAAATTAAGCTATTAATTCAATCATTTGTTAAGATTGATTTAGCTATATTCACTTCTCACATATTAATAAGATTTTTCCATTAAAAAATAAAATTAATTATATAAATATATAGATGCATGTGATATGATAATGATATATTAATTGGGTGTGGAAAATGCAGGTGGCAGTGGGGTTACTCGGAGCTCAAATGACTCTATTTTGTATGGTTTTGGTGCTATTTTGTTTAATGTAAAAAGAGCAAACAAAAGAGAGTCAAAAAAAAAAAAAGAAGAAGAAGAAGAAGGAATTGATTTGAGTTGAGTTGGTGAGTAAAGGCTGGCCAAATATGAACTTAAATTAGTACTATGTTTAAATTAAAGAGTTTAAAGTAGCTTTAAATATGATGATAATGATTATCTTTGGACCCTACTTTTTATTCATCATTCTTCATTGTTCATTACTATTTTTTTTTTCATCTTTTGTTTTAGCCAATGCATATTTGATTACTTTTCCTCTTTGTTTTTTTTTAAATTTTTTTATTTTTTTCCTTATTTTGTATATTTGAATGGAATATAGTTTGATGTCCAAACAGAAAAACACCAACTGGCTTTTTGGTAAAGTGATTTTTCTCTTTTTCTATCTTTTGTTTTTTTGCCCTTTTTCTGACCCATTTCACTCAATTGGTATATTACTATTACCATTGTTAATCCCACCTGATTTATACCCTTGACAAAAAAAATATATAATATAATATAATATAATATAAAATTAATCTTTAATATTGCTAAAAAATTATCAATGGACTCAAACTCTAGCTATAATTGTAACATTATTTTCGCTCATATATTAAAATTTGTTAGCAATGGAGATTTTCATTATCTTTCTTGTACTATGGTAAATATTATATAATGCGTTACATTAGACTTGGGGTTTTTTTAAAAAGTTAATTCAGTATTACTTAAGATCCGAATTGCTAATTTCATCATTTTTAAAATGATTTTAGCAGCCTAAAGTAAAGGTTTTATTAAACTTAAGAAATAATATTAAATAATTAATTTCTTCTGAACTAGATACCAATTTACTCAATTATAAAGTAATAAAAGCAGTCCCCCAATGAAAAAAAAAAGGGTTTAAAACGAAAGTTAATTAATGCCTCAGTAACCACAACTTTATTTTCATCTATATCTTATTAACCCAATAAGTCTTTGATAGTGTCATATTGCAGTCTTATCTTTAAAATTGAAAATCTGCAAAAAAAAAAAATCAATTATGTTCTTATATGTCAAGAACGCTCGTATGATTTTATCTAAATTTTTAAAATTTTAAATTAAAGTAAAATAATTTATTTTGAAAAGATTTAAATACTATTGTAATTTTGAAAAATAATTTAGTATTATATATATGCGCGCGTGTGTGTGAGCGTCCTCTGTTGAGAGATTTTTGAATCTCTTTCATATATATTTTGTTAATGTTTAACAAAACATTGATTCAATACCCAATTATTTTTTTTTCTTTCTATTATAAATGTAAATTGAGCAATTGCAGTATCAAAAAGAGCCGTTAGCTTCCAGCCAAGGCAAAAGAAGCAACTGAATTTTAAACAGTTTCTAACCGCCTGACAATTTAACATTAAGAAGCAATGAATATGTACCTTTCTCATCTTCACACACCAAAGCCTCCCTCCAGTTCTTTTTTTTTTTCTTTTCCTTTTAGTTTAATTTGAATACTTCTCGTCATTCTCCATCCCCATTCTCGTTTCCAAAACAATTTTTTTTCTTTAAAAAAAGCTATGGAGCTAGAACTGGGACTCAAGATCACCCACAGCAGAGATGACGTCACTTCTCATGCCAATCTTCAGATTGCTAAAAATCAGTCTGGTTCTCTCTTCTTGTCTAGAGAAACTGAGACTATGTTCATCCTTATTGCATATCTTGAAGGTTACATATTCTTGTATACTTGTTTCTTGTTTCTTGTCCTTGGATTTGCGTCATTAAAATTCGGGAAAAAATGCAGGCTTTAGAAGAGAGAATATTGACATCAAGATCAATGAAGATGGGAATCGGATCACTATTAGTGGGAAAAGAGCAGTCGAAGAAATGGTGTTAACAGGGTGGATTATGCATAAGAAAGATGTAGAATTGAGGGCATTCCGTAAAGTTTTTCAAATTCCTGATGGAATCATTTTGGATCGAATCAAGGCCAAGTTTGGTGATGAAGAATCAAGTTTGACGATTATCATGCCAAAATCAAAGAAAGGAATGCAAGGTATTGAGATTGAAGAAGTGACGGAAGAGAGGGAGATTGACGAAGAGAAACCTCAGGTTTCACAAAATTTACCTGATCAGCCTCCTGCCAAAATAAAGAAAATGGAAGAGACTGAGCCAATTTTGCAATTGCAGAAAGATCCAGAAAGAGTGGAACTTTAAATACCACAAGTTTCGAAAGACAGAAAAGAAGAAGGTGATCAGTTGGTTGATCAAAGGCAGATTCCACCGACAGAAGAGGTAGCTGAAGTGTTTCCTGAAAGAGACAATAGTCAAGGAATGCCAAAGGAAAAACCTCAAGAGCCAAAAATTGAAAACAAGGATGAGAATGAAATGGTTGCAGAAATCGAGAAAATGCAAGATTTACCCGTAGAAGCAAGCTCTAAAAGACCTGCAAACATGGAATTAGAAAAGGAACCTGAAATTGCAAATCGAAGAGAATCAGAAGAAGTCCCTTCTGAAAAGATAGAACCTCCTAGTACAGCTAAACATCCTGAAGTTGCAACCACGGAACATGATGAAGTTATGCCGGAGAAAAAGGAGCAGCTAGAGAAAAAGGAAATAGCTCCAGTTACAGAAACCCAGACTGACGAGCTTCCTGATTTGAAAGAGAAGGAAAAGAAACAGGAAATTCCAGGGACAAAGATTGTAGAAGAAGAAAAAATTGAAGAACGTATTCGTGAACAAGAAAGCACCGAATTGACGGAATTGGCAAAACAGCCAACTCAATCTGAACAAGAATCAAATAAGCAGGACCCTGATGGAAATGTTCAAGAACAGAACAAACCTGAACCTGATCAAGAAAAAAATCAAGCTGAAACTATGCAGCCTGGAACAGGAAATGAAATCAAAGAAGATGCAAAAGTAAAAGTTCCTGAAGAGAAACAAGTTGAGGAGCACGAATTTCCAGAAGTGAAGAAACAGAATGAGGTCAGTGAAGTAGCAACTAAACCAGAGAAAGCCGTTTCAAAAGGAACAAAGATACGACAACCTCTTCTTGTTGCAGGGTCAGCTATCCTTGTTTCTCTTATAGTTCTTGTCATTAATTTTATTAGATCTAAAAGAAGATGAATGCATATATCTAAAAAGAAAATGGATTGCATTGTATTTTTTGCTTTGCCACTATTAGGGACAATAGAAATTCCATATTATCAAGTTTTTCAATTACATATAATGCTCAAGAATAAAAACTCCATCTTTGAATACTCAGCAACAAGCTTGAGCTTTTAAGTCGATTGTGGCTCTAACAAGTTGATTGTTGTTTCACGAGCATTCAGTATAAAAAAATTTAGTGTCAAAGACCATAGATTCTGTCCTTATTAATCTAAATCAAAATAGAAAATTTTCATTTTGTAGTGATTTTTGTAATGATTTAAAGCTTTTCTTTTTTTTCCTGAATGTAGTTATATAAAATAGTTTTTTAATACTTATCATTAATATTTTTAAATATTTAAATATTAGCTATTATGTTAATGCATAGCTATAATCGTAATAGTGACTAATCAGAATAACAAAATTGACACAGTACGTAGTAATTTTTATTTTCAAAACTATGATCATTAGTTATATTTTAATCGAAACATACTGTAACTGTTTTACTGCAATCACCATTTTAAACCTTGGCAGAAAAAGAAGAGAAATAGAAAAGAAAAGAATACACAATGGGATGGGTCGTGGTGCTTTCATGGGCCTAAGATATATATATACGTGTGTGCTCGTGCGCGCGTGCATGGTTTATCAAAATTTTAAAATATTTCTTTTTATGAGTAGTTTTTATAATTTTATAAAAGTATATAATAAATTTATAAACATTATCATCTTTATAATTGGGATTAAGGCTTTGTTTAGTAGTAGTATCATCTTTATAATAAACTTTATATATATTATGTGAACTTGGTAAATTTATAATTTGATAAAAAAAATTCTGATAAATTTCATAATATTTTTATGATCTAATAGATTCATAATATCATAGAATTTTTTTAATAATTTTATAAAAAACCCTACATCTTTTTGGAAAAAAAAACTTCAATTGTTTCGAGGGGTATTGGACCTTCCTTTTTAAGTTATAACAACACATCAAATGCTCAAAAGTCAGTGTGAATGGACCTTCTGTATTGCTATTTATGTTGTATACGAGGCATATATCACAACAGATTTAAAAGGGTTTCTGAATTCTGAGAATATTATTGTAGCTGGCAATGACCATAAGATCGCCCATAATTAGCTGGATAACTCCAAAAGGAAACCGAACCACCCCATCCTTTTCAGCATTGATACAAGGGACCAACACTGCTGAAATTGAACCCACTTGAAAGACAATCGCATACCCATTAAAAACCTTATTAATCCATTATAAATTGCTTCAGCAAATAATAAAGGCAAAAAAGAAAATTGGACCACTAACTGTTACAATGAAATATATGGTTAGAACTTATAGGGGGAAAAAAGAAAAAATTTTCATGGCCTAATTAATGTTATATATTGTATGCCCCCATCATTTTCATGCAAATTGAAAAAAAAACGTAATAAATAAATAAAAATCAACCATATAGAATCTATATTAATTATTATTACTGTTTTTCGTACTCAATACATTTTCGTAATTAAAGCTTTTAGAAGTAACCACACTAATATAGATGTAACAAGGACAGACATTAATGACTACTAATCTGGGAGCCCGATGCAGTAGCCTATCCAAATTTGTTTTTTGGTAGGCATATGCAAGTGACCAATCTACTACTACGCTCCTATCTTCCCTAGAAGATGTTATATTTTACCAACCATTGCTGTGCTAAGATAAGAATAAGCGGATTCAAGGTTTCCAGGTCTATTCTTTTGGATCAACCGTTCATAGTTGAGAGGCATTGCCTACCAAACTAATATGCTTGGATCAACTCTTTTGTCAGTTAGGCTGGATGATGGTTTAAGCTATAACTATATAGATAAACATCATTTATATAATCTCATAGTCCTAAAAATAATTTTGACCATAAACACTATATACTGAAAAGAGATATTTTTAAAATTGAAAGTTGAGAAATGATATTAAAAAATTGAAAATAATTTATATTTTGGAAATATAAAAATCCCTAAAATTTTGTTGCAGATTGAAAGCAACAGAGCAAGTATGAGCACCACTATAAATTTAAATGTACCTTTACCTCCTATAACCCTATTTGGCTCTATAAATAATGTTAATGCCCATTTTTTTACACAAGGTAAAGGACTATGGTACTAGTTTTGCCATCAATAGACATCACACAATCTTTTCAATCAAACAGGAAAAATAAATTTTAAAAAAATCACTCAATTGCAAAAACCTCAAACATAACCTAAGCCTCACAGTGCTTGCTTCAACAAGAAATTGCCTCAAGCAAGAATACCACAGACATGAATGAAAAGCTATATGCCTAACATATTTGTCAAGTGTCCTTGTTTTGGTAATTTCAGCAGTAAAGATGATCAATTTTGCTTATTAAAAAGGAAAAATACATATTAGACAAGGATGGAAAAGAAAAAATGGCAAAGTGTAGAGTGACTGCATACCACAATAGACAAAAAGAGAAGGGGGATAGAGAAATTGTGATATAGAATAAGCTTTAGAAACCCTACATTGAAGCAAAGTATCACAAACTAGAGGTCAAGTCAGTCGCTGGTTGAGATGTCAATCAGAATAGATTTATGGACCGTATCTATCTACTGTACCCACATCTCAATCCAACATCCTTACCACTTCAATAATGCTTTCTCAATTGTGATCCAACCTATAAAATTTCATTCAATAGTGAAATTTCTCAATGGGCTTGAGAATCATCATTGATGTTGATAATCGTAGTCTTTTCTGTGAAGAGTTAGCTTCAGATATTCATTTTCACCAAAATTCAAGCTAAGAGGATGATTCTTGAGAACTTGGCTGATGCAATCTTTTCATAAAAAATTCAATGGTATTGAAAATATGCTATGTCTTTCTCAAGAAAAGCTAATAAAAAAAAATTTTACCCAACCACAAATAGAAATCTATTCTAGAAAGCAATAACTGCAGAAATTCTAATATAATGCAACTTCAGGGACATCAAATGAGACTCAATCAAAGTCAACTATAACAGATAATGGAGACTATATCTCAAAAATATTATATTGGAGAAATTGGAATTTTTTATATTAGTTGCATAAAGGGAAAAAATGATGACCTTCATATGCCACTAATGCCAGCAAACCAAAGTCAAATAAATCTCTCTATGGAAAGGAGCTTTGAATGTAATAGATGACAGGCGACACCCAGCATTGCTATAATGCAAGCTGAAATTTCAATTCCTGCAGCAATTTACTAGGAGTTAGACTAATGAAGTTCAAAGAAATATTCAAATTGAGTTTTTAATTCCTAGTTTGATAAAAGAAAGTGGGGAAAAAAAGCGAGTCAATGGAATTGCCAAAAATATATATATAAATAAAGGACAGAGAAGACAAACAAGATTTATTTCTGTCCTCCATGGAGACAGAGAAAGGCAAGAATACGAATATACACTGAGAAATTAAGTGAACGCCTTACAATGGCAGTTAGTGGATGCAGCATTCCCTGTTAAATAATCCTCGTTGACTTAAGAAAGAAGCAGCTAGATATCTGGCGTAGGCAATTACCCATAAGATGCCTTCAAGTCCCAACATTATATAAAACAGAGTATTTTGTTGCAGAGCAATGGTAGGGGAGAGGATAATGAAAAAAGAAAAAAAAAAAAGAGATTGATTTGATCACCTGCAAGCTCAACAAACAATATATGAAACAGAAGATTTGAACACATTAATAATTGAAACTTAATTTTTGTTTAAAGCATTCTTAAACCATCTCTTCCGGAGAGTTTTAACAAACTCTGGAACATTCTATATGTATACTATAAACAAACAAACACAAAAAAGAAAAGGAGTCGAAATGGTAGGCAAAATCAGCTACAACACAAAGATGATGCAATTTACTCGGAAATCTTGATTTTACAATCGCAACAACAATCTGGAGATCAGCACAATGGACACAAAGAGTCTGAATTTCCATATCCTACACATTTCCTTTACACAATATATTTGTTGATAAATACAAGAATCTTTTTTAAAAAAAATTCCCTTCCTTACCCTTTTATTTTGATAGCATGCCTTAAACCATCCTCCCCTTTTCAGCTCTTGTTTTGCACCCAAAATCATGGTGTCCAATGGTTACAGCAACAGCAATGATATTTAATCATTGTGATTCGCTCTACCCAGGGAGTCAAGACCTTCAGTCCGGCTATGAACAATCCTGTGAAATACCTCTCTAATTTGTCTCTCCAATGGGTCTAATCCCTCCTTTATTACTTCACATATTCGTCCCAATTCTTGCACTCCTCGTTTCACTTCTGTCTCCGTTTCTTCTGTCAAAGGGAACTTAACTGAATCAGCCAATTCAGCCAACCCTTTGGTACACTTATCCATCTGATGAATCTCCCTTAATAGTCCACAGGCATTTCTTCTATCCCGCTTTCTCGACTCGTCCTGCACCCTCTCGTGCAATGAGATTATAGCAGCAGACCAGGGAAAATGTCTAGGAATTGAGAAATGCACTTGCAACCCTCTGTCTTGGCAAGGTATAGCAGCCACCAGAGCCCACATTACAAACAACAAAATTATGTTCATAGTATAAACAGCCACCGCAATTCCATTACTAGCCACAATTTCATTGCCTTTAGGTGCCACCAAATTATTCCCAATAGCCTGTAGTTGCCTAGCCGCCGACCAAGACCGGGAAACACTCCACGACAACGATCTAAAATGACCCAAATTCCGATGATGCTGGTCTCTAGATGAAGCAGCATTTTGACGGCCAAAGGAGCGGTTCCGGTGAGCCAAAGCAGCAGTAGATTCTCTTTCATCAAGCATTGAAATAGACAAATCAATCAAAACCTTTTTCGCTCGACGGAACTGACCTTCCCCAAGCATTCTCTGATTGTCCAAAGCACAAAGAACAATCTCAATTAACTTTTTCCATTCTCTGATCTGCTCAATCCCATCTCTAATAGCATTACAAAGATCCAACGCTTTGACGCTCCGTTCAAAATATTCATAGATCAATCGATCCAATGGAGATTTATAAACAAGGGATCTATTATTAAACAGAATAACTCTAAATTCCTCTTGGCAAGAAAGGAAACAATCAAGTAATTTTCGGATCCAAGATAACGAAAGCAAATCATCCGACCCGACTGAGGACAGATCCATAAACCGGTCCGCAACTTTCCTTTGAAAAGCTTCAATCTCCAGCTCATGACTGGAAGCTTCATGACTAGCCTCCATGGAATGAACCTGGTCACGGCGGAGACTCAAAATTGAACGGCCAAAAGACGCAGATGATCCTTGATACTCTGTCGCTGGCATTCTCACATCACCAGCAAAAAAAGACAAAACCCTAATTATAGGCAAATTAAGTCCAAAATTGATATAATTAAGGTTTTAAGAGTCGCACAATAAGCTTGAACCAGAGATTGGAATTGAGAGAGAGAGAGAGAGAGAGAGAAAATACCAGAAATAGATGAGAAAACCCTAGCGTGAGCCACGGGGATTATATAGTGCTGATATTTTGGTTTGGGGCCGCGTCTTATCAAAGGTAAAATTAATTTACTATAATTAGTATATTAAATTAATATTGCCATTTTTTTTAAATTTTGGTATGTAAAACATAATTAACAAAATCAAAACGACCACCCGGTCAAACTTTTACCTGTGAAGAAAATAGTATAAAACGGATTGTATCGATTGTTTATTATTATCATTTTTATTTTAGTTTCATTTGTTGTCATCCAATAAAAAAATTATATTTAAAATATTTATTAATTAGTGAAATACAGTATTTGATAATTTATTTTAAAAAAAAATAGTATGTCACAGTTTTCTTTTTTTTTTTGGTCAGAAGTATGCCATAGTTTTCAATATAACATTTTAATGATAAAAAATTAAAATTTTTATTAAATCGTGAAAGCAAGTTAACTTATATATATTTTTTTGAAAGAGAATTTATATTTTTAATAATTAAATTTCATGCATTTTGTGCAAGCTGTTTAATCAATTAAGACAATATAATCATATTATATTTCAAAAATAAAATTTTTTATACTCGATTTTAATTTAAGCAATTTTAAGTTTTAAAATTATAATTCATATATCATTTATTTATTAATAATATTATTCTAATTTATTATTAATAATCAAGACTTGAACGTTAAATTCAATATACAGCTTTAATTTTCTGTTTTCATTGATTATAATAATTAATTAAAAAAAACCTAAGATCTTGAGTTCTGCGAATTACACGCGGAACAGACACGTATTACCTGGTACGAAGTAGGAAAATTAATATGAGCCGTTAGATTGAGTTTGATGAGGACCATTGGATGGGAATATGTTTTCGTTATCAAGTAACAGTGGTTTTTTACCGTTACGCGTCTGTGATTTTGGAGGACACGGTCATTTTTGGTGTACACGTGGAAGATAGAGCTTGGTCTAAAGGTCTTAGTTGGCGCGTATGGAAACGGTCTACTACTATAGAGTATTATTATTATTTGGTTAATGTTGAAAAATAAAGGAAGAGGCAAGAGACAAGAGGATAAGAATATAGACTAAGAGATATGAGCGTAGTATTAAATTGATGGGGAACTCCTTTATTTATGGAGTAGAAACCCTAATACATGTATGGACTGTGGGACCCAATAGACATTCATTTATTTATAACACTCCCCTTTGAATGTCTTAAAAATATTCATAAAAATATTACTAACTACATGAATACGCGATAACATACTGCCTCATTAAAAACTTTTACAAGAAAAAACCCAATGGGATAAAAACCTTGAAAGGGAAAAAGAGTGCAGTGCGTATTCTACTTCCCCTCATTAAGACATTACTTGAGATCTTTGAGTCTGCGCATTCCGATTTTGTACACTAATTTCTCAAAACTTGTTGTAGGAAGCGACTTCGTGAATAAATCGGCAAGATTGTCACTTGAGCGATTTTGTTGAACATTAATATCACCATTCTTTTGAAGATCGTGAGTGAAGAAGAATTTTGGTGAAATATGCTTTGTTCTATCCCCTTTAATAAATCCTTCCTTTAACTGGTATATACATGCAGCATTATCTTCATATAAAACTGTTTGGAGTTCTTTTTGAGGATGTTGACCACATGTACCTCGAACATATTGAATTACTGATCTCAACCAAACATATTCTCGACTTGCTTCATGGATGGCCAAAATCTCTGCATGGTTAGAAGAAGTAGCAGCAATAGTCTGTTTTGTAAATCGCCATGATATAGCTGTACCTCCACATGTAAATAAGTAACCTGTTTGAGATCTACCATTATGTGGATCTGATAAATATCCTGCATCTGCATAACCAATCAAAACTGACTTTGATATGTTAGCATAAAATAAACCCAAGTCCATTGTACCACGAAGATATCGAAGAATATGTCTAACTCCATTTCAATGTCTTCGTGTTGGTGAAGAACTATATCTTGCTAATAAGTTTACTGCAAATGCTATATGAGGTCGAGTATGACTAGCAAGATATGTCAAGCTCCTATTGCACTAAGATATGGTACTTCTGGACCAAGAAGTTCTTCATCATCTTCTCGAGGTCGAAAATGATCTTTTTTCTCATCAAGCGACCTTACAATCATTGGAGAATTTAATGGATGTGCTTTGTCCATATAAAACCGCTTTAACACCTTGGTTATATATGTGGATTGATGGACTAAAATATCATCTGCAATATGCTCAATTTGCAAGCCAAGACAAAACTTTGTCTTTCCGAGATATTTCATTTCAAATTCTTTTTTCAATAAATCCACAGTTTTAGATATCTCTTCTGAAGTTCCAATGATATTTAGATCATCAACATAGACAGCAACAATGGTAAATCCGGATCCAAATCTTTTGATAAAAACACATGGACATATAGCATCATTTTTATAGCCCTCTTTAATTAAATATTCACTAAGATGATTATACCACATTCGCCCATATTATTTTAATCCATAGAGAGCTTTATTCAACTTAATGGAATAAACTTCTCGAGAATTTAACTTTTGTGCTTCAGGCAACTTAAATCCTTCAGGAACTTTCATATAGATATCTTTGTCAAGTGAGCCATACAGATAGGCAGTCACAACATCCATTAAATGCATTTCAAGAATTTCATGAATTGCCAAACTTATTAAATATCTTAGTGTAATTACATCCACCACAGGAGAATATGTATTCTCATAGTCAATGCCAGGTTTTTGTGAAAAATCTTGGGCAACAAGTCTTGCTTTGTATCTCACAATTTCATTAGTTTCATTTCGCTTTCGTACAAAAACCCATTTATATCCCACTGGCTTGATATTCATTGGCGTTTGGACAACATGTCCAAAAACTTTACGCTTTTCAAGGGATTTTAATTCAGCCTCAATTGCATCTTTTCATTTTAGCCAATCAATTCTGTGTCTACATTCATCAATAGACTTAGGTTCAAGATCCTCGTCTTCTTTTATAATATCTAGCGCTATATTGTATGCAAATATTTCGTCGACGTTTACTTGGCTTCGATTCCATTTTTTACCAGACACGACATAATTTATTGAGATCTCATCATTTTCAATATTTTCAGGTACCTGAGTTTCTTCTGAAAACTTTTCCACAATGTCAAGTGTCTTCTTAAAAAATTGCTCTTCAAGAGCATTTTCTCCAGAAATTTGGTCATTTTGAACATTCGCTCCTTTTCTTTTTCTAGGATTTTTATCCTTGGAACCGATTGGTCTACCACGTTTTTGGCGTGCAATAGACTCACTAGCTTGGGTAACTTGTCCTTCAGGGACTACAATTCTAACAGGAGCATTTTCAGTTGGAACATAAGATTTAGTTACTCTTTTTGGATCAGTAAATGAATCTGGCAATTGATTTGCTATATTTTGTAAATGAATTATCTTTTGAACTTCTAATTCACATTGTCCAGTGCGAGGTTCCATATGAGATAAAGATAATTCTTTCCAACTAATCTGTTTTTTCAACTGTTTATTTTCTCCCCCTAATGCTGGAAAAACTGACTCATCAAAATGACAATCAGCAAATCTAGTCGTAAATAAATCTCCAGTTAAAGGCTCTAAATATTTAATTATTGATGGAGATTCATACCTAACATATATCCCTAACCTCCTTTGAGGGCCCATCTTTGTGCGTTGTGATGGAGCAATCGGAACATAAACCGCACATCCAAAAATTCGAAGATGGAAAAGATTTGGTTCCTGACCCAAAACCAATTGTAGAGGGGAGAATTTATGATAATTTGTTGGCCTGATGCGAATAAGTGATGCTGCATGTAATATAGCATGTCCCCAAGCAGAAACAGAAAGTTTTGTTTTCATCAGTAATGACCTTGCAATTAATTGCAATCTTTTAATGAATGATTCTGTCATACCATTTTGAGTGTGAACATGAGCAACAAGATGTTCAACTTTAATTCCAATTGACATGCAGTAATCATTAAAGGCTTGAGATTTAAATTCACCAGCATTATCCAAGCGAATTGTTTTAATAGAATAATATGAAAATTGAGCTCTTAAACGAATTATTTGAGCAAGCAATCTCGAAAATGCCAAATTTTGAGTTGATAATAAGCAAGCATGTGACCATCTTAAGGATGCATCAATTAGGACCATAAAATATCTAAATGGTCCACAAGGTGGATGAATTGGTTCACAAACATCTCCATGTATGCGTTCTAAAAACGCTGGTAATTCAATTTGAATTTTACTAGGCGATGGCCTAATAATCAACTTCCCTTGAGAACAAGCTGGACAAAAAAATTCATTTGATTGAAGAATCTTTTGGTTCTTCAATGGATGTCAACATGAAGATTCTATAATTTTTCGCATCATTATTGATCCAGGATGACCTAATCGATCATGCCAAATAATAAATGCACTTGGATTTGTAAACTTCTGGTTTACAACCATATTAATTTCAATTGTACGAATACAAGTATAGTATAAACCAGAGAAAACTGCAGGTAGTTTCTCTAATACACATTTTTTGTTTGATATGGTACTTGTAATACAAAGAAATTCTTTAGTATTCATATCTTTTGTCTCAATATGATATCCATTTAGACGAATATCTTTAAAACTTAATAAATTTTTGTGAGACAATGGGAAATATAATGCACCATTAATATTAATAATCGTTCCCCTTAGAAGTATTATACTTGCTCTTCCAAAGCCTTTAATAATTCTTTTTCTTCCAGATATAGTATGGACAAATTCTTCTCCCATTTTCAATTGGGAAAAGTATTTTCTATCTTTAAGAATCGCGTGCGTTGATGCACTATCAGCAATACACAAATCTCGATTTTTTTTCCACTAAAGTTTGTGTAGCATCCATAATGTCTTCACAAAAATATAAGAAGCAAATTAATATAATACTTAAAAGAATATAAAATGTCACAAGTTTAAAATAAAAACATAATAAAGTAAAATCCAAATAATTATAAAAGTTCAATACAAAATATGATAGAAATATTCATAAAGGAAAATAAAATTGAATAATCAAAAACTAAACTTAGGCATCAAAATTGCCATTGCCAACTAAATGATCAATATTTCCATTTGGGTCTGAGAAGAAATCAGCAACATCAAGATGGGTGACATCAATCGCAGTATCATCTAGCCCATCATTGTAGGAAAAATTTATCTCAATATTCTTTCCTCTATTTTTCAAAGATGCTTGATAAAGATCAACAAGATGTCTTGGCGTACGACATGTACGTAGCCAATGTCCTTTTCCACCACATCGATGACAACTAACATTAGAAGATGGATTAGATCCATTATTCTCATTAGTTCTTTTTCTTTCATTATTCTTCCCATTGCAATTGCCACGAGAGTTATTTCGACCACGACCTCTTCCACGACGATTATACTCTTGTCTATGCCCATATGAAATTTCATTCGCTTCAAGGAATGCCATAGATTTATTTAAGTGGGCTTGGCTTCCATTCACTTCAGGGAATGGAGCAGATCCAGTTGGGCGAGCTTCATGATTTCTCATCAATAATTAATTATTTTGCTCAGCCACAAGAAGACAAGCAATTAACTCATAATACTTTTTAAAGCCCTTTTCACGATATTGTTGTTGTAAAACAACATTCGAAACATGAAAAGTAGAGAATGTTTTCTCTAATAGGTCATGATCAGTAATATTCTCTCCACATAACTTTAGCTGAGAGCTAATTCTAAAAAGGGCAGAATTAAATTTGTTTACAGATTTAAAATCTTGCAATCGCAGATGCATCCACTAATAACTAGCTTTTGGGAGAATAACAGTTTTCTGGTGATCATACATTTCTTTTAAATTGTTCCAAAGAACAAGAGGGTTTTTAATAGTCAAATATTCAGTTTTCAATCCCTCATGTATATGATGGCGGAGAAAAATTATCGTCTTTGCTCGATCTTGATTTGATGTTTGATTTCCTTCTTTAATAGTGTCACCAAGACCTTAGCATCTAGATTGATTTCAGCATCCAAAATCTATGATAAATAATTCTTGCCCGAAATATCAAGGGCTGCAAACTCGAGTTTCGCAATATTTGTCATGCTTAAAAAAAATTAAAAATTAAAAATAAATAAAATAAAATATACTCATATTAGATAACACTATAATATAAAAACATAATATATATATATATATATAAACATAAAATAAAGTAAAACGTATGAATGTTAATAGTTACGGAATATTTGTTCCAAGCTCATTAAAACAGATTACAAAAATCTAAATTCTTAGTTTGAACATCGCTGGTATGATATAAATAAGACAAAATATATGTGTTAAACTTTGGCAATACCCAATAAAACAACAAATTGGATTTCGATCCAAGATAACGTGGAATTGATTACAAAGTAACAATAATAATAATAAAATATGATGTATATAATCATACTGATATAATAATCTTTGGATAATGGGTAATCATTAAAATTGAAAACGAATTGGCATAAGAAACATTAACATTGAGAAATGAATCCAAATCTCATCCCAGATCCAATGCAAAAAAAAAAATTATATCATGTCGATTAAAACACAAAGTAAGTTTAAAAGAATTATTCACAACCATGAAATTACCTTACACCGAAGCAACCTTAAACCAAAGCAATCGTGCTGATAACGTGTTGAAAAATAAAGGAAGAGGCAAGAGACAAGAGAGAAGAGGACAAGAAAAATATAGACTAAGAGATATGAACGTAGTATTAAACTGATGGGGAACTCCTCTATTTATAGAGTAGAAACCCTAATACATGTATGGACTGTGGGACCCAATAGACATTCATTTATTTATAACAGTTAAATAATTATAAAATATTTAAAATTTTATATATTACATTAATCTGTTTCAATATTTTTAATATTTAATTATTATATTTTTTATTTTTAAAAATTAAATTATTTAGTCTTTATATTAATATTTTTATTCTAAAAATATTAATCAATTACTTTAATATCATAAAATAATTTCTTATCTCTTCCTTTATATATATTTTTCTTTATTATTTATTAAGTCATATTTATTTTTAATTTTATTTATATTTTTTACACATAATTTATTTTAATTTTATAAATATTATTAAAAAATAATTTTAAATAATATGAATAATATATTTTATTATTTTACAGATAATTCATATATATTATTTATTTTAATTTTATAAATATTACTAAAAAATAATTTCAAATAATATCTTTTATTATTTTACAGATAATTTATATAAAATAAAATTAAACATTAAATAAATTAATAAATAATAAAGATAAATATATATAAAAAATACAAAAAAATTATTTTATAATATTAAAGTAATTGACTAATAATTTTAGAATAAAAATATTGACAAAAAAAATTAAATAGTTTAATTTTTAAAATATAAAAATTAAATATTAAAAATATAAATATTGACTAATATAATATATAAAATTTTAAAAACTTCATAAGTATTTATCCTTATTATTATTTTTCTTACGGTACGCTGTTACACTAATTCTAGAATTAATTTTTGTTTACAAAATGGACCCTGCATATTTGCTTAACTACAATTTGAGTCTTATGTTATTTTAATTAATCTTTTATTGCTCAAATTGGCAAAAATATATTAAACATAGAGAATATATTTTGTTCATTGTCGTTTAAATAGCTAAGATTGTTCATCTCAAGGAAAAAAAATATTAAGATTAAACTGTGTCTGAATGCACTTTTAAACAAGTTTAAATATAAGGAATAAAATCTTCACTTAAAAAAAACATAGTCATCTTCTTCTTTATTTTTTTTTTATCAGAAAGTAAGATATTTCATTGAAAGATAAAGAAAAAATACAACATAGATATACAAAAGCAATAGAGAACATGGACAAGAACAGACATCACAACACAGAGAAAAAGAAAAAACAGAGCAAAGAGAAGCAGAGCAACAATACTGAAATAGACAAATAAAAACAAGAAAAAAACCAAGCAACATGCAACCAGTAAAGCAAAATACATAACACAAATCTTCAAAATTCTTCATGTAGAAAGGCATAATGAACTCAGTATTAAAGAGCCTTCCAAATAACGGCCATAGATCATATGAGAAAGGCCGAGAACAATGAAAGATAAAAAGTAGCTCCAATAGCTTGTTAGTCCACTAGAGGAACAGCGTAGTGATGAGAGAAAGAGCACCGCCGCTACCCCAAACATCCTTGGATCTGTAAGCATTTTAGAAAAATAAAGGACAACATATCCTAAACTGGGGCCAAAGAAAAAACTTTAAACCTTTAAAAACAGAGAATAAACACTGACTGCCGACTATTAGAAGAAAAGTGAAGAGCAAAAAACTTAGACAGAAAAATAGATGGGTCTAAAAACGAGACCATGCAACTCCCAGACCCATAACTGAAAGAAAATCCCCAAAAAAAGACTCTAGAGAGCCTGAAAACAACGAAATCAACAGAGTTTTTAATAAGGAGTTTCGATTGCCGGAAACTCTTTGTAAATGTTTAAGGAAAATATACAGTGACCATATAAATGGGTTTGGAATCTCATCTCAACACAAAACCAATTGGCTTATGTTAAGGTCCAATCTACACCACCTTATATGTCATTGTATTTTATTATACTTTTCAGACGTGGGATTCATTTATATTATCTAACACTCTTCCTCAAGTGCAACTGGGCCTAGCCCAATTGTCACTTGCCAAACATGGATGGCAATCTATTTTTTTTAGATCCATCACAAATTGCCTAGGTCTATTTTTACTGAGGCCCTAGGTTAACAATGGAGTCCAGAATCATTTGGCGGTTAGTCCATTACCTGGTTAGCTTTGATATCATGTACCTGGTTAGAAAAATGAACTGTAATATCCTATCATTAACGTATAGAGTATATATAGTACAAGTATGATAAGATTACATCGTGTGAACTACGCTAACAAACTTTATAACAAACTCTACGATAAGAATTATCGTATACAACTGTTATCGTTATCTATTACTCTTCACATTAAATAGACGGCAAAGTAAGAAAGAAACTAACAAAAGAAAACAGAAGACTAAATAGAGAAAGAGCAAGAGATTTAGGGCTACCACCTAGATCCAGGGCTTGAATCGGTTTACAGTGGAAGGTCTCTAAACCAAAGAGAGGTGCTATATTTCAGAGAGAAAATAACTTTTAGATTAACATTTTCTCATCTTCTTCTTTAAGTTTTTATACGTTTTTCATTTCTCTTAATTTGAGAGTGCATTGCCGTTAATTTATTGATGTAGCAATTGCTTCCATCTTTTTTCGTCTTTCTTTATGTTATCCTATTTCATTTTTGTGTTATTATTTTTTTATTTTTTATTTTTATGTTTTATTTATGATTTATATTTAAAATAATTTTTAGAATAAAATTAAATATAATTTAAATTTTTATTATTAAATTTTACCCCTTTTTATTTAAAAATTATGTTTATTCTTTTTAAATAAAAATTTATCATTCTTTAACAGAACTTATTTATCCTTATCAAATGAAGTAGATGTTATGAGAGTTGATTATAACTTTATGTACTATGTATATTTTATGTATTTTAAAATTATATAATTTTATTTATACTTTTTAATTAAATTTTTTAATTTATTCATAAACAATTAGTTTGCGTTAAAAAAAATCTTCATTCACTATCCTTTAAATATTTTTTAAGAAAAAATTCTAATTTATTTTGTAATGTTAATTATATTACATATCATATATGTATATCATAAAAAAATTGATTCAAATTTAAAAATTTTTAAAGTAATATATAATAGTTTTTAAATATAATATCAAAAATTTAATTATTTCATTGCAATTATAATATATTTACAGATAAAATTGAAACATTTATACTGCACTTGGAGGTTGTTTGTGCGTTAATTAAACTATTTGCAATTGAGCTATAAATTAATTATAATTTTTAACTCAAACTAAACAAATCCTAATTTATACTTATGGAAATTGGAAATATTGCCCATGGCCAAACCCCCATATTCATTTATTGCTAAAAAATTATATGGGAGGCAAGCTTAATGAAAGCGGCTAAACAATTAAGAACAAGTGGATATATATTTAAGGGAAAAGAAACACATATTCAGTTGAAAGAAATAATAGCAACACATGGCTTGGCATGGAAAAGAATGATGAGATTAGCAAGATAGTATATACATGCAAATTAAGGTTTAATTATTTTTGGCATGGACACATCTACAAATTGAAAAAATAAATCATCTACTATTTTGAGATTAAATATTATAGTCCCGTCAGGTCATGAGGAGCTAGTTAGAAGAGGTGCTTAAGCTAACGTGACAAAAGGTAGAAAAAAAAATCATATACAATGTACATAAAAATTAAAAATGGTTTATATAGATCAACTCATTATTATCTAAATTATAACTTTGATTAGCTATCTTAAACTCAAAAATTAAGTTTTAAAACAATTTGGAACTAGTTTTGGACTGCATCCTTACATTAAAAATCAAGGATTAACTCAATTCATCTCATTGTTTTATTGACAAAAATTAATTTTAGGCAATGTTTATAAGTAATTTTAAAGATGTATATAAAATACATTATTTTTAACTCACAAATAAAAAATAATTTTAAAACATGCAATTAATTTGAGAATATATTATTTTTATATGTAATATTGCTTGCAATTAAAGGCTTTAGGTTTGTGGCTGTGTGCACGCATAGAATAAGAATCCATCTTTTTGTTGTCGCTAGTAATTTAAGAATGAGAATTTAACGTGATTTATTATGTAGATAAATATTTTTTAAATATTATAGTAAACATAAAAAATTATTATTATTAACGTTATATACAATTTGATTATGCAAAAAATATATATCTTTTATTAATAGTTTTTGTAAATAAAACTAGTAATAATTTTTAGTTAATTATATATATTACTTATTTTAGTAAAATTGAACAATATTCAATTTTCACCCTATTAATCAAACAAAATAAAAATGATAATTGAATATAAGCTCATTTAAACTAAAGTGTACGTAAGAACTTTAAAATGTAACAATCAACTAATTAATATAATAATTAATCTAAGTATAAGAAATTAACATGCATGTAACAATCAACTAATTAATATAATAATTAATCATAGATTAAATCACTTAATTAAAATAAAATATTAAAAATTTCAGCACCACTTAAATATGCAATTCACTACCATAAAAAAAAAAGAAAAAAAAATTTAGCTTAGCCTCTGAGTTATGGCAATGCTCCCTCTCTCTCTCTGTAATGTGTGTATGTTTATATTCAATTTAAGTACTCATTTATTTGGCATTTAATATAGAGGTAATTTAATTTATGGATATTATTTATAACAAAAACTAATAAAAAAGCTCGAGTGTTCCTACAATAATTTCTATTATTTGTATAAGTTAAGAAATTTTGATAATAATAATATAAAATAATATAATTTAGAAAATAATAAAACTAATAAAAGCAATTTTTAATATTAATTATTAAAATTTAAATTCTGCTATACGATATGCGAAACATTCTTAAGAAAATTTAGGAAAATATATAATAATAATAATAATAATAATAATAATAATAATAATAATAATAATAATAATAATAATAATAATAATACAAGAAATTAGATACAATAGATAGTATCATTGAATCATTGACTTGAAATCTTTTAATTCTGTAGAATTTATTGACCTGAAATCTTAATTAAAGTATTTAATTTGAAATATTTATGAATGTCTATAACTTATTAAGAAAATTACTTTAATGAAAATAAACAAATAAATTAATATCAAAATGGAATAAGATTATTATTTAAATAAAATAAATTTTGACACACACACACACTCATTGTTTTATATACGTACAGAATACGTTATGTTATTAAGAGGCTTTTAATGCAAGCATAAACTAATGTATTCAATTATTTAAACATTTCAAGAGCAGAATAAATTCTTAGTAATTATTGAAAACCAAAAATTGAGTATGATTCATGTACCCTCCAATTAAAAATATATTATTATTATTATTATTATTATTATTATTATTATTATTATTATTATTATTATTATTATTATTATTATTATTAACATTTATATATCAGTATCCATCTTAATGGTCAATCATTTAATTATTAACATGATCAACGATTTTTCTTTTCCTTTTTCAGGGAGAAGAAACATTATTATATATTAAAATAAAGATTTTTTTTATCATCTCATTATGTTCACGAATCATGCTTATTGTTCGAGACAATATCCATCTTTTGGCCTTTTCCTTCTTTTTTTTATTCATCTTTGAAAACGAGATGAATAAAATATATCGAAAGTACATGAAAATTTGGCACCCACCAGAAAAAAAAATCATTTTAAAGAAAAGTATTGTCAATTTTAATATTATTTAAGATCATAAGATATATTTTATATATTAAAATTAAATAAATTGACCTCTTATTATACTGCATGATTTTTATAGACAGGTTAATTATGAAATAAAAATAACAATAATTCTCAACGTATTATATATATTTGTATATATATAGTACATTATTATTTATTTCTTCCCAAAAAAATAAACTGGATTGTGAAGTTTGAGGTTTATTGTAATATTATATAAAAATCAATTAATCAATTATTTTGTATTAAAATATATTGAAAATTACTTTATAATATATATATAATATACATAAACTTATCATTAAGAAAATTAAAGATTAAGTGTTAAATAATTAAAATTTTAAATTATAAAAATATTTAAAATTTTAATTATTTATTATATATTTTCAGCATAAATTTTAAAATAAACAAATCAAAAGTGAAATAATAGCTAATTAATTACTGTTTAAGTCCACTAGTATTTTATTTTAAATTATCCTTTTAAATCACCTGTCGAATTTTAATACAGCTGTATATTCAGAGAATAAAATTAAAATTTTTTTATTAAATTAATTAGAATATTCACTTATCAACCTATTTTAGTCAAATCTACTAGCATTTTATTTAACTATGTATACAAACTATATTGCCTGTATAAACCATCTAATATATATGCTGTTAAACTCTTACAATAATAACATAGTTTAATTACTTATAGGCAAGGCAAATAGTTTAAATATTCTATTCTTAATATAGATTAATTAAAAATTATGTTATTAACCATTAAATTTTGTTATGAAATTGGGTAGGCAGTAATAAAAATTAATAAATTTTAAAAAAAAAATTTCAACACCTAGAACAGAATAAGAAAATAGGCACCGTCGTGCATGCAGTGCCTATTTTACAATGCTGCCGCAATGCCCATTACAGCACAGTTCACGCGCCTACGTCCCACGTTTGCCGCACCTTGATAATGAAATAAAATATTATATATTATGTTTTAAATTTAATTTCTTAATTGAAAATAAATATAATTTATGGCTTCGTTATAATTTATATTCAAACCTATTTTTTATTTTTAATTTAATTATTTAAGTAATAAAATACCATCAAATATCTAATTATGGATTTTAGTATAACAATTTATATAAAAATAGAAATTATGAGAGTGTTTCTCAAATTTTAAAAACTGGTCAAAACTGATTATAAGCAGTTTTTAGATTATAAGTTGTTTATTTAAGTGTTTTTAAAAACTTAAATAGTAGATTATAATCCGATTTTAATCAGTTTTTTAAAAGTTGGATTTTGCTACTTTTTTTAAGCACTTATTTTTTAAGCAGTTTTGACCAAGTAAAAGACCATATTATCCCTACCTAATCTTCAATATTTCAAATTTACCCACCCTATACACTTTAGTTTCCATTAAAATTCTTTTACGTTGTTTATTATTATTATTATTATTGTTATTATTATTAAATAAATTTTATTATTATTATTATTATTATTATTATTATTGCAAACTAAATTTTGAATTGATATTTAAAAAATTATTTTTATACAATAAATAAACTCAGGGACAGTTTGGTCATTTTGACAGTTTTTGTAATTAAAAATTGATTATAAGCTGATTTTACAGAAACACTTAACTAATTATAAACTGATTATCAGCTGATTATTAACTAGTTTATAGAAACGCTTAACTGTTTATTTTTAATCTGATTATAATCTAAAAATCACTTGTTCACAATAAGCTGAAAAGCTTCAATTTTGAAAAACACCCTCTATATATAATTTTGAATTTTTTTTATTATATGTCAAGTTTTTTTTTCGAAAACTAATTCATACATATGGAATCATATTATTATATTTATAAACATCAATAAGAATTTATGTATATCAATATAAAAAGACTTTTTTTTTTATTTTTCTCAATTGATTAATATATATTAATATTCTAAATTATCAAAAAATAACATTTAATATAATATAATTATAAAATATTAGTAAATTTTACATTCTAGTATTTCAGAAATATAAATTAAATAAAAGTGTGATTAAAACTCCGATTGAAAACTAATTTGAACGCAATTATGGGTGTCCAAATTTTGGATTTTTTTTTTCTTTTTAAAACTTCAATAATAGAGATTTTAATGATCCATGTAAATCTTTTGTAATGTGTTTATATGTATTGTATAATTTCTCCGTTAAGTGGTTCACCATTTGATATTTTTATTTTATAGTTTTCGTATTTTATATGAATTTAAAATATTAATTTTATTGAACGAATTATGTTAATATCTAATTTAAAATTACTTTTTACATGTAACATAAAAATAATATAATTTTTTAAATAATCAAGGAAATTTTTTAAATGAATATAAATTGCATGGATTGATAAGTAATAAGCAAGCACTTGATCATTAAACCTCGGTTATTAATCTTTTGAATTGTATTTGCTTGTAAGAATATATAAACTCATCAATTCACGTCTCAATTGGTACTGCTGTTTGTCAGAAAATTTTATAATATTCCTTCAATATTTATATTAAAAAATTAATAATAATAAAAAGAATATAAAAATTAATCTTTAAATATATATGAAACAATAAATAGTTAAAATATGCAAGCACCGTTCTGTTTCAGGCGTATAAAGATCTACATTTTTTGGTTGGCCTAAAATATATAAGTAAAATATTAAAATACGTGTCATAAATTAACATTATTGTTTATTTTTTGTAAGAAAATTAAATGTCAAAACTTGTCTCTCCGGTCAAATTGAGTTTAATTGAAGTCATACATCCATAAAAGAATAATTTTTATTTGAAGAGACACAATTCAACACATATTAAAAGAATGTGTGAAATCAAATCAAAATAAGATTTGTTATAATTTTTTTATTATGTATATTTAGAACATATGTTAAAGTAATAATAAATATATTTTATTTTTATTAAAATTTATTATTTATTTTATCTCAAATTGATAGGTTTATTTTTTATTTCATAAATATTAAAAATATAATTATTTTTATTAAAAATATAAATTTATATATATATTATTTTATTTTATTTTTATTTGAATATAAATTATATTTAATAAATAATATTAAATAAAAAATATTATAAAAATTTAATATATTAATTGATTTATTAAAATGGTAAGTGAGTTATAATTTATAAAAAAAAATAAATTTATTAATTATTTAATTTAGAGTGAAGAGAATATAAATTTTTATTAATAAAGTCCTTATTATATTAAGTAATGTATCTAGACAATTTTTAAGAAAATTAAGAATTAATATCATTGATATGAAACCCCTTGGAAATATAAATAAATATAAATAATTATGGGAATTAAAATAGTACTGGAATCTAAAACTGATTGATGTGTAGCTGGGCCTTTCCAGGGAGGGTACGAGCGGCTGACGATACCATTTAGACGGAGAACCTCTAAATACACATTCAGGCTATTTTTCTTCTACATTCTCCAAGAAAAAGCTACTTTGAGTGCCGCCAAAGCAGATTTCAGCAACCGACTTGTTGTTTTCTTCTTCCAAGAAATTAAAATGAAAAAAGGATTATGTGATGGAATTAATGTATTTGTTTCTTTCTGTTAAAAAATATAAAATGTACATGTTTCTTATATTTAATTTTTAATTGTATAGTGCACATAAAAAGTCATTTTATATGTAAAATAATAATTTATTATTAAACATCAAAAGAATATTACAACAAAATTTTAATGGTTAACCTCTAATTATCAAAAGAATATTCCAACAAAATTTTAATGGTTAACCTCTAATTTCTTTAAAATTAAACTTAAAGATTTAAAAATTTTAAATTTAAATTTTCTATATATTAAGCTTTTTTTCCTTCTAGAATATAAACTGAACTCCTTATACAGGAGAAGGAGCTGATATACAAACAAACTTTCTTATATAAATGCTTACATCATACTGTAATAATAACGAGCATGTGAATGAATATGATCTCCACTCATAGTTATTACAACAAAACAATAATTATTACAAGACGATTGATACAACCTGGAGGTGTTTGGGCTCGCTGAGGATTTTGATATTTTAATCTTTGCAAGTATATAATACAGTGCATCAAAACATGCTTACAGCCAATAGCCATTATTTAGAGGTTTCCAGCTTATATACCATACACATAATTAGAATTAAGAACAGAGCATACTGACTCTATGGACACAGATGAAAGTCTGCATAAACTCATAAATACAAACTTATCTCATGCATAGTCCTAACACTCAGCCTTTCCATGTGCATTTTAATAAGATAACGCCCTTTTGACTCGTCTGAGTTGGATGAAAAAACCTAAGAATTAATTCTTCATATCAGTGGATCAGATTTAAAGGATAATATGCAGGAAAGTATAGAGGAAAGAGTAGAGAAAAATTTAAAAACACATAGTTTATTAATCACACTAGGGAGAAGAAAGGTTAAATTTTTTGTATCCCTCCAGAATACAAACTAAGCTCCCTATATAGGAAGAGAAGCTAAGATATAAACAAACTTACTTACATAAGTGCTTACATCACACTGCAATAATAACAAGCATGTGATGGAATATGATCTCCACTTACAATTATTATAATAAGAACAATTATTACAAGATAACTGATAGTGAAGATAGTACATCCACTAGATAAAGTGAGAAGGTGACAGGTTTATGTTATGATAATCAAATGAGTCTGAATCATAGTAAGTTGGAACCATTGGATTATCTTTAGTCACTTGTCTGTCTCTGCCTTGTTTGGTGGGTTCTGAGCTTGCAAGAGTCTCATCAATATCTCTTTGAGTCATTTATTAATTGTCAAGATTCTTTTGAGTAGGTACTTGTGAGCTGGATGGAATATCATATGACTGATTGAGTGGTCCACAAAATACTTCATAGTCAATAAAGTATTCGCATGTGAGCTGTAAAAGAAGCTCAGTGATGGTCTCTTCAAATTATCTTTGAGCTGCTTAAAATCTTTGTCTGGCCTCATTAGATATATTGTCGGCTTCAGTGGTCCAATTTTTATAAAAAAAAAGTGACATGCAAATTAATGGAGTCCTAACATTCAAAGGTGAATTATTGAACTGACAAAAAAAGCATCTTTAAGTCTTTATGTATGCTCTCCTTTTGAAAAAAATTGACCAGTAAAGGATTTTCATTCAAAAACTAAATTCTGGGACCAAAGAACTCCAGTGCTGGGATATTAAAAATAAGGATGATGAAAGATGAAGATAGAATAAAAATTCTAGATTTCTTCATTTGTCTTATCCCAAACTTTATAATATATGGCAACAGTCTTGAACCTTTTGATCCAATTGAAAATTGAATCAAACAATTTTAAAAATTTTCATGACAAGGAATTGGAGTTATCTTCATTTTAGAGGAAACTGATCATCTTCATTATTGAAATTTCAATAGCATGGTGGTATAATGTTGAATAACACCATAATAACCATAACTCTGAATGAATCTTTAAATTGAAAGGAGGCATGTGATAAACAAGAAATCATGGATACTCTGAATAAAAAAGATTAAGCTCAAGATTAATATTGAAACAATAATGAACTTTAGAAAGATAAATAAAGAGATGGGTTCCTGCAAAGTGTTGGATAGAATTTGGATTAAAAGGGTGAAAACTAGGAGAAAATTCAAAAAATTGATAATTAATGGCTCTGTCTGTGTAACTGGGAGAGCTAGATGGTCTGGTATTCATTATGATGAGTGGAAGGGATTGAGTCTAGATAATGAGAATAATGAGTTTTGCTGGTTTAGACAAAAGATCTGGGATGAGATTGATTTTTCTTTTTATTTGCTGGATTAAAAAATCATAATGAGCAAACCATTCTTGTAATCTTAACAGTTGTTGAGGAGATAAGGTTTTCTATTTAAAATCAAGAGCTCTGAAAAAAGATGTATTATCAAGAAGAACGAGGAAATGATGACCTATAAGATGGAACTCAAATTTCTTTATTTCATACTTAGTATCTAATATTTCCTTATAAGTGAAATGATAATATTTTTCACTATCTTTAAATTATCTACTTGCATGTCCACAATAATATCTTTTTTTATTAATTTTTTTAAGAAAAATTGCACCCTAAAATTCATCACTAGCATCTATCTACAAAATTCTGAGTTCAATATAAGGAATATGGAGAGGAATAGGGTTATGGGCTATATTTTTTATGGCTTGTACTGCTTAGGTTTGAGTATCTGACAAAGGTTATAAATTTTTCTTGAGGAGTTTGGATAATTAGCTAATGGGTTGGGCTGTGGTTGAAAAAACTCTGATATAATTAATTATACCAAGAAACTAATGAATTTATTTTTGGTTAATGTTTGAATCAGGGAATTTCAAAAGTTTTTGGGCTATGTGTGTGGCTTGGTGAATAGAATCCATTTTCAAAATAAAGTCCTAAAAATCAATAGTGTTCTGGCCCAATAAGTTTTTCTTTTATGACAGCATTATTTCATATCGTTGGACAATTGATGCAAACTGTTATAGCAATTGATGATAGGCTTCTTCTGTAACAGAGAATAGAAGAATATCATCAATGTAGATCAGAGTTGAGTACAAAATAGGCTGAAAGATTATGATCATGGTCTTTTGAAATAAAGATTGAGCAACTTTAAGTCCAAAAGGTATAACAGTCCACTGATATTGTGCATAAGATATACAAAAAAGTTATTTTGGGTCTATCTTCTGGATGAATACCCAACTATCAAAATCCTACTTTAAGATCAAACTTAGAAAAGATTTTAACATTCTTCAAATGAACCATAAGAGTAGAAATCTTGGGCAATGAAAATTTATCATTTGCCAAGAAAAAGTTGAGAGGTTTATAATTGATAACAAGCATTTTCTTTGCTCTTACTATTTCTGCCTATTTTTCTACATAAAAAGCCTGACAAAGCCTAATTAGATTTTGTGGGCTCAATGAATTCTTGCTGCAATAACTGTTCATATTCTTGTTGAGCCAATGCAAGATCAGAAGGAGATATTCTAAGATGTGAGGCTTTTGTAGGGTTCATGTCTTCATTTTTCTTAAAAGAAAGAGAGATGAATAAATCAAATTTTTTTTACAAAAGATGAGGAGTTTAAAATCTGAATGGGAATCTGCACAAGAAAAAAGGAGCAAAGCTTTCTCATTATCATAAACAAAAGAAATTTCTGCAAATGAATAAAGCTTAGCTATATTTGTATAAGTTTTGAACATCTTCTTATGTTTAAGACTAGTTGGTAAAATCTGAAGATCTTTGACTTGACAATAAATATCAAAACTAATGAGAAGATCCTTATTAAGGAGATATGAGCCAATGATATGGATCCATATGACACAATCAGGTTGGCGGGTGATCAAGTGTGTATAAAACACTTATCCATCAACTGCTCTGAAATATTTTGTATGAGACATTCAATATGAATCAGGTAAAATGGATGAATTCATCATGAATTTATGGTCTCCAGTATCTATGAAGGCTATCAAAGGGATAAGCTTATCATATTTAAAAGGTAACAGAGAAATGTTTACTAAAGGAGTTGGTAAATTTTTATCAACTGAAAAAATTGATGGGAGTACTGAATGATCAAAATGAAGGATAAGACTGTAAGAGTCATCTTTTTCCTCAGATGGATTTGAATCAGTATCAGTATCAGAGACTTTAAGAGTAAATAAAGTCTCATTTGTAGGTTCTTCTTATTTTGAAAGAATTAATTCAATGTCTGCATCATATAATAAAGTGACTAATGATGACTACTAGATTTGTTGAAGAAACTTAACAAACTTGGAAGTTTATTTTAGATATTTTTTTGCAAAATGTCTTTTCTTGCCATAGATATATCACCGATCAAAAGCTCGTCTCTTTTTAGAGAAATGAGATCTCTTTTTAAAAAAATTAAATCTTCTTCTTTTTCTAAATCTTTTTTGGCAGGGAAAGATTTAGACTGAGTATATCTATGCACATGAGACTTCTTCCAGGGATAACAAGAACATTTATTGTCATGACATTTAAGCTTCAATTCATGCCTTTTACATACTGCTTTTAAGATAGTTCTGTCATCATTCCATTTCTGAAAAAATTCTTGCTGTTCATTGAGTCTTTTTAAAGTAGTAATTGTAATATGATGAATCTCACCAAGAGATAACTGTGATAAATTTCTACTAGTTTGTTGAACTATGCATTGGATCTCAGGTTGTAACTCATCGAGCAAAGAAATAATATAATTAAACTTCATATTTGGATCAGTGGCTCCCTTTAACTGATAAAACTTCTTAGTCATCCTTTCATAATACTTTTCCAGATCTTTTTCTTTTAAAGAACAGCACTTAATGGAATAAAAATCTTATTTTTAGCTTTCACAACAATACTATAATCTCTAAGGAAAATATTATGAAGGATAGTTATAGCATCTCCAACTGACTGGCTATTGATAAATTGAAGTTATTTATATTCACTAATGTTAAAGAACCATTCTCTGATAAAACTTGTTGTTCTCACAACAAATTCTCTTAATTCTTCTTGCAAAGTGAGACCATATTTTATCATTTGAACATCTATCCAAACATTGAATTTCAAGATCCTACTTCTCCATTTAGAAGGAAGGAGGTCATCAAAAGTAAATTAGGGTCCATTTCCTGAACCATAACTTCTGGTACTAATATTGATGTATTATGGCTGCTCAACTCCTGATTTTTCTTCTTGTTCATTAATAAGAGGAGAAGGTGGATCTCTAGATCTTAGATTTTCTGCCATGAGTAATTGAGTAATATCTGTTTTTGCTTCATCATATTCATGAGATAAAACTTCAATATCAGAATTATCTGAAAAATCAGATGTAACATTGAAAGTCATTTGTTGGAAAGAAGTTTTTAGAACTTCTTCTAACTTTGAATAGAAGAGGAAGTAGTTGTCACTTCTAAAAAAGTCTTTTTGGTGATAGAAAGAACATAGGAATGATGGGATTTTGCTGGTGAAAACAGCTCAACAAATGAACCAAAAGGTGATGCAGAAGTTGATGGTGGTATATATGAAAAACTTGGAAAATGGTTAAAATAATTCGGGGAGATTTGTGTCTATTTAGGTTAAAGATCTCTTTCAATTTGTTGGATTTGAGTTTTCAATCTTTATATCTCTCTTTCTTTTTCATAAAAGAGAGGACCAAAATCTCTTTTCTGAATCATATGTCTTAAATCAGTGTCTAATTGAGAAATTTAAGTAGAAAGACTATGATATAGCTATTGAATCTCAATAGACATTGTGCTTAAAGCTGTTACATGTTTATCTAATTTTGAAGACAAATGATCAATTTTTATATCAATCATCTCAAGATACTGATTTTGAGTGTGGACATTCAAAGAATGTCAATTGAGAACTTCTTCAACTTGAGAGGTTTCTTGGGTTTGTCCACTAGGAAGGATAGTAGTGTGTTAAATATAAGGTTGGGAATTTATTTTGGTTTGTGGATTAGTCTATTTTTAAAGTGGTGGAAAGTCTTCTGGAGAGGGTAACTTAAACATTATACATAAGGGTTGTGTAGATTCCAGTGGAACTGGGTTTTCAGGGATACATCTTTTAGGTTGAATGGTTGGTGGTTTGGCTATTTTCAATAAACTTTCTTTTTCTAAAACTTTCAAAGTTTCATCATAAAAGCCTAAAGGAAGAGAGTAGTCTTTTTTCTAAGTTTCTGGGTGAATAGCTATCCAAGGTTGATTATCTGATGGAGGTGAAGGTTGTTTATGGTGAGAACATTGAGTCTAATAGGAAGAGAAAAATCTCTTTGGCCCTATAAATCTGGTTTGTTGAGGATAACAAGTTTCACCATTTATATACACATGTATCCAAGTTCACAGTTTTCAGATCTAGGTGAATCCTAAATAAAAACGGCTCTTCATTTTTGCTGCATAGATCTGTTTGCCTGTTGGATCAAAACTGTGAATTGCAACTCCTTTTTCTCTAAGAAAAGAGACATGAGTAATCATACAATTATGAAAGATTGATAAAGCTAATCCAGAACAATAATGAGTAGAGAAATATGTCTTAACAGTTTCATCCGCCTGTTTAATGAACTTGAAATATGTAGTCTGTACAGGTTCTTATTTCCGCTGCATCTTCTCATAATTGGTAACCCATTTCAAATGAATGAGTTTTGAAAGCTCTTCTATATGTAGTTGTCTGGGAGTTTGGACAATTATAGGAGTATAATCTATATCCGAATAGATATATAAATCATTTGTTGAAACTCCAGGAGTGACTATATTAATTATATGATTTTGCAATCTATATACTAATTGATGATGGAGTGTAGTTGATATAGAATTTTAAATCTATGGGGTACCAGTAATTTGGACTTGTACCTTTAGAGCTTTAGATAGATAAGAATATGCTAAAGATAGATTATAATTGGGGAAGAAGGTAAGAACAACACTTTCATCATTAAGTGTTATCAAAATAGTGTCAATCACAGTATTTTCAAAGTCCACATATATGATATCAAGAAGAGAAATTTAAACAGTCACTGGCAATCTCTTTCTACCATGATAAGTAAGGACTATTCTAATAGCTCCAAAATAGAAATGCGAATATCCTTGTTTATGCTATTGAGAAATAAAATTGATTTGGAATTCTAAAGTAACATACTATTCAGTCGTTATAGAAGAAAGTGTACACTAACTAAGAGTAGATAATTGTACATATTCTTTTATATGAGGAGATTTAGAAGTGATCAGATTTTTTATACTACAAACATAATTAATCTTTTTAAAGACTATATAAGGGTTCAATAGAGGAAATTTAGTATCAACTTTTATTTCTTCTGGAAGATGAGTTATTTCTACTAGGTAATCTATTTTACTGGTTATAAACTGTTTACAATAAGGAGGAAGAACTAAAGAAGAAGTATGAGAAGTGACTTCTAAAAAAGAACTAGTCATTGTGTATGGGTTACTCTTTTCTGTTATACTTATCCATACATATTACTGTTAGACTCTAGGCTATGATAACACATAGGGGTGTCTGGGCTCATAGAGAGTTTTGATGTTCTAATATCTATAAGTATATAGTACAGTACGTTGTTACACCTATAAAGGTATGCATCAAAACATGCTCATATCCAGTAGCCATTACTCAGAAGTTTTCAGCTTATATATTATATACATAATCATAATTAAAAATAGAGTATACTGACTTTATGAGTATAGATGAAAATTTGTATAAACTCATAAATACAGACTTATCTCATGTATAGTTCTAACATTCAGTTTTTTAATGGGCATTTTAATAGGATAATGCCCTTTTAACTCATTTGGATTAGATGAAAAAATCTAAAAAATAATTCTTTATATCAGTTGATCAGATTTAATAAATAATATGCAGAAAAGATATAGAAAAAGGAATAGAGTAAAATTTAAAAACACAGTTTATTAATCACACTAAAAAAAGAAAGGTTAACTTAACCCAAGTATTTCTTCTTTTTTTTTAATCTATTTAACTATCACCATCAAATCATTAAAAAAACGGAGGAGAAAAAATTATAGCACAAATAGTGAGTCGACCTATAGTCTCAGCCTGCAAGTTCCAATAGTATACTATAATATAATTTAATACAATAAAGTTAGGGCTAAAGTTGCGGTCCTTAAAAAATCTATTAAAAATGCTTATTAGGATTGGACCCGTTATCTTCATCTTCACACAATTGCTGACATTGTCAATTGTACATTTTTTTTTTTTGCTTATTTTTTACACCTTTCACTATCTCAATTCTCCATCACTATAGAAAAATATAAAATTTGATAAAAAAAAAATCAACAAGATTAGGGATATGTCTTTAACCTGAGAAGCAAGAAACCATTATTATTCATTCACTTAATTATATATTATTAATTTCTGTTGACCAAAATTTTTTAGCACATGTTGATAAGAGAAAATGTTTAATATATATAAAAAAATCAATTATTTATTCATTAGTGTGACTCTTGTGGCTAAAAAAATTAACGAAAAGAAGTCATTTTCTTGGCTCGAAAAAGACAGCAACTTTTTCTTTTAAAAAAAAGTAGGTTTATTTTAGGCATATTAAAAAAAATTATTAAATTATGTACATATCATATAAAATTATTTTAAATTAATTAAAATATTATTTATTAATTTATTATTATTATACTTTTATTTTAATAATTAAATCATTAATAATAAATATATAATTAAAAAAATAATTATTTTTTTAATTTTATAAAATAATAATTTAAAAATAATAATTTTTTATAAAAATAATAATTTTACCGGGAGAATAAAATTAATTATTTAGCCATTTATGCTCTTTAAGCATCAGTCAAAGTCATTAAATTATTTCTTCACTGATTTGGCCTTTGCCTACTACCTCTTCAATGAATGTACTCAGGACTTGGTTGAATTTTATGTATTTACATAAATTATGAAATAAATATTCTTTATTGCCTTTTTTTTTTCAAAATTTTAACATATATGATAACTTGTTTATTTAAAGATAAATTTAATTTTATAGGTGATAATAAAATATTAACATTAAGAATATCTAGCATTTGGAAAAAAATACATAAAATTTTGCTTAGCATTCAAAAGAAGAATCCATTTTTCTTGGTAATAAAATATGAGGTACACAATTATTGAAGAAAGATACATACATACATACATACATACATACATACATACATACATATATATATATATATATAGATATAGATATGTTTGAATCAGCAGGTGAGGTGTTGATTGAAGTGATGATCACATAAACAATGGGACCCTAAATCCAGCAAAAAACCATCCATAATCAATATTGATCATCATTTTAATTTAATCTTAATCACAGTCCAAGACTTTGCTTGACTTTGAAAAATTCTTCAGAATATTATAATAATGATACTACTTAAAACTCAAAAGAGGGCTCTACCGAAGAACAGTAGCCACAGGATTAAAATTTGACAATATCTTGACTGTTGAAAGAGTTAAAAACTTTTCAAAATTAACTTTTCGGTTATTAAATGTGCTTCTTGCAATTTGCAATTGAAATGACTTCGCCACATTTTTAAAACAACAATGATGTATGTGTCAATTTCATCGGAATTAAAAAATTTTATATGTATTAAATATATTAAAAAAATAATTATTTTAATTTTATATTTATTAAAAAATTTTAATGAATATAAAATTATAATAGTCATTTTTAATATATTTAATGCATAATTTTTTTTAATCTAAACTAATTTAATCCATTTAATATTACTATTTTTAAAAATAACACATTATTCTTCACTTTTTCAGAAAAGCCCTTCATTAATTTGAAAAAAAGTTACGTACAAAAATTGTGAATATAAACATTAATACTTATTAATATATTCTTTTAATTAAAGTCATTAATATATTTTGCATCAAATTTAAGAACATAATATGATTTTATCCAATTTAATATGAATTTGGATAATTATAGATTTTAATTTATAATTATAATAATTTATAATTCCATCTAATATTTTTAATAATTATAAATTAAAAATGTTATTGTTTTTGGAATTTATTATTAAGCTTGTGAAAATGCAATGTCAAATAGGATTTTCATTGTATATAAGTTTGATTATTTGTCTTATTAAGTATACACTTACATCTTAGTTAAAATAAATAAATTTCAGATGTAAAATTAGTAAAAAAAAACTATTTATAATACTCATTTTTATTTGTTTTTTGAAATTCATTTGAAAGTTTCAAATGTTTTAATGAAATTTGATCTAGTTACAT
Organism: Garcia nutans; assembly: GCA_947685225.1. NCBI lineage: Eukaryota > Viridiplantae > Streptophyta > Magnoliopsida > Malpighiales > Euphorbiaceae > Garcia > Garcia nutans. The sequence goes on along the minus strand of CANTUV010000019.1, from coordinate 38,786,772 downwards.
CTAATTTAATGAAATTAAATGTTTATAAATGCAATACAAAATATTTTAAAATTTTAAATATAAAGACTTTTAAAAATGCAAAATTAAAAAAAAATTCACACAATTTTATAAATTTATTTATTTCAAATGGATTGTTAGAATCAATTTCATGATAATAAATTTATAATATTTTAAAAGATAATTGTCATTTACGAAGTTTAACAACCGAATAAAATTTATAACTATTTAATAGGAGTAATAATTTTAAATTTTAAAATAAAACATATATTTGAAAAAAGTATATCCAAGTGATGTTAGTTATAGAATATAAGGGTATTTGTATTTCTAAACAAAAACCACAAATTACCAGGTCAAATTATGCGTTGTAATAAAAATAACGAGATTGAGTGGTAAAGATGTAATCATAGAAGATCCAATGGTCAAAATAACTAGGTACACCAGGAGCCCGGGTACCACAGAATTAACCCTCAAAAAGGTCACCATCTCCCCAACCATGCATTGGTCAATTGCATCAACTTCATTGTTTCTTCTATAGATGGTAAGCTTTGACAACAAAACAGAGAAACTTGGAATTATGCAACCACCACCATTCCAACTCCAAATGGCTGCAGCCTGCATCAAATTCCTATTTTATCTATGAAAAATATCATATAATTCAAATGAATTCCATAAAGTTTTCAAGGCAGCCAAATTAATAACATAATACAAATTATTGACAATTAAGTATTTAACAATATCGCCCAAGGACACATTACACAAGATCATCTGGACTAGAGTAGCTTCCGAATTCAAAGTATCAATTCAGGGCTCAGATCCTTTTTAGTTGAAACTCCAGCATACTCACTCTGTTACGACTAACCTGCAATAGACTAAAAATTCCATGTAATAATTAATATCCACTAAATGAACTACGTCTTTAATGTGCAAGACATTTTGGATGCTGGACACCGGGAAACAAAATATATGTGGATTATAGAGTTTTGACTTTTTCCCCCTTTTGAACAGTTATGGCTCACTAATATCAAAAATGATGGCTTTGACTGGAACCAATGGCTACTTGAAATAAATGCTTGCAGATATGATGATAAAAGGCTGCTGATTTTAACAAAATTCTTCAACATGCATCAAGGAGAAGGCAGTTGAACAACCACTAGGAATATCTATCTACAAAACCTTTCAGGTTGTTTATTTCGTTCCCATTAACTCCAACATCAACCGGGAATACACTACCAGAATCGCACCATCCTCCCAGTATTTCCCTAGTTGAGCACTGCAGCAAAGAATTAGCATGAAAATCTGTGAGATGAAACACACTTAAAACGAATGATGCATCTCTATGATATTGCATCATATCAACTTAAAGGTTATATAATTCTATACGAACCCAACCTCGTAATCTGAGAGACTTGGCAATAACTTGTAATTCAATATCACATTATACAGGGAAGAAAAATGTTTGAAGATTAGGACATTTACTAATTTTTCTCCAAGACACTGCTTTCCTAGAATTATGATTAGGTAATGGCCTTTCCGTGTAAATCAATGTACTCCCCCCCTCTTTTTTCGACAAGCATATTTTATTATCTTTTGTTAGATACATAAATTCAATGTCTAAAAACGAAAGAATTTTGCAAAACCTGAATTCTCAGTTCAGCACCTACCTTCATCTAATTTCATTTGGTTTGGTTACTTAAATCAATTTTTTCAAGCTTTGACACTGGAACAATATATGTTGCAACAAAATTACTCCAAATTCAGAACCCCAGGCATGGATAGGGTTTGTGTTTGCAAGAGATGCGGGTGGAATTACATGCTCCTAATAGGCATATCCACATTCTTCTATGGAGAATTTCAGAACTGATACCTTACTGAACCCAAGCCAGTTTGAGTCTCCTCTAAAGGAGAAAACTTTGTCGCTTTCTTTCCATTGTCCACAAAAGACCTGCAAACTTAAATTCATTATTCTACAGTGCAGAAAACACAAGCATACATCATGCAGCATCTAAACATCACACAGCTTGTTTTATAAAATGAAGTTACTTTGCTTAACATTGGAATTGCAATGGCACTCTTTATGCTTCAACAGTTAGGCACTAAAAAAACATTATACCATATCTCCTCCATCATCGTTTAATCTCAGCCTATCATATCTGCATATGCCATTAAGTCGTCTTAGGGTCTATTTCAAAGCATTTGGCAATACTCTCCTAAGATTTGAAACATGAATTTTAAATTATTAATGGAGTTTATTAAATGTGCATTTTAAATCCGATATTGTATTGTATCAATTATTTAATGTGGGTTGAGTGATTGAAAGAAGAAAAGAGCTAATTGAGCTCTACGAAAAGTAATTGATATCTTATGACAAAATTTGCTGGGATGTTATAATCTGAAACTGAAGTTCAGAACAACAGGTACTAGACAATCTGAAGCTTTAAGTATCAGGGAAAAGATGCATTAATGAAAAAGTGATGTTAATTTCAGTTGCTTCCAAAGTATCACCTCATAGTCAACCCCTTGAATATTAGATGTAGTCAAGGTCCAGCAATGAGAATGCAAGTCCAGTTATCTGCAAAAGCAGCAAAATTAAGCTAAAATATTAAAATCCAAAGAGAGAAATGCCAGGAAGTTTCAGTGGAAGAACTCTAATTCCAAGCATTTGAAGTCTATTAAAATTATCCTGGTTAATTTCATACTAATACATTAATAAAGATACAGCATATTTAACCAAAAAGCCTCCTCTCTCAATCTTGGCATTCCCATCACATTGGATTTTGCAATAACAACAAAATTCATAAATGAGATAATCTAATCAATAAATTTTAGCAGCGAGATCAGTTCAGTGATGGAAGTAAGGGAAGCAACTAGTAAGAAACAAACTAAAACTATAACACATTTTGACGTCTCTTTTTTCCTTTTTTTTTTATTTTTTTATTTTGTAATAAAGTTAACTTGATCCACATACCATGGGAATGCATCAGTACTGCAGACCAGCATACAACAAATTACACGTTACACAATTCAAAAATCAGTAACAAAAGAATGATTTTCATGAATGGCGCACAAGAATAAATTCCCAAGCCAAAGAAAGGAGACAAAATGCAGTGTGACATCGAAATATCGTCCTAGGATGCAGTAGCTGCAGAGGATGTCATCCAAAGAATGAAAAAAAGGATGTAGAAAAAATATTGGTGTAAAATAGTCCATTTTACTGGTGTAAACTATCACATAGAAACTTCCACAAAATCAACTATAAACTAAACAAAACCAATTCTTGAATGTTTGAAATAGCTTCATATGGAAAGGAACTGCAAAAATGAAAGTTTACCCCCTATTTTTTGGGGGTGGGGGAGAATGCAATGAAAACACAAACTAACTTCATATTTTGAACAATGCACCCATCTTGAAAACGGAGCCCATCTACAGTCAGGACATAAGTACTAATTAGGTCTTATTCTGGTCACGGTGAAAACTCCTAAGTTCTGTATGCTTTATAGCCATCTTCAACAAAATTCAGTGGCAAGCAGAATAGATATGCTTACCCAAGTTTATTCTGCATATCCTAATTCTAATTTCTAAACATAAACCATCACTGACTCAAGTGACAAAATGGGCAACGCTAATCAGAAAATATAACTTCAGTACTGTTGGTTGATAACCCCCATATATAGTTCATAGCAAACCAACAGTGACCAACCTGCGAGGATCATAAATGGTCACAGTACGATCAGCTCCACCCACTGCAATATTTCCAGTTGACAAACTGCAGACAGCATAGAATATATCTCCAAGAGAATCACAAATCCTATGTAGACAGCCACCATTTTCTTTCATTCTCAAGTCCCATATTGTCAGCTGCAGTAATCCCAAAAGATGAAGTGGAACAATTTTTCCTTTTGCAAAAATGAGGACCTAGGCAAATACAATATAAACAAAATTGTACCTGGCAGCCCTCGGTAATGGCTAAAATTGAACTTTCATTCCCATGACATAAATTCGGTAAGAAGCTCAATGAGGATGGATGCCAAAGTCTGCAAAATAGATATAGAAACTTTAAATATCTAATGATCAAATCCAAAATTTATGAACTTCATCCTTTCCACATTACAGATATTTCCATATGAATTTTCAACACATCACTGGCAATTGCAAAGTAACATCAAATGAGGTTCATGCACATCTTGGCTTGCTATATGCAAGTGCGACAGTCAAGAGATTCAAGGAAAACAAATTACATCGTACAGTTTGGGTAATATTCAGCGAGTCTGGCTCTAAAAAAATGGAGAAGATAGATCCAACTCATTGCAACTGATTTGGGACTGGACTGAGTCAAACTATACTGAGACTGATTATATTTTAGACCATATAATAGTTCTTCAGCTGTTACCAGCCCCCCAACTGAAGCACGTGGACAAAGACAGTTGTATGTGTAGGTGCTTATACACAGATTTTGGATGCTGACATAGTGTTACACATGCACACCAATGCAGCATCTTTAACCAAAATAAAACACACGCCTGCCCAGCCCACACGGTTATTTGTGTTTGTTTATGTGTATTACAATCATGAATTACTATTTGAAATAACCAGGGAGGAGAGAAAAAATCAGCTCTCGTGACACTTACGTATGTAAAGTTTGCAGGTGAATATCCTGTTCATAAACATCAATGCTGTTGCAAAACCATCGTGCTACTGCTGCCTGCACCAGAGAAAATTTATGGCAGAAAAAAGGCTCAGGAAGAGACACTTTTTTGTCATTAATGAAGGAGTTCAATAACAAAACAATAGGGATAAAGCATATCACATGATGTTACAAAATTTTTCTGGTGAATTATGTCATGCATGAATCTATGGTTAAAAAGAATTAAAAACTAAAAAGAGATAGATTCAGGCATAATTTTGCGAAGAATTTTAAAAGCCAGTCCAATACCCATACAATCAACCTAATCCCCAAACATTTATTCAATACAACCAAACACCCAGAAAGATAGATAACTGGAATAAATTTATGATAAAAAGTGGATAATTAAACCATTTACAAGCTCATATTATGTTGCTTAAAATGAACATTCCCATTGGACAAAAAGCATCATACAAAATTTGCAGGTGGTTAAGAGAAAGAGCTGCACAGCTCAAAGATCCTATGATCAAGTTCATTCTTATCTTTTGGGAGATAATTATGCAACTTAACACTGTATGGGTTCACTCTAGCTTCAGTGGTTACAGTGCCTTGCTGATTCAATGACATGGATCTGAAAGATATTTTGTATGTAACAGACTGAATATTTATGAGTTCAAATTATGTCAATTGAAAAACTAGGTACCATTGACCATTGACTTGGACTGAAGCAGAGCCCTGACAAACTACCTTCTCCAACACCTCAATCCCGTGGCAATACTGAATATGTAAGCCTGTCAATATCTGAAAATTTTCATCAGACAGATTATTGAGGCACTGCCACCATTGAAAAACACAACCACAACAGATATGAAACAGAAACCAATATGAGAGCACGTACGTAGTATGCTAATGATTTTAGTTATTATGCAATTTATTCTCTAAGCATAAATGTAGACCCCCATAGTAGCAAAATATCCATCACACAAATCATTAGTGAGCAAAGATTTATCATATCTTCCAAAGCCTCGAAACTAAAGGAAGTATAATTTTGATGATCTTTCAATGTCATGGTAGAATGGGAATGCAATTAACCCAAAATATGAAACTTAATAGAAATTTAAGGCAAGCAGCTAATGCATTGGACGCAGATTACTGGTAGAACGCTAGCTTAGGTGAGTGTAAACTCAACAGGCATAACTCTGATAGCTGGGAGAAAAAATTGGAGGTCTAGGAAAAACTCCGTTGTCAAAAGTTCACAGATACAATTGGGGCTAATGACCAAAAAACTAAAAAAACTGTCCAGAGGATCAGTTTTCCTTGTTTTCTTTTGCATCTGTTATGCATAATTACTTCAACACCAGTGTCGATTATGACCAATTAAAGAAAGTGTATACCAGAACACACTAGATTCTGATAGACTGTGTATACAAAATATGAAAAGGAAGTGATGTATAGCAAGAGAGAGAGTGACACTAAGAGAGTGGAAAACAAAATATTTTCCTTTTTCAAACTAACTTTTTTACATAGTAAGTAGAATTTTAAAAGAAATAAATGGTTATTGATTATTGTAATAGTTCAAATGTCATTCTTTTATAGTTTAATCACAACATATAAACATATAATCTATCACTCTTAGGGTACTTTGACCCACAAATCTAGATTGGCCAGAATTAACACCATATATTGAAGTAGGTGTATATAATTGATAAGGAAAAAAAGATGGCTAATATTGATACTTGGTACACTGTTAAGTAATTTATGGGTCCTTAATCCATATATTTATGATCTACTTAACAATGTTTACTTGAAAGCATCAAATACCAGAGCAACAAGGTCCCAGCAGTCTGCATTCACCTGCAATAATCTAACTATAGTCACCAAGAAGCTGAGCTATATCTTTCTCTCTACAATTTTGGGTTAGGTACCTCCTTTCCGCTGGAATGCAACTTTTGAGGACAACTAAAGTACAGAGGGAATAGGTGAAGACCTGATTAGACTATCCCCTCAAAAGAATAACAACGGAAGACTGAATGTTTTAAAGGTCCAACTTGGATATAAAAGTAAGGTAAGCTTTGCCATCAAATCATCAACACAAATTATGTGACCATAAAGAAAACTAAAATGAAGAGAAGTGTACCTTTACCACTATTATCTAGTTTAGAGACGATGAGATGACCAAAACAATCAACACTTCCCAACACCAAGTAACCAGGGCCTGCAGCTAATTTGGTCAAGTCCAACCATAAACTTCAGAAATGGTATACACTCTTTAGGGATACAAAATCAAGCACTAAAAATCAAGGTCTGTAAAGCAATACGTTTTAAGTTGTGCTCTTAGTGTAAACACGGATTACTTACTTTCAGTTTCACATAGCACTATACTCTGAATTTCAGAACAATGAGGACAGCGGTTAAATAATGAAGAGTCTGTGACCTTAAAAAGTCCAACAATACAATACCACACATCATTACTAAAATGATACAATCAACTAAGCTGATAAGCCAAGCAGTATCAAGACCTGCTTTCTGGTAGTTGACAAATAACCAACTCTTAAAATATAACAGAAATACCTTTGCTTGTACAGGGATCAGGAGGCTTTCTTTCCCTTTGTTGACAGAAGAATCTTGCATTGGAATCTATAAAAATGAGAAGAAAATAAACCAGTTTAACTATCATTTATTTTAAGATCTGATCCATGACATCATTATACTAATATAATTGATCACCTTTTCCTAGAATTTTGGCCATGTGCGCAGGATCAAATCAATTAACAATTCACTATTATATCGGAAAATGCAAATACCAGTTTTCAAGACAACAGTACGCACAAAATAGAGTGAAAATACTCATAAAAACACATGAAATAACATCATTGGTCGATTACAAGTATAAAGCTCATCACGGGCTTCCAAATTTGTCGCCCAAAAACTCAACGTACTGTTATCCAAAAAGAATTCCTATTCATATCCAACAAGTCAGATGTATATATTAAAAAAAATCCTATAAATACGAAACAAAGTCCAAATACGAACTTGAAGTGAACTTCAAGAGATAGCTGCATAACCTCAGCCTCCACAGTAACAATCTTGTCCAAACTACCCACATAAATGATATAGCAAGCATTTTGCAGTCCATTTCAAATTATTCAAGAAAATCAAAAACTGGCTCAAACCTGTAGCTTGAAGACATGACACCCAGAAGCCAAGTGGACCCAGCAAGAAGAAGTATCCTCGTTAACCTGAAAGAGAAAAATAAACACATAGAAATGAATAGTACATACACAAAAGATATTTGGAGAAGGGAGAGAAAGAAGGACTTGGTACCTGGAGGGCAAGGCGGGTGGGCTGGAGATTTCCAGGAGAAGGATTCTCAATCAGAGTTGATGGGACTACTGCTTTGCTCAAGCTTCTTGCCTCCAGCATGGTTCTGTAAAACTACCACTTCTTTGTTCGGAGTTCTCCGGTAACTCGGCCGTGGCGGGAAAGCAGAGTGAAAGGGTTTTAGTCGTTATCCAATGGATGACAATGGTGGCTGCTGGACCAAAATCTCAAAATGGAAGGGGTTTTCGGGCCTTGCTCCTCTAGTTCAAGACAATTTTTTCAAATTCTTTTCTTCGAATTATTCTGTTACAAAACAAAGAATATGATAAAAACATAAAATACAACCATATCGAAACTTTTTAAAAAGTAAGTCTATCATATTATATAATATATTTTAACAAAATATCAATCTATTATATGGATATGATTATAATTATTTTTTAGGGATATATTATAATCAAAATTAATTACAACATTTTATTAAAATTTAACTTCATTATAACATTTTTATTCATTATATTTAAATCCAGCTGAAGTACTAACATTGAATTGTCGAATTGCAATAAAAAAATTTAGAAGTGTCATCGACGAATTCTCAAATCAGTACGAGACAATCGAACTCGGGTTTCTTTATTATATGGATTAACTTCACAATAAAATGATTAATTACGACGAAAAGCAGTAATCAGCACGAGTGAGAGAACTCCTCTTAATTCAAATAAAACAATTCCCAATCAAGATATTCTTATTCCTACTCGGCGAAATTCTAAAATATAAAATTTCCTAGTACATCTGGTTCAACATATAGGTATTCAATTTAACAATACTGAAAAAAATTATCTTCTTTTTTATTTTTTATTTTTTCGTTTCATCCTCATAATATCATCATTCATACATGACTGCATAACAATGAAATGGAAAAACATATTCCCATATCCTGTCAAGTATTGCGACGGCTACATTATAATGCCAATGGCAAATTGGATACTACAATTAAACAAAAACCATAACCACATACAATTTATCCACTAAAATCTGCAAAATTGCAAACTCGCTCCTTGCCCGCAAACTTTATACAAAACTGATACTTGGCAGTCCTGTTTTGAACAGCCAGAACATCGGCCTGTGCAATGAAGTCAAACCCATGCAGCATAGAGGAAAATTCACAAGAAAAATCAAGAAATACTTTCTAAATACGATATCCAAGTGTAATTTACCAACCTGGCTTGTATAGGAATAGTATTTCTCTAATTTATTTCATTATTCAAAAATGTGTAAATCAATGAAAAATCCAGATTCTACAGCAAGTACCTTAAATGAAAAACCTGCAATAACTATATACATCACAAAAATTGATAATTTACCAACAAGGCTAGGGACAATGATATCTGAACATAGGAATATATATTTGCCATCATTAAAATAGCATATGCAGCTAATAAGAATAACTCAGCAACTGGCTTAAAATTAGATACATGCCCTCAGATCTCATAGCTTCAATAGATCATTCGTGGTATGAAAATGCAAATAGTTTTCAACCCAGCCTTTTCACACCACCAGACAAGCAAAACACAAAAGACACACACACACAACAACACGCATGCACGCAGATAGGTGGTAGTGAAAGACTTGTGATTGAGAACCTTTGCAACCACTCAATACATATGATTTTCATCACTGGGGCAATACAATTATTTGGTACCAATTCAGATCACAAGCAAATGTGCTGTTGACTAGATATTTTGTTGAATCTCATTAGGATAATATTCAAAAAAATACAGCAAAAATGAGAAATATGTAATCTGAGTTGAGCCAGTGTAAAGATTTCACGACACAAAACCTAGAATATAAATTGAAATGATATTGCCCTCAGATCTCATAGCTGTAACAAGTCATAGTTGATAAAAGCTTTGTTGTTCAATTAGAGCCTCAACACATCTCAATCTTAACTGATGGTAAAACAACCACCACCACCAATTAATAATAATAATAATAATAATAATAATAATAATAATAACAACAACAACAACAACAACATCAACATGAAAAGAAGAAGAAGAAGAAGAGAATTGAAAACGGCATGAAGGGCAGAGAGAGATATTGGAGGCTCGTATTGAAAAACAAAGTACCACTCTGTGTAATGAGTTTTCATCAATGGGCAGATTACAAACAATTAAGAAAACAAAATAAATATTGCATGTAATAGGAAATGTTAGCATCCAGATGACTGACTTCATAAATGTTTCACATTCAGAGTATCCAAAAGTCACAATTCCAAGAGAAAAAAAAACCATGCCTCCCGATGACAATGATTAACTATACCCAGCTATAAAATTTTGCCTAACTTATAGAGTAACAAGCAGTGTTACCAGAGCAACTATAATTAGACTGACTCAGTAAAAATATTCAATTAACTAGATCAATCTAATTTAACTTTATCAAGTTTAGAAGTCAAAATCTGTAAATATTATCATTTATATTACAAATCAAACCTTAATATTGAAATTGATAAACGACCAAAGCTAAAAGCGAAATATAGCAATGCAACATCAACTTGCTGAAAAGGCAGTCAAACATTGCTTTCCAAAGATCAAAATTTCCAGGCAGAACTTTCAAGAATTGAATAGTCCTATCATCACCCAACAAAACACCCAAAACCAAGGCATGAGAGAGATTATTTGTAAAGATGAAAATAGAATGAAGATAAAAATCAGTCATGCTGTTGGCTTTCATTAGAATTCAGAAAAAACAGCATGAAATGTTGATGGTAAATCAGAGCAACAACCATGAATGATGCATGGAGTGAAAGTTATTGTATGTCATTATGCATCAGAAGAGTCCGATACATATCCAAGCGCCACAAGAGACTGAAACATAAATAAACACATAATAGTAATAATGAGGAAGCTGTTGACATAAGAGAAATACAAGTTTATCATGTCGAATATACAATATAAATCACAGCGTTTGTCCATTTTCTTTATGTGCACATCTAAAAACGAAATAACGAACTTACATCTTTACGATGCCATGAAGCCCTCAGATATCATCTTTTTAAAACTTTTGAGCAGCAAAGCAAAAGATTTTCATTAAAAACCAATCTATATCTTCACTTTTAAGATGCGCGTATCGTATTAAATCCATATCAATAAAAAGGAAATACAACAACAACAACAAATAAACTAAACACCACCAGCCACTGGAGCGCTGAAAGTGAAGATAGATGCTCAATAGTGAAAACCAAAGCAACTGCCACATTAATCAGGCATCATCAGTGGGCAATAACAGATGTAAGGGGCATTGAAGCTCTAACAGCAGACTACCAGCAACCAGGAAGTACAGTAGGCTTAAAATAGATACACGCAAAAGAAAAAAAATGACATAATGTTCATCGAATCCAAAATCCTAAAATCTATACATGCAAGGCTTAGCGGACAAACCGTTCAGGAAACATACGAATGTGGGTTTTCCTTGAAAAAAAATAAATAATTTTAAAAAAGCCCTCAGATCTCATAGCTTTAAACGAATCATATTCGGTTTTACCACAAATGGCGTCCATCAAAAGCCTTCACACACTACCACATTGTCTGTGTATGTGTGTGTGTGTATATATATGTATGTATGTAAATAGAAGAGGAGGAAGAGATAGAGGTGGAGGTTGAGGTGGTGGTGGAGGCGGTAAGTGAAGGCTAACGATGAAATAGAACACCGATTTGCAACCGCTCAATGTAGTTTATGTTGTGCATCATCGGGCAAAACACAGCAAAAACAAAATTTGAAGTAAAAACGGCGAAAAATGCCTCAGATCAGATCCATCAACGAACAGAGAGACAAGAAAGACAAAGAGAGAGTTTAACCGGGTAAAATTAGGGTTAGGGTTTTCACAGTGGATCAGGTTTGATTTTATATATGCTGGAAATTAAGTGACCGAAATACCCTTGTCATTATCAAATAAAATGAGAACGATTGCAGAAATTTATTTCCTCGATCAGAGCTGGATCATGGTGTTTTAAATGCTTGATCCCTGTGAAAGGCCCAAATTAATAGCCCATTATTATTCACTGGATAGCCCATTAAATTACATGGTGTTTTGTTTTTTACTAAGAGGGGAAATATCATCGTATTCGTTTCATTTAATGGAGTTTAGAGTTCATTACATTTGTAATTTTGATGAATGAACATTGAATTGCTAAAAATGGATGAATTTTTATTTTTTTAATCATGGTTTATTTCCCTGTTTTTATCTCAAAAAAATAGTTATCCATTTTTCTTCTTCTTATTAATTAGATTTTAATTTCGCCAATATAATAATACTCACGTATTTTTGTTTTTTGAAATTAATACTCAAGTATTTAATTTAATAGTATATATATGTATATATTTTTCTAAATTTAATTTCAACAAATTCATTCCAACTTAAAATTTAAATTGAGGAGAAAGAAAGGCAATGAAGAATAACATTTTATGTTGAGGATGCTACACATTTATTTATGTCCTAATATATAATATGTTTTATCATGATTCTTTTTTTTAAAAAATATATATCTCATAATTCAAAAGATTATAAATCAATTAAAATTTTCACACTCATATCCCCTTTGAACATTTTCAATGTTTATCAAACGGAAAATAAACAAAACAAAGAGAGATTATTAATTATAATAAACAATATTTCAAAGACTAAGAAAACAAATAACTAGAAGAAGTTGGAATAGAAAATTAATGTACCGAATTATAAAAAGAAAAAAAAATTGTTGGTGATAATATCTAATATAAAATATTAAACTATTGGAATAAATAATTCATTTGATATAAATATCTGGCTTGCACTTCAAGATTTTGTATCACTTCATTTGTAATAATTAAAAAATATAGCAAAAAGTAAGTGGGGGGTTTATGTTGCTATGTGCTACTTTAAATAAATGAAAGATATAAATAAGTAAAACCTATTTTCCCATCCATATTCTTGTGATTTTATGCTCTAATTACAGTTTAAAAAACTTTTTTTCCTTGATATTTTGCTATGTTGTGGATTATTTCTTTAACATTTATGATTAAAATTAAAATTATTATTAAAAACTTAATTTAAATTTTAATTAACGAATTAAAATTTCTAGTTAAGTAATCATTGCTAAAAATTAAAATTTAAAGTAAATAATTAATTATATGGGATTGTAAAGGACACATTTGATAATAAAATCATAAAGGATTTATTAATTTCACGGCACAGGACTATTGATCAAATATAAAAAAAAAAAATGGTAATGGAGAAATCTATCAACTTATTATTATGATTATGTATTTGGTGAAGTTAATTTTTTAATCAAGACCGACTAATTAATATATAATAGTTAAAATCATAATCTTATTCTCAATCAGTGCCGTGCCGACTCAACTTTTTTAAGGGTAATAATTTAAATTTATGTCTTATATTATATATTAATTATAATATTATAATTTATATAAAATCTATTTTTTTATATCTTTTTTAGATTCTTTATAAACTATGAATCATTAACTCTATATATTTTATTTTAGCTATTTTTTAAATTATTATAATTAATTTTTTTAAAAAAATAACTTTCTTTTACTAAATAAAAAATAATTATTTAGTGGAGATATTAGGCTATTGTCCAAATGGCCTTAAAGACTAGGCGGCCTTATCCTAATCCCGCTTTAGAATTATTTAATTCATACATTTATTTAATGAGTAAGGTTTGTTTTTATTATATTAACTAATATTAGCAAGCTCCAAAGTGGTGGTTATATAATGAGAGTCACACTTAACAAAATAATTAAAAAATAAATATAAGGTTATGTCCCATAAAAAATATTTTAGCCCTTTACATATATTTTAGGGTTTATTAATAACTTAAAATCATTGTTAATTTTGTGGGGTGTTAAATTATTTATAAAATTGGGGGAAAAAATAAAAAATGTTCTATCAAGAGATTCCACAATTTTGACTTATAAGCTATTAGCATTATGTATATCTTCCAACAAGTTGCACTAGTGACCACTATGCAACACCAATTAATTGCAATTATCATCTTTAACATCAACTTTCCCACTATATATCTATATGAGATATAAGAAGTATGAAAATTATAATTTAGTGATCATTTTATACTTAATTATTATAATCATCCGGTATAATTTATATACAATTAGAATTATTATTTATTATAAGCAAATATTTAGTATATTTTTAATTTATTATTATTCTATATTAAATTTTTTTTATTATAGATCGATAGTTATAAGACTTTACAAAATGTTGTTTAAAGAAAATATATAATAAGTAATTTAGAAATTATAGATTATTAAATAAATATTATAAGCATAATATTGTTAAATATTATTAATATAAACATAATTCAGTTTATTAATTTTTATACTAAATTATTATCTTTTATAATAAAAAAAAATTAGATATACTGAATTTTAGCTAATTTTGTTGCTTATATCCTTAAAATGAAAATTGATAAATTGCTTGGGAAATATTACGTAAAGTTTTCTTCTATTTAAATTATATCCTGATATCTCATTTTTTATGCTCTTTTTAGTATTTATCATATTATTAGTGAGTCAAATTTTAATTTAATAATAATAAAATATTTATCTCATTTTTATTCATAATACGGTGTTACATATTATTTTTCACGAATTATGTTAAGTTTAAATTTCTATTTCTAGTAAAAAATATGATGCGGAGCAGGTGGCGCTGGATTTCTTAGAAAAGTTTGACCACGATAAAATTAAAGGCATTGGAAACTGAAACAGGCCTAACTTTTACATACGGAGTCCGTTTTCAGCCCGAAAGTGCTTTCCGGAAAGGTCTCAGCGAGACGGACAACGTTGCTAGGATGCCACCGTGGCCTATGGCCTACGGTGGCAAAGTTTCGGGGCCAAATTCCTTCGTTTAGGGCCTCAAAAATGCATTTTAATTTTTGAAGGACTATTTTGTCATTTACCTAGGGTTTTTTTTTTAATTCACCTATAAAAGGCTTATTTTGATGTTTTCGAAGACGGTTTTTTTCTTATATTGATCAAATTACAGACTTTCAATATCTTTGTGCGCTTTACGCTGCGTCAGGTGGTATCAGAGCATGGCAACCGGCGGCAATGGCGGTGTTCTCCGTGACGAAGATCAGGAGGATGGAGCCCCTCTTGGGGACAGGGTGTTGCAACGTTTGGAGCAACGTCTTGAGCAACGGATAGATTGCATATCCAGGCGTTTCGAGGAACGTTTTCAGGAGCTTGTCGATCGTCTGGATGCTTGCGGTCTTAGACCTAACAGGGGAAGGAACGAAGGTAGGAGACAACCAAGATATGCTGCTCGTGGTGAACCTATCTACAGACCAGAACCTGATTACAGACAACCTGCTGAAGAAGATGAAGGTTCCGAGGAAGAAGATTTCGATTCAGAACCACCTCGGTTTGGACGAAATCAAAGGAGAGCAGGGTATGCAAACAGAAACAATGAAGATCATGAAGGAGGAGATTTTCGTTTGAAGGTGGATATTCCCTACTTTAATGGCAGTCTAGGGATTGAGGAGTTCCTTGATTGGATCGCAGAGGTAGACCGATTCTTTGATTATGCAGAGACGCCGGCAGAAAGGCGGGTAAGGTTGGTGGCTTGCAGGTTGAAGGGAATGGCTTCGGCTTGGTGGGAGCGTGTCCAATCCAGACGAGAGAGAGAAGGAAAACTTCCTGTACGAACTTGGTATAGGATGAAACATCTGTTGAAATTTGAATTCCTACCTCCTGATTATGAACAGATTCTGTTTCAACAATACCAAAGGTGTCAGCAGGGCGGCAGGTCTGTTCACGAGTATACTGCAGAATTCATGAGACTAGCAGAACAGAATAATCTGTTAGAATCCGAAGGGCAGCAGGTGGCCCGATATTTAGAGGGATTGCGAAGCAGTCTCAAGGATCGTATTGGTGTGCAGGTGATCCGGACTTTGAGTGAGGCAAAGAATTTGGCGTTGAAGGCTGAGTTACAGCAACATGAGAGAGGGAGGCGAAATTATGGAAGTTTTAGAGGCAATGAAATCCCTGAGAGTTCAAATAAACCAGCTGTTAATCAGACCGATCGCAGTAGCAATTTTAGGAAAACAGCAGATGGGAACGAAACTGGAAAGCAGGTTGTGAAGGAAAAAGAAACAAAAAAGGCAGCTAACCCGTATGCTAAACCTGGTGTTGGGAGGTGCTTTAAATGTAATCAACCAGGGCATAAATTTAATGAGTGTCCAGCACGAAAATTTGTCAATATTGTGGACCGAAACGAAGAAGATGATGAGGTTGATTGTGAACCAGAAGGGCTTGATGAAGAAGATGACGAGTATGACGAAGAGGGGGGGCAAACCTATGTTGTTCGCCGGATGATGTTAGTTCCCAAACACAGGGAGGAAACGCAGAGACACCAACTGTTTCGAACTCGGTGTAATGTTGGGGGAAAGGTGTTTGCTGTTATAGTTGACAGTGAGAGCAGTGAGAATATCATTGGGAAAGAGATTGTGAAAAAGTTGAAGCTGCCAGTAGAAAAACACCCTGAACCTTATTCGTTAGGATGGATAAAGTCTGACACTGGGAAGATTGACGTGATAGAACGCTATAAAGTTCCTTTTTCCATTGGAAAGTATCAGGATACAGTGTATTGTGATGTGGTAGATATGGATGTTTGTCATCTCTTGTTTGGCAGACCTTGGCAATACAATGTTGATGCACAGCATTCGGGAAGAAGTAATGTTTACAAGCTAGAGAAGGATGGAGTGAAGTATTCATTGCTTCCTCTAAAAGGCAATCCAGAGAAACCTGAGAAGAGTGCTTTCTTAACTTTGGTAGATAATTTTGCTGCAGAAGTTAAAGAAACAGGGCAGGTACATGTGTTGATTGTGAAGCAGGTTTTAACGAATGATTCAGAAAACTTAGTAGAGGAGCAGCCAGAGTTGGTTCGCCCCATGTTGGAAGAATTCAAAGAATTGATTGGAGAAGATACACCGGATGGTTTACCACCAATGAGGGATATCCAACACTAAATTGACTTTGTTCCTGGTGCAAGCATTCCAAATCTGCCACACTACAGAATGAATCCCAGGGAGAGCGACATTTTGAAGGAAAAGGTTGAGGAATTGCTAAGGAAAGGGTTGATCCGAGAGAGTCTCAGCCCATGTACAGTACCGGCATTATTAACACCAAAGAAAGATGGTAGCTGGAGAATGTGTGTTGACAGTCGAGCTATCAACCGGATCACAATAGCTTACAAGTTTCCTATTCCAAGGCTGGATGATATGCTTGATAGACTGCATGGTTCTAGGTGGTTTTCAAAGCTGGATTTGAAGAATGGGTATTACCAGATTCGCATTAAACCAGGGGATGAGTGGAAGACAGCTTTGAAGACCAAAGAGGGTTTGTACGAATGGCTTGTTATGCCTTTCAGTTTGTCAAATGCTCCCAGTACATTCATGCGGTTGATGAACCAGGTACTCAAATCATTTATTGGCACTTTTGTTGTGGTCTACTTTGATGATATCTTGATATATAGTAGTAGTGAAGAGGAGCATGTGGAGCATCTGAGAGCCGTTTTGCAGGTCTTGAAAGATAATTTGTTGTATGTGAATCTTAAGAAATGCAGCTTTATGACTAACAAGCTTGTATTTCTGGGATTTGTGATATCTTATGAGGGAGTTCATGTGGATGAGACGAAAATAGCAGCAATTAGGGACTGACCAAAAAACGTTTCTGAGCTATGAAGTTTCCATGGGTTGGCTACTTTTTACAGAAGATTCATCAGAAACTTTAGTACCATTGCTGCTCCAATGACAGAATGTTTGAAGAAAGGGAAGTTCCAGTGGGGAGAAGAAGCAGATAACAGCTTTGCTATTTTGAAAGAAAAGCTTTGTACGGCACCTGTACTTGCTCTTCCAGATTTTGACAGGTTGTTTGAAGTAGATTGTGATGCGAGTGGAGTTGGTATAGGGGCTGTTTTATCCCAAGAGAAGAAGCCGGTGGCGTTTTTCAGTGAGAAACTCAGTGAGGCGAGGCGGAAGTGGAGTACCTATGATAAAGAGTTCTATGCAGTTTTCCGTGCGCTCAAGACATGGGAACATTACTTGATAGGGAAAGAGTTTGTTCTCTATTCAGATCATGAAGCTTTGAAGTATTTGAGCAGTCAGAGGAGGATAAGCAGTGACATGCATGCTAGGTGGTGCCAATATTTGCAGAAGTTTCCATATGTGTTGAAGCATAAATCAGGGGTGCAGAATAGGGTGGCGGATGCATTGAGTAGGAGGGCGACATTGTTACTGACTTTGGGCCATGAGATTATTGGGTTTGATCAGTTGAAGTCCGCATATGCTGGAGATGACGATTTTTGCAGAAATATGGCTACAGGTATCTAATAATCATCCAATTTCTTCATTTTATTTAACTGATGGTTATTTAATGCATGAAAATCAGTTGTGCATTCCTAAGACATCCTTGAGGGAGAAAGTCATTAGTGACCTGCATGGGGGAGGTCTAGGAGGACATCTGGGACGTGACAAAACCCTTGCGGCAGTCAAGGAAAGGTTTTATTGGCCACATTTAAGGAGGGATGTGTATCGATTTGTTGAAAAATGTTACATTTGTCAGCGTTCAAAAGGACAGTCGAAGAATACAGGACTGTATATGCCACTGCCAGTTCCAGAAAATATTTGGGAGGACCTGTCCATGGATTTTGTATTGGGTTTGCCTCGGACCCAGAGAGGCGTTGATTCTGTTTTTGTTATGGTTGACAGGTTTTCGAAGATGTCACATTTCATTCCTTGCAGGAAAACCTCGGATGCAGTTGCTGTTGCTAGACTGTTTTTCAGAGATGTTGTGCGGTTGCATGGAGTTCCCAAAACTATTACATCCGACCGTGACAGCAAGTTTCTAAGTTATTTCTGGAAAACTTTGTGGAAACTTTTTAATTCTTCTTTGCAGTTTAGCAGCACAGCCCATCCTCAGACGGATGGACAAACTGAAGCAGTCAACCGAACTCTTGGCAATCTGATTCGCAGTCTTTGTGGGGACAAACCGAAGCAATGGGATCTGGTCCTTCCACAGGCAGAATTCGCCTATAACAACGCAATCCATAGTGCTACTGGGCGTTCTCCTTTCTCCATAGTTTATACAAAAGTACCTCAGCACACTTTGGACCTGATCAAGCTGCCTAGAAATAAAGAAAATAACATTCCAGCCCAGAACATGGCAGAACAGATTATAGAAGTGCAGAAAGATGTCAGGCAGAAACTGGAAAAGGCGAATCAGAAATACAAAAGAGCTGCAGACAAGCATAGGCGTCGAGAAACCTTTCAGGTTGGAGATCAGGTGATGGTGTTCTTGCGCAAAGAGAGATTTCCAGTTGGTTCCTATAGCAAGTTGCAGCCTAAGAAATATGGTCCTTATTCAGTTTTGAAGTGCATCAATGACAATGCTTACGTCATAGATCTTCCAGACAGCATGGGAATTTCCAAGACATTTAATGTGGCAGATATTTCTATATACCATGATTCTGATGTTCCATTGTATCCGAATTTAGTGCTTAACTCGAGGTCGAGTTTTTTTCAAGTGGAGGAGACTAATGCGGAGCAGGTGGCGCTGGATTTCTTAGAAAAGCTTGACCATGGTAAAATTAAAGGCCTTGGAAACTGAAACAAGCCTAACTTTTGCATACGAAGTCCGTTTTCAGCCCAAGAGTGCTTTTCGGAAAGGTCTCAGCGAGACGGACAACGTTGCTGGGGTGCCACCTGGCCTATGGCCTATGGTGGCAAAGTTTCGGGGCCAAATTCCTTCATTTAGGGCCTCAAAATACATTTTAATTTTTGAAGGACTATTTTGTCATTTACCTAGGGTTTTTTTTAATTCGCCTATAAAAGACTTATTTTAATGTTTTCGAGGACGGTTTTTTTTTTCTATTGATCAAATTACAGACTTTCAATATCTTTGTGCGCTTTACGCTGCGTCAAAATATTCTAAAATCAAATGAATATTTTTTTTATAATTGTTCTTAACATCTTTTTTTTTTATAACTGTTCTTAACATATTCTTTGATAATTTTATTTTGTTGATAAAGTTTATAAGAAATATTATTTCGGGATTTGTTGGCTCTTCGCATACAAGATGGGTTAGATTTTATGCATAGACTATATTTTAATTCTTTTTTCTTTCAAAAAAATATATCGTGGCCTCGTGGGTATTTAACTTCATTCCCATTAATTATTTTAATTTCTCAAGCCAATATATACTAGAAAACATCAAATTTTAAATTTAGGATAAGTATTAAATTTAATAGATAGCTTTTTATTTTTTACTATTCATTATTAAAATAGCAATTAACAGTAATAAATAAATATTTAATATATTTATGACTAATGTTATATATATATATATATAACAAACTATATTATTATTAATTTTTAATTAATTATACGAGAAAGAAAAAAACGTTTAAGATTCAAACTTTAAATTTAAATAAAATCAACAATACTTTTAGCCACCGTTTAATAATATTATTAATTTTTATTTTTCATTGACAACGCAATTAATTTATAGTTTAATAAGCCAAAAGACTTATTAAACTAGATGATAAGAATATGGAAATCCCATCTTCAATCCTTCGAAATTTTGGTCACAAAATCCATTAGGAAATCTCCAATACATAAGCCAAATGACAAAAAACTCATTTATTGACTTTATTTATGGGATTTTTTTTGTGATATATATATTCAAAAATAAAGTACACCAATACTATATATTATTTACACAAAAAATGTTAAGTTAGTAAGTAGAATCCAAGGCAGGAATGCTAAAATATATTAGAACATTAACCAAGGGCTTGCTGCCAAGTCCCAACAAAAACCTTCATATTCAACGAGTATCTTCCTTGTAATTTTATGACAAACACAATTTGATAAACATGGAATAAAATTATTATATAAAAGTTTATGGATAAGCAGGACTTAATTTATAATTCCTTTTTTATAATTACATTTTATATTTATATTTAACACACAAAAGAAGAGAGCTATCATGACTTAAAATTTTTAATTTTTATATAATATTATATGAGATATACATACACACACACACACATATATATATATGATTGCAAAACTATTAATTTAATAAAAGATTAATTATTTATATTAAACATATATATATAAGTAAATAATAGCATGTAATTATAGATGATGTTTATATATACCAGCATGAATGGTCTCATAGACATCTACTAGTATGTCTAAATTAATGCTGTTTAGAGAGGAAAAAGAAAAAATAGAAAGAGACAGAGAGAGAGATCGATACATATCCTTTTATCTCTATGTGTTGCTGAACAATAATAGAGGCCATTATCAAGATCACTATGCATATGTATATTCCTCTTACTTATATTATTAATTAACCCATTTATATATTTATATATATAAGCTACAATAATTGGGTTAATTGTGGATTTCAATAAGAAAAGTGCAGTGCTCACTTCTCTGAATCTGTCAATGATATATCAATACTGTTTTTTGAGCCCTTCTTCCATGGCTGAGTGGTGAATCAAGAAACCACTGTTCAAGAGGTTGGTCTATATCTATCTATCTACCTATCTATCTATCTATATATATGTATACATGCTTTGTTCAAAGCATATAATTGTATAGATTGATATGTTTTTCAATCTTTTTCTGTATTGAATACTGAAATTATTTGGTTTTTTTTATATGGGGTTAGCTGGCCTTAATTTTTCAATCAGAACCAGGTGAACTGTTACATTTTGTACATATGTTATAGGGAAGGGTGCCCTTTATTTCCGAGGAAGGAAAGATGGCGGTGTTTAAAATCACCTTTGTATCATATAATTTCTTGTAACATTGGCTAATTATTGAAAATTTGATTTCAAGATTCAACTAATGTGTAATTAAAGTTGTTTAATTATCCACTTGTTTCTCTCACTTTTTTCCTCTTTTTTATGTTTTTTTATATGAATTATTATCTGCTATTTTTGCTCATTTTTTAAATTATTAATTATTATTAATATTTTTCTCCTTTTCATTTTCTTCTTTTTGTTTCTTTCTGATGCAGTTGCTAATTATAATTAATGCTATTATCATGTGTATGATGCTAGAAATTTAACTAGAATCTTTTTATTTCGCAACTAGCTACCTATTTATTTATGCAGAGATTATGTTAGAACTGACCTTTCTAGAGTTTTTTTTTATTTTTTTCACAATTAAATTTAGAGATTTAGAGGGCCATGAACTAGGCGAAGATCAGGACCCAACAAAATTCAAACTATCATTTAAAGAAGCAATTTCTATTTAAAGATTCTAGAACATGTCAAATCTTGTCAAGTAAAATACATACTTAAAAAAAACCGCGTATTAAATAATTTATATAAATATAACAAAATATCTTCCATACCCTAGCTAGATTTTCTCATTTTTAATTTTCAACACAAAAAAAAAATTGCTAAATTGGCTAATATTATAAAAAGGTTTTAATAATATATGTATGTATGTATGTAAAGGGATTTTAAAAAAAATACAAGGATGGTGACTCCATAAAGAATTCATCATTAGCTTAATAATATTAAAATTATTTTTAGAATTACCTTATTTTAATTTTGAATTTTAGTGAAAACCAAATTAGTAAAAAATAAATAAAATTTTAATTCTATAAAATTAACAATTATTTTCATAATAAAAAACTTAAAGAGAAACTATAACAGAAAACGAAGTAACAATACAAATAATATGTTTAACTAAATATATAATACAAAAGCACAATAAAAAACTTTCATCACTTTAGTAAATTACCCAAGAAATTGATGATTTAGTTTAATGAGAAGATGAAAGACAGATTCGAACAATGCTAAAAAAATAAAAGAACATTTAGCATAAAACAGTTTAAGCACCGAGCCTCAGAAATATGATGACCCCAGCTAAAAGGATGCTTATCGCTTATTATTTGGTTTCAGCTTGACACTCAATTATAACAGCAACCACCACTCCCACATCATTACGTACGGTTCCACCACCAATCTCTACCATCCGACAACCGTTAAGACTCCATCAACCACCCAATTTATTTTCATTTTTCCACCACATAAAAACATCCATTTTTTATTTACTGTTTAAAATTCTATTTCAATACACAGTTACATTATTTTCCATTGCATCCTGTGAAACCTGCAACCCTGCTTCATTAACCAATATCTCTACTAATCGAACATCATAAGCCCTGCTTTTGGTTAACTTTTGACTTCCGTTTTTTGATGCTATTGTAACAAAGGCCAAAATATTTTCTTAAAAAAAATAGTTAACCAAGTGACGCTTTAATTAGCTGAACTGATAGCCACCAAGGTACTAAATCCTAACAATCAAACTCCATAAATATGAATGCTGTCAATGGCCACATCCATGTCTAATTTTTTTTTTCACCTCCTTTTATTGTAAAAGGAACAAAGTTAACTAAGCAGTGAATAAGGGCATAAAGAAGCATTCGAAGCAAATTAATGCCATGAAAAACAAAGGGAATTAAAAAAGAAAAAAAAAAGTGAGCAAATGGAAGTCCTCTTCAGTGTGCACATTTGTTCAGCACTTCCCAGTTAACAATTGAGTTATACAGTGACTGCTGCATACAACAACCCCATCCTATCAAACCCTAGAAAAGAAATGGCTTACCCCCACTAAATGTTCTATTTTCTTACCGTAGTCACTTTTCCTTCTATTCACATGCCAATTTAGTGTCAAAGCTGCTCAAGCAGATAGCAAAGGCCTGAAATGCAGACAATGGATACCGATAATCCATGGTGAACATATCCTTCCCAACCTTCCCAAACTGCAGAATTATTTTGTCATGATCAGACTGGGCAGGCTGTGATGGTGTTGGTGCACCTGCAGCAGGCTGTGTACCAGCAATCAGTTGGAAATTCTTGACAGAGGCGACTGTCACTCTTCCACGAAAATTGAGGCACCAACATTGCAACTGTTCATGCCACCTCGGAGCCTTGTTCCGGAGAACTAATGGTCTCTCTTTACCCTCATCTTCATCTCGGGGACCAACAATGTCTGAGAACCGGGCACTGCTAAACTCAGTTGAAGTATCAATTGATTTTGAGAAAGAAATGCTCCTAAATGAATCTTCCAGGGAGCGAGGTGAAAGCTCAGGTTGGCCTGGCACAAAACCACCAGGCTCCAGTGACGAGGCAGGGATTGAGTGCATTGTGCAGTGCATTCTGCGTGGACCCCTGGTGCCCAGAACATTCAGCTCATATGTAACTTGAGCAATGTTGTAACTTCCAGTGGGGACCTTAGGAGAAACCTTTTTTGAATAGAACCTTCGACTTCGGCCAGGTGGGGAAAGCTGAGCATTATTGTAAGGGGGCTGCGTGTCATAAATTATGAACTTTGTGCCTAGAAAATTTGACCTGAAACAGAGAATCACATTTCAACATCATATGTGGATGCAAAAATTTATGAAACCAATAATTATAAACCAAGTCCATTTGATATTGATTCTAATCAACATTTAGAATTCATATTGCATTTGAGAGAATCATTTCTACTAACATAGCACAGATCTGGCAGTCAATAACAACCAAAAACCCCTATACAAGAAACACATTGTACAATGTGTGGAAAACATCTCTACATAATCCCATCTCTCTAGACATCCTAGTTATACAAAATTTATACAGCATTAACATTTGGATAAACAAACCAGCACAAGTAGATCCATTCAGTTCAGTATAAAGTTTCATTTTATTCCCTTATTAAATCTTTGTTACATCAGATACATTTTTGTAAATGTCACATCTTTCCGCATGCATATTAAAGATCAAGCCAACTCATTATGGATATGCATGACTATTCCAAGAAAATCATAATAATGTAAATTTAATTTAAGTGATCTGTAAATGAAAAGCCTATATATCCAACCATTTATAATTAATTCAAGTAGATGAATTAAATATTGATCTAAATATGTTGTTTGCAAAAAGTAGAAGGAAAAAATGAAAGATATATTGTTTATATGACAAGTCCACATTATGCAATTTACTGCCATATATGTTAGCAATAGAGGGAACAACTACGTGCAATGAAACAAGCTTGGAACCAATTTTGGACAAGATAGTTTACATAAGAGCAAGATCACATCACACACATTAGCAAATGATCAAATGTGAGACAAATGTGAATTCCTACCTCAATTTTCCAATATAAGTGCTGCTTGATCTTGATATGTTATCTGCATCCATGGAGATTACATATTCCGTGCAAGTAGTTCTCCGGGTCCGTTTTGCAGACAGCAGGAACTTTCCATTTTCAACAAGTAAAGCTGCAAAAACAAGGGATTAATCAACAGAGCATCAAAAAATTGCTCAATGAAGGGAAGGAAACAATTATGCAGAACATCTCAGCAGCAGAATCAGAATAATAAGAAACATTTATTGTCTTCTAATAACTCAATGTAGAAGCTGCTGGCAAAAAAAAAATTATATTGAATAGAACAAAATACTCGACTCGTATATGAAAAGTTGGCAGAGAAGATTGTTGCAACATATGATCAAACTGCTTACAAGCAGAAATTCAGCTTGAGATTCAAGATATCTGAATAGAATACTCAGGTTGATGGAGAAACAGATAGATTATAAAACCACATTTACACAACGAGGTAAATTCATCCTCAATGAAAAACATTCATAGGCAGTAGTAATGATAATTCCACAGGTAATACAAAATAAAACTAGTGATGCAGTAATATTTCAATCGTACAGGAAGGCACAGTATGCATGGCATAAATGGGGATGAAGATAGAGAGGCAGTAATTGGACCCAAAACATGTTAAAAATCATATTTATTTCTTTTTTTTTAAATACTGCTTGCAAAAGATCATGCTTGTCTTTCAAATGATATAGAAAATCAATCACTCCAAGAAGAAAATATCAATATTGCAGCTTGTCAAAAGAATCGCAAAATATGGCCTTTAGTTTTGGCATGAAGTTCAAATACTCCATTAACCACCACATAGAAATCTCATAGTATGACTATTAAGAAGAACAACCGAAAGAACTCCAGATTATGTCACATAAAAACAATGTATAGAATTCCAGAAAAGTGCGTAAAACAATAAAATACTGGAGTTAAAATTTAAGAATCCCTAAGTTCCACAGTCGAAGACCATATAATTTAAGAAGTAAAAGCTCACCAGGGCTGAGGCAAAGAAAAAGGTGGTAAGTTAAGTTTGACTTGTCCCTTTTAATAAAGCACTGAATGGTTCCATCCCTGGGTCCCGGCTGCAGGTGAAAAACAAAACAATCCCTGTCAATCTTCATCGGTTATTGCAAAAAAAAAAAACTTCTTTATAATAAAAAAGCAAATTGATGTATTCACGTTTAGATGGGTAAGCTTGAGCGTATAGAAACCAACTAAATGCCTTCAGCCTCGTGCATTTTAAAAACATTACCTTGCGTAATAATAGTGTGGAGGCAAGACAAAAGATCACAAGAATCTCACCTGCTTTAGGGAAACTGGGAACGTAATCTTCCCAGAGAACTCAGGACTTGTGACAATTTCTTTGCACATTTCCCTCCATGATCTACAAACAGCAGCACAGGCAACAACATTCATCCGAGCAGGCCAAGTACTCTCACTCGCCTCCAATCTCTTTATCACATCACGCAGTAATTCAGGTGGAAGGCTAGCCCAACGACTGTTCTGGATGACCACAGGCTGGTCATGAAGCTCACAAACCGAACTATGAGATTTTCCTCTGTGATGACCTGGCAGCCGCAGCTCAAAACTCCGTCTTGATAAACTCCCAAACCCATCCCTCATGTCACGAACTATACTACGAAACGACATTTGCTCCAATACACTTGTAGCTCTAACAGAATAAATCCTTCAATGTCTTTGTCGCATTAAAAATTATTTACACTTGAGTTGATTGATGATTGCAAACCACTACAAGGGAGCACAGCTGCAAATCAACCAAACTAATTTTAAATTTTATCTGCAATGCTTAATCACCGAGAAAAAAAAGGACAGAAGACAGATAGGGGAAATCACAAAGCAAGCAAAGAAGATTCTTGTAAAAGAAAAGACTCGCATGGACAAAAAGCACCTAAAATACCATACTTTTTATAATAGACATCTTTTGGCGGGTTTTAAACCTGATCTTAAACACAAATTGCTACTAATTCAAATTGGGAATCTCAACAAAAAGGAAAAGAAGCAATTACCAATACTTTGCGAGCCATACTTTAGAGGGAGGGGGCGGTAAAAAGACCAGCTTAATTCAATAAATAATCTAACTCACAATATTGCACAAGCGTATTCAACAGAAGAACTTCTTAATTCTTAATTACAAAAGTACAAACGCCATATTTATCGAAACCCACAAACAAAAACCAGAAACTGGCTCAAGCTTGCTTGAGAAAAGCATCCACTAAAAATCTTTAAGATCAGAAACTACTTTCTTTTTAATCAGACAAAAAGCCTATAAGGCTGAAACTTGAAAAAGCTTATTCTGTAATTTACATTTTGACCCATAAATATGTATAAAATGGGGGATCAACCAAGATCCATTGAGCATTTTTTGGATTAAATGGCAAAACCCAAACTTCAATATGTCAAAACTAAGCATTTCAAGCTTGAACTGAGGTAGAAAAAATAAGTCGAAAGAAAGAGAAACTAACCTTTGAATAACAAATACAGTTGAAAAATCAGTTATTCTTTCACTGATCAGGAAAATGGAAGCAGAGATCAGTTCTTTAAACATATACTCTGCATAAAAGCACACGCTTTAGCCACAAAAATTAACTGAAATCCCCAGTACTTACAAACCCACCTCCCAAACAAAATATTATTAAAACCCAACCAACAGAAACCAATTTTCGTTCTCCAGCATCACAATAAAAAAAAGAAAGGGAAGCTATTTACTTGAAATAACACACAAATTGAAGATTTGTAATGGAAATTTCTCAAGAAACAACCAGAAAAATAACCGAATCTAAAGAAAGAAAAGGAGATCTATATAAGATAAGAAGCAGAAGAAGAAGAAGAAGATGAAGATGAAGCATAGCTCACCATCTTTTTCTCCGACAGATCCTTGGCTTTACCACACGGTTTATTTCTTTCTTTCTCTCGCTCTAGTTTTGATTTTCTCTCTCTAGAAAAAAAGCAACACGGACTTGAAACTTGATTAAATCCACTTCACGTAACTAGCATAAAAGGTCGTTGCTTTAATAATTCTTTAATTAATTACTAATTAGTATTTGGCACTGATAATTAATTAGTTAATTACGTAGTCGTAGAGTATTATTCTTATTTTTTTAATTTTAATTTTTTTAAAGGTGGACTAGGGCCTATAGAGAATTTTAATGTCTTAGCCAGTTTAGTCTTTCTTTTATGAAATTACTATTTTGGACCTCTAACGGTTGACCTTGTTTCCGTTTTTAATTCCTTAACGTCCGTTACCTTGACTGCTCCACGGCGGCCTTTATTCACTTTGCGCTCGCCACCCTCGTCCCTTTTTTCTTTGTCTTCTTCTCGCTTTTAGTGCAGAGAAGCATGCGGCGCACCTTAGAGGGAACGGCGTACCGAATCTCTCATTGTCTTTTTATTTTATTCTTTAAATAAAAAAAATTCTTTCAAAAATGATATTGCAATATTTATAATAAATTTTAATTTGCTATTATTTGTGATTTATTAATAGCTGTAATTTGGTTTCTGATCACAATCATACAATGTTTGCATTATGAAATTCTGTTTTAGGTTCATATGATATATTTAATTCTGAAAATTTATAATATTACTTTCAATTATATAATTAAATTATGTTTTGAATATCAAAATTCAGCAAAAGATAATGAAATTTTAACTAAATAAAAATCTATATTTTAAAAAACAAAACTAATAAAAATAATAAAATTATATATATACATACATATATAGTCAAAGAATTTAACAAGTTTTTAAATATTGTTATTGTTATCATTATTTTATCATTGAGGTGAATGAAAAATTAATATTGGATTGCATGTTAAAGAAAAAAAAAATTCATTTTGATTAAAAAAAAGTTTTCAACCTTAATTCGTCTATGATCTATATATCACAGTGTTTAGGTAGTGTAATTATTTTAATAACTAGGAATTTAATATTTTTAATTAAAAATTATTTTCCAGCAAGTGCTGTGATATATTTTACGTATTCATTAATGCAAATTACATTTTTTTTCTCCACCCCACAGTCCCCCTATCTCATTTATTGAAACAGTATATACCCAAAATATTGAATTTAATGTTGTTTGGTGATATCATACTCCATCAATAACATTAATATTTTATTATTATTATTATTATTTTAATATTGGGCTACAATAGCAAGGATCTTGCTGCCAGGGGTTTTATTTTATATAATTTCATATTTGTATTTTATATTTTTAGCATTTTTTTAACATGAAAAAAATTAAATTTAAATATTATTTAAATTATCTATATTTATTATTATGCTACATCTTGGTAAGAGTAAAGGAATGTCATGATCAATAACTAAGTGTTAAAAAAATTTTAAATTATAAATTTATCTTTAAAATTTTCTCAAAGTTTCCCGTTAAATTTTCTAAAGATTTATTGTTTAAAATTAAAAAGGTACAAAATTAATAAGAAATTTATTTTGAAGTTTTGAAACGATTTCCACTGTTTCTAATGTTTCCAACGAGTTTAGGAAAATCAATTGATTTTTTTTTAATTTCTCCTTAAAGAAAACATTTATTAGGAAAAATAAACAAAATATGAATGAGTTTTTGATAAGTATTTTTAAGCAGAATTTTGAAGGGGGGGGGGGAAACACGGAGAGTTAGGCCATGTGACCAAAATTATGACATGGGCCACGCTGCAATGATGGAGGTCTGGAACTGGGCATTTAGATTGAAATGACAAATTTACCAATAGTTTAACAATTTAATGACAGACGTGTCTCCGCTCAGCGCTGCTTTAGACTTTTTTACAAGTGCAGTACGTGCTATGTTTAGCTTTTGAGACTTGCAGAAGCCGACCTCCTTTTTTTTTTTTGTGGTTTTGGAGGCCCAAACGTGTTTGGGAAGCTTCCTTAATTTATAAAATAATGATAATTATTAATAATATAAATAGATAAAAGAAATCACGTATAAGACTTGGTTCATCCTAAAAAAAAAAGAAAAAAAATTAAAGATTAGGTTCAATATTAATAACTGAGCATTGTTTGGTCAAAGAAAATAAAGTACATTGATATTTGAATGCCAAAGTTTGAAATTAAAACTCTACTTTGTTGTTTCTTTTTTCTTGCAGTTAGGTTTTATATGTTTTGTATCTTTTAAATTCAACCACACTTAGATGTAGATGTAGATAGAATATTTGATTTTTTTTAGCTTAATGTTAAATTCTAATTATTATAAATTTTAACTTTTAATATTTAAACTATATAATTCTAATATATAAGCCAATGCTTTTTAATCCAGATAATTAATTAAGTTGAAACCTTATAATCTTAATTTTATATTTGAATCTCATTAATGTTGAGCCTATCTATTACATCAATTATGTTAGAGAAAATTATATCATTTATCATATTTTATGAATTTTTTTATATTTTATCAAAGATATTTTAATTATTTTATGAAAATATATAATATATTCATAATATATTTATTGAAATTATTTTATACATAATAAACTCATAATAAATAATATAAATCTAAATTTAAGATTTGTTAAATCTTATGATTTTTTATTTGTTATTAATTTTGTAAAAACCTATTATATAATCTTGTAATTTTTTATTTTTTATTAATTTTATAAAAAAAAACCCATTATATTAGTGATGGAGAGTCTAACCATCGAGCATTTGTTTTAATTACTAATTTAAAAAAGCTTATTTTTTATTAATTATTACGATAAAAAATAGAATCTAATAGTGTTGTTTATTATCCATTTAATTTAGGGATGAGTAAAAATTTGTGAACCTGACCAATGATAAAAAAAATTGACTAATTCGATTGACCATGTCTATTTATACGGATTGAATTGATGGTTTCGAATTGTATATTAACCGATTAAATCGAATTTGTTAATTATTAATCAAATGAAAAATTAATTTAATTTAAATTTTTTAACCGAACTGACCAAATTAATTTATAATCAGTTAACCAAATTATATCCACCCCTATATTTGATGAGCTCTTTTATGATTTTTTTTGTTATTTAAGATATATATATAATATTCTATTATATGTATTATATGTGTTTTTGTATGTTATTTTTTCAACAAAAATTTAAAAGTTGCTTGTGCAATGTATATGTATAATTAATATTTATCATTTTTTATCATTTCAAATTAAAATTTTTTCTTTTTCTTTTTCCTCAAGATCAACTATATATAAAATACACACGTGTGTGTGTGTGTATATATATAACTGGCGAAAGAAGTTAGATCGACGAAAAATATCAATTTAGATCGACGAAAAATATCAAATATCATAAGTTCTATTTTTTTAGTAATTATCAAATATATTGTTATGTAAACACTATAAATTTCGCCTAAACAAAATTAGTTCTAAAAACGTTAGAAAGATAATTGACTGTGAAACTAATACGTTACTTATTATATATTTTTCTTAATCTACCAAACATTATAATTTGTATAATCTCAAGAAATTACAAATAGGATGAATCTTATACAATCAATTAGGAACAAATTTGGTCAAAATTTTGTTGAAATATCTAATGTTGGGTGAATGGGTCCTATTGTGATTTGATAAAGGATTAAAAAAAATAAAACAAAACAAAAAAAATTGGCAAAGCCATTGACATTAGTAATAATAAGGTAGTTGCCTTTTTGACATTGGTAGGCTTTTTAAACAATGAATGCAAAGAAGAAATAAATTCAAAATTTTCCAAATATCAACACACATTTTTTTTTTGATATTTTTTTTCCAAATATCGATCACAACTTTGATTTTCAAACATAAGAACCTTTTAGTAATAATGTTTATAAATTATAAAATGATTTTTATTTAAAAAATTAAGTTTGCGGGATTCTTGATCTTTGGCTACTAAATTTGTCATCATAAATTGTAAATCATGATGAATTATAAGATAAGATCAATTAGAAAAATAATCATGATTTTTTAGATAAATATTCATAAATTTTGATTAATTGATCATTGCAAATTTTAGTAGTAATATAATATTTAATTATATTATGTACAGAAATTAAAATGGATAATTTTAAAATATGCATACGCACTAAATACTTAGTGAACTTTTTTTTTTTATCAAATATAAATGAACTTGTTACTAAAATAATATTAAAAATTACCAAAAATAAAAAAATAACATTTCTAAAAAAATTAAAAATTTAACTTAATTTTAGTTTCAACATTAATCATGATATATAATATCGTGATTATAACTTATAACATATACAGCATTTCATATAATAATAATTTTATTTTGTACTTATAAATTAAAACGACATTACTAATTAATATATTAATTATTAAAAATTATATATTTTCATAAATTTTTTATGCAATTATTATTTAATATTATTTAAGTAAAAAATAATGCCATAAATTGTTTAAAATCTTAAAGAATGTATTTGTACTTATTTAAAAAGTTTTTACTTTTTTATTTCAAAATAAAGATTACATTATAAGATTATTTGCCTCTACAACTAGTAGACAATATAATTATATATTTCTCAAAATAATTTTTTTATTGTTTTAATTTTTAATATTAAAAAGATAAAAAATAAACATAAGGGTTTATAAAAAAAGTACACCATATCAAAGACAGTAAATTTTATTTTTTAAATAATTTTTCTTAAAATTGGTAAATTTTTATTGATTAAAAATTATTTTCATTAATCAATTTTTAAGAGCACTTCGAATATAAATAGTTTTTGTGAATAGCAAATGAAACTTAAGGAAATAATTATTACAATCAATGCAAAATAATTTTTTATTTTAATTATATATTATGATTAGTACATATATATATATATAATTTCAATTGAAGTACTGAATAATTTGTGCGTGTGCGTGTGTGTATTTTTTTTTCAAGCAAACGACAAACTTTAGATTGGATAAAGAAAACAGTTAATACACTTGCAGGCCAAATTAGATCTACATTTAAAGAAACAGTACTTAATTATGATTTTTAGTATAATTTGGCGCCCTTATATTAATCGAAAACTTCATTCTTAAAATTAATTGGCAAGCAAATGAAAAATAATTTTATTTTCTTTTCATAATAATAAAGAAAAGGGAGAGCAATATAAAAAATTAAGCTATAATTTTAAGATACATCAAAGGAATTGTTTAGGTGGCAAGAAGAATCTATAAATTTGTTTATTATTGTTATTTTATTATTGATTAGATTTAAGCAAGCAATTAAAGTCAATGGAAATATAAATGTAAATAATGGAAATATAAAAAATTAGCTATCTGACATTTTTTTTTAATTATTCAAACCAATATTATATATTTTCACCTCAATTTATCACTTGTAATGTTCTTTGGCATAATTAGGAAGGCACAATTGAATTATATTTTTTTATATTTATAATTAAGCTTTCATGGTCATTAATTAAAATGATTAATGTTTTCCATCTTACTTGTGATGGAGGTCAGGTAACGACAATTTTGGTGATTATAATTAAATAAATAAATAGAAAAGCAACTTGCAGGAAAATCAGTATTTTATACATGTACATAATACATACTCGTAGATTGTATTTAATTCTATTGTGTTCGTAGAAAATAACAATTATAATATAAAATTGAACAATTGATCCTTAAATTTAATCCATCCTGATCCAGTGTTAAAGATGCTTTGCTCATTCATTTCTTTTTCATACATTTTCATATATGGAAGAGTTTATGGAAGCATATCTAAATAGATATTATATTTATTATATGAATCTTTTGATTATTACATTTAATTTAAAATTAGAAATAAATGCGATGAGACTTTATATATATATAAATTTTATTTTGAATTTTATTTTATTTATCTCTTTTGAATTCTTTTAAATTGAGAAATGATTTTTTATTGTTATTTTTTAAGAGAATATGTAGTTTGATATAGTGTATAAATATTTTTTAAAAATAATTTTAATCGGATCAATCAAATTTTTGGAAAATAGATGAATTATCTTGCATTTACCTTAAAAATTATCATATATATGATTATATATCGGTTCATACTAAAAATGAAATTACTTTTGTTAATATATATAGGACTATCAAATATGAATATGCGATTGATTTCAAATTATAGTAAAAATACTTAAATTCTTATTTTTTAAAAAATATTATATGGAAAGAGTTTGCCATGCGGCATGCGGTTCTTCTTTTAATTTTGTATTTTTATTTTCGGGGTGCTGGTTTACCTAAAATATCATGCAAAAGATATTTATTTGTAAAAATAAAAAGGGGCTAACATAGATTTTAATTATATGTGCCAAAATCTTTAAAAAAAAAAACTAATTGTATCCTAATAATTAATCTGATAAATTAGTCTTAATCATATCTAATATATCAAAAATTGAAAAGAAAATTTTTTTAAATGTCAACTTGGATAATTTTTTATTCTAATAGACCACACTTCAAGACCTACATTAATTTACTTTTATATCTTCTAAAGAATAATTTTTAAACAAGTGATTATGTTAGATATTTTGTGATTAAAAATATATATATTGTTTTGATTCTTAATTTTTCTAGTAACTAAAATTATTATTATTATTATTATTATTATTATTATTATTATTATTATTATTATTGATTTGGCCAAAATTTATGTAACTTATCTAGTCAATATGGTTAAGCTAATACCAAAACTTTCTCAATTAAGCCATTGAAACCTTTATTAATGTGATCCACTATACTGCATATTTTTATTCTACTTTCTTTAACAAATTTAAAAAGGAGTCAGCTAAATAAAAAATAGAAAGTTACTGAGAATGCAATAGAGAAGTAATCTGATTTATTCTATTTTTTGCTTTGGGAAGAAAAATTTGGAGCAATACAAACAATTAAACTATATATATATATACACGTGCATAATTTTTGAGCATTGAGAATGATCGGTTCGACGAATTCTTTTTTGCACATAAAGATTCTAACGGATTGGAGTATCTTGCGATAGGGACGTAGTTAGTCTAATACTCAGTGCAGTCAGACCATTTCCTCTCAAAGGACAATGCGAAAATTGACGTACTTTAATCCACAAATCACATGCTACTCTAAACTTTCTTTTATTGATTTAATTGTTATTCACTGTTTTGTTATTGTTGAATTTCTTGCTTCAGCTTGATTTAGAAAGGTTGTATTTAATATATATATATATATATATATTGAACAAAGCTTAATTTGTTTTCTATTTCTTGCTTGAACGTGGATCTGGTTCCTTTAGAATTGTTAAAAATATATTTTGGGCTTTGTTATTTCAGTTGAACAGTAGGCGAAATTTGAATTTATTGGCTAAATTTCCAACATTCTTTGAGAGGAAAACTTGTTATTGTGTCTTTTTTTTTTAATACATTTAGATTGCTAATATTTTATTTATTTAGTTTTGTCATGAATTTAATTAAGTCCTTATCTAGTAAATCTGAAAATTTTTTCGGTCAAAATTTTCTTTCATGGCAACAACAAATGAAGTTTTGCCTCATTGAATTAGGTTTGTTTTTAATAATTTTGAATGGTTCAAAAGACAAGAGTTTTTTAAAAGCACCTAAAACATCTAGTGCTATTATTTCCTTTAGCGCGCTACACCCACTACCAGTGACAAAGAGAATCCTAGTGAAAAAGATATTTTATGCCATGGTAGAATTTTACGTGCCTTGTCTAATAACATTTATTGCATTTTTTGTTATACCAAAACTGTCATTGAATTATGAAATGCCTTAGAATATAAGTATGAGACTGAGGAAAAAGGATTGAAAAGATGCACTCTTAAGAAATTTATTGATTTTCAAATGGTTGATGGAAAAAATGTATCTGATCAAATTCATGATTTTAAAAACATTATTTTTTATTTGAAAATCAAAGGGATTGAATTTCATGATGTTGTTCTTGTTTTATCTCTTATTAATAAATTACCATCTTTATAGTATGATTTTTTTAGAAGTTTAAAGTAAAAATTAAAAAATTTTTCTTTTGATGAATTGCTTGTTTCTTTAAGAATTAAATAGAGACATCACATTTCACAAAAATAAGTTCAAAAATCTAAATTTCATGCTAAAGCTCATGTTACTGAAAGTATTCACAAACCTAGATTTAAAATTTTCAAAAAATCTATACCTAGAAAAAATTATGATGGTAGCAGCAATATTAATAATAATAAATAGAAAATTAACAATAAATATAAGAAAAAAGGTATAGAATACTGAGTTTGTGAAAAGACCAATCATGTGGCTAAAAATTATTTTAATCGGCATGGTCAACAACCTAAAGCACCGATAGTTCAAAAACCTCAATCTAATGTGGTGACTATAGTATCTAACTCTCCCTCCTCATTTCACAGATATTTTATTTCTAGCCCAAAGTTAAATTTAATTTATAACCCAAATGATTGGTGGATAGACTCTGGAGCAAATGTTCATGTGTGCGCTGATAAAAAATATTTTCATCATATCAAGTATCAAGCACAAGAATTGTGAGAATGGAAAATGAGTGTAAAACTCAAGTCCTAAGAGAAGGCCAAATAAAATTAGAATTATCTTCAAAAAACTTGCTTACTTTAGACGAAGTATTTCATGTTCCAGCTATAAGGAAGAATTTAATAAATGCATCTTTGTTAGACCAATATGGTTTTAAACTTATTC
Source organism: Garcia nutans (assembly GCA_947685225.1). Taxonomy (NCBI): domain Eukaryota; kingdom Viridiplantae; phylum Streptophyta; class Magnoliopsida; order Malpighiales; family Euphorbiaceae; genus Garcia; species Garcia nutans. The sequence goes on along the minus strand of CANTUV010000019.1, from coordinate 38,749,938 downwards.
TTGGTTCAAATAAAGTTGTAATTAATAGATTTGGTACCTTTATTGGTAAATGTTATTTAGTTGATGGACTTTATAAATTAATTGTAGTATCGTTTTCTGATAATAAAATGTCTTTTGCTTTTTCTTTTATTGTTGTTGTTGAATGTAATAACACTTGACATGGTAGATTTGGACATGTAAATTTTGATACCATGAAAAGGATGATAAGTTTAGAATTAATTCCAATATATGAGATTAATAAAAAAAATATCATATTTGTGCTTAAGCAAAACAACCTAGGAAGTCATTTAAACATATATTTAGGAAAACTGTATTATTGGAATTAATATATAATGATATTTGTGATAGTAATAATGTTTTGACTAGTGGCGGTAAAAAATATTTTATTACTTTTATTGATAAATTTTCAAATATTGCTATGTGTATTTGATTAATTCTAAAATAAATTGTTTGATAAATTCAAAATTTATAAGACAGAAATAAAAAAATCAACTAGATAAGAAATTTAAAATATTACATTTTGATAGAGGTGATGAATATATGTCAAATGAAATGAATGAATTTTGTGAGTTAAATGGTATTATTCATCAAGTTATACCTCCTTACTCGTCTTAATCAAATGGAGTAGCAGAAAGAAAAAATAAGACTTTGGTAGATATGGCCAATGTTATGTTAATTAGTTTTGGTTTGCCTAATAGCTTTTGGGGTGAAGCTTTATATTCTGCATGTTTAATTCTTAATATGATTCCTTACAAAAATCATAACAAAACACCTTATGAATTTTGGCATAATAGAAAACTATTTCTAAAATTCTTAAAAGTGTGAAGGTGTTTAGCAAAAGTTAATATTCATGTTACTAAGAAAAGAAAAATAGGACCTAAAATAATTGATTGTGTATTCGTAGGTTATTCTTTGAATAGAAATACAAATAGGTTTTTAGTATTAAATTCTGAAATTCCTGAAATTTCCAGTAATACTATTATGGAGTCTAAAGATACATGCTTCTTTGAAAATATTTTGTAATAAAAAATGAGATATCTAGACCTATAAATTCATATTCTTCTAATCCTAGTTGTGTCACTGAGAACACGAGTTCTCAATAACTTAGAAAAAGTAAAAGGAGTAAAAAAGCTAAAGATTTTGGTGATGATTTTTTCACTTTCTTGCTTGAAGATGAGCCTAAAACTTATCATGAAGCAATGTTTTCCGTTGATGCTCCTTTTTGGAAAGAAGCCATAAATGATGAAATGAATTTCCTTATTTCAAGAAAACTTGGTTTTTGTGTGATCTATCCTTTGGTTGTAAAACAATTGGCTGTAAATAAATTTTTAGGAAAAAATTAAGATCTGATGGATCGTAGAAAAATTTAAAGTTAGGTTAGTAGCTAAAGATTTTAAGCAAGGATAAGGGGTAAATTTTTTTTATAGCTATGCACTTGTTTTCAAAATTACAACAATCAGACTTTTGATTGTCTTAGCTTTAATTTAAAAATTAAATATTCATCAAATGGATATTAAGATAACATTTTTAAGAGATATATATGGATCGCCCTGAAAGTTTTGTTATACCAGGGCAATAAAATAAAGTATGTGAGCTAGTAAAGTCTCTTTATGGATTAAAACAGGCTCCTAAACAATGACATAAAAAAATTTGATAAAGTCATGTTGTCTAATGGTTTTCAAATAAACATTATTGATAAATGTATCTATTTTAAAAACTTTGGATATGATTATGTGATACTTTGTCTTTATGTGGATGATATATTAATTTTTGGTAGTAACTTAAATGTGATCAATGTGACTAAATCTTTTCTTTCGAGTAATTTTGATATGAAAGATTTAGGTGAAATAGTTGTAATTTTAGGAATAAAGTTATTAAAAAATAAGGATGGTATTTTCTTGTCTCAATCACATTACGTAGAAAAGATACTAAGAAAATTTTATTATATTGATATTTCTCTTGTGTCTACTCCTTATGATTTCACTGTTAAATTGAAAAAGAATTTAGGTGAAAGTATTTTACAATATAAATATTATCATATTATTGGATCTTTCTTGCATTTAGCAAATCATACAAGACCTTATATTACATTCACTATGACTAAGTTAGGTAGATATACTCAAAATCCTAATGTTACACATTGACATGATTTAGAAAAAGTATTTAAATATATTAAAGGAACTATTAATTATGCTTTGCATTATTGTGGTTTTCCTCCTATAATGGAAGGATATAGTAATGCGAATTGGATTTCAGATTTGGGAAAAACAAAATCAACAAGTGGTTTTGTATTTACAATGGGTGGTGGAGTAGTCTCTTGAAAGTCTGCCAAACAAATCATAATTTTTCAGTCTACTATGGAAGTAAAATTAGTAGCATTAAATGCTGCTTGTAGTGAATTAGAATGGTTAAGAATTTCTTTATCTGATATATTATTTTTAAATAAATTCATACCTTCGATTTCTATGTACTGTGATAGCCAAGCTACAATTGCTAAGGCTAAAAATAAAAAAATTAATGAGAAAAGAAGGTATTTGACAGTTAGACAGAAATCCATTCATCATTTATTATCTCATGGTGTAATTTCTTTAAATTTTATCAGGTCCAAAAAGAATATTGCGAATCTACTCACTAAAGGACTGGTGTGCCAATACATGCTTCAAACATCTAGGGGAATGGGACTGAGACCCAATAACTAGTTACCACAATGGAAACCTATCTTTAGATATATGACGATCCCATGAATAAAGTTCAATAAGTAATAACGAAACTGTTTGGTAACTTGGGAGAGCATATTATTATTTGCGGAAAAATTTTGAGTTTTATTCCTATAATATGTTGCTCTATACTATGATATATATGTTAAATTTATTTTTTAATGAACCCAATGACATATTTTTTTGTGGGATAATGATCACATATTACTTTCGAAGGATTTACCTAATGAGTGTGGTGGTGGGATAACCACTGTGAAAATTTAGATTATTTTTTAAAGACACTCATGACTAGATACGTGAGTATTATCAAAAAGTGCAACACCGATAGAACTTTATGATTTTTTATATTTTGTGTGATGAATTTTATTTTGACTAAAAGCACATAGTCTAAAATATTTATATTATTGTGGTTTTTTCAGAATAAGTTCATCGACACTAAATGTAGGTTCAAATGAAGGTACCTAACACCCAGTACACAATATTATATGCTCAAAAATATATATGCGTAAATATTTTTAATCATGTGGGGGAATGTTAGACGTTTTATGATTAAAAATATATTTATATTGTTTTGATTCTTAATTTTTTTGGTAACTAAAATTGTTATTATTATTATTATTATTATTGATTTGGCCAAAATTTATGTAATTTATCTAGTCAATATAAGTAGTTAAGATAATGCCAAAATTTTCTCAATTAAGTCGCTGAAAACTTTATCAATGTGATCCACTCTACTGTATGTTTTTAGGTCTACTATCTTTAACAAATTTTAAAAGGAGCCAGCTAAATAAAAAATAAAAAGTTATAAAAAACACAGTAGAGAAGTTATCTGATTTATTATATTTTTTTGCTTCGAGAAGAAAAATTTGGAGCAATTAGAGGTGTATAAATTTATCAAATCCGACCGAACTGAGTATATTTTAGTCGAATTCGGTTGATTTATATTGTATATACGAGTGAAATCGGGTTAAAATTTAAAAAAAAAAATTAGTTCGGTCAAGTGGTCGGATTGAGATTTATTTATTTTATTCAACTTGAACTCGACCGACATATATATATAATAAATATATATTTATAAATTATAATATATATTGCACAATGTGACCTGAACCAACTCGAATAATATATATTTGTATATAAATATAGGTGTTTTTAGTTTAATTTATTATATAACCCGACAGACCCGACAACACTAAAAATAAAATAGTAATAAAATCTATAAAGTTTTAATATTAAATATCAACCTGCTTGAATTCGACCCGACCCGACCGAAATTGAAATTAATTTAGTTGGGTCAAAATTTTAAAAAAATCGAATAGTTTCAGTTTGATTTTTTAACTATTTGGTCGGGTTCGGTCGTATTAAAAAATCTCTACAATCCGACCGAACCCGACTCATGCATACCCCTAGGAGCAATACAATCAATTAATATATATATATATATATATGTATATAATTTTTGAGCATTAAAAATAATTGGTTTAAAAAAATTTTCTGTACACAAAGATTCTAACGGATTGGAGTATCGTGCGAGAGGAATGTGATTGATCTAATACTCGATATAGTCAGACTGTTTTCTCTCAAAGAACAATGCAAAAATTGGCGTGCTTCAATTCACAAATCACATGCTACTCTAAACTTTTTTTTATTGATTTAATTGTTAGTTATTGTTTTATTATTGTTGAATTGCTTGCTTTAGTTTAATTTAGAAGGGTAGTATTTAATATATATTGAACAGAGCTTAACTTATTTTCTATTTCTTGCTCGAACGTAGATTTGATTCCTTTTGAATTTTTAAAAATATATATTGAACTTCGTTATTTCAATTGAACAGTAGTAAAATTTGAATTTATTGACTAGAGACTTTGCTTTACCAAAATTTTCAACAGATTATCCATAGTTAATTGATTTAATGAAATTTCAGGATGAATGTAATTTACTAATTTTAATCCTTTATTGATTGATTTGGCATGTCGATTTGTGCTTTTTGGTTTGTAGTTTGTCATGGCTAGGCTGCTAATCTCTCTCAATTAAACGTATAAAGTAAAACCATTATTAAGTGCTTACCTTCTATTGGCATTTAGAAACTTAACCGCCTACTCATCTCTAGTTCTCTACTAAATATCTTTAATTACTTGCTACTTCGGAACTTATCGTAAATATATAAAGTTGACATGATTTTCCTTTTTTTTTTGTGTGGATACACTTAAGTATATGATTATATATTTTATTAATTTATAAAATATAATTTATTTTCAATTAAATAAAAAATAAATTTAATACATGATATATAATAATTATCTTAATATTATTAAAATAAAAAATTACAAAAAAAGTTTTCAAAAATTTTCCTCTCAATCGCTTGAATGTGAAAATTTTGTTCCATTCATCTAATCGAATAATAATAATAATAACAGAAAAATTACTTAGAGTTTCGTTAAATTATCTGATGAATGGTATTCTATTTTATTGTATTAAAATTACTTAGAATTTTGAAAAACAAAAGTTGAGATCCATGGATCCCATAGATAGCACGGTGAATCCATCACTGATTCCACCCTTCCCAAATTAGAATGCTCGCAAAAAAAAAAAAACCATTTAATTACTTTGATTAAAAAAGATGGCAAAAGTTGATCATACATCATTTACATATACAAAAGTCGTTTTATTTGGTAAAATTTTTCTAACATTTTGAATTTTATTTTAAAATCTTTTGTTGTTTTTGAGTAGTTCTATGTTGGTTTTTTTTAAGAGAGAAAAACCATTTACTTCTATTAAGTAGGACACCTAATCATCTAATGCTCAAATGTTATTGAAAAAAAAAATTCAATTGTAGCCGAAAATGGCCGATCATAAGAGGACACCTAAACCCATTCTAGTTGAAACTCTATGTTTTGATCCACAGATTCATTTACACTTGTTTCCCAAACATATTGATTTTTTTTTTACATTGAAATGTTTTTAAAAAGAAAATTACATTTTATTGTTAATGTTATTTATTTTAAAATTAAAATTATTGTAAAAGCAAATTGTCCTTTATTACACGTGTGTGTCTCTTCTACTTACATGTTTGCCTGTAATTGAGAAAAGTTTAGTGGTGGTTGGATCAGACTCCAATATAATTCCAATACTATAAAATCTACCATCGATGCTGACACTGACAAATGACCATTTGTATTCCCACAGTTAATTATTCTTTTATTATTTTTTTGATAAAATTCTTTTATTAATTTCTTATATATATGTTTTAAAAAATGTACATTTAATTTCATCAGCAAAATTTCAATTATATGAACACTCCTCTATTTTAAAAAAAAATACATAAATTTCAGCCAATAAAATTATTTATTTTTTCTATCATCCCTCTTTAAGAATTTTTGATCTACATAAAAATTTTTCCAGAAAAAAAAACATAAAATTGTTGCCCAAAGAACTTTCAAATACTTATACTTTACATAAAAAGGTATATATATATATATATATATATATATACTGATTAAAGTCATTTTGATTGCGGTTACACCTAAATATATAATTAAATAAGTTGATCATTTATAAGTTACAAGAAAGAGCCTATCTATTGTAGCAAATCAACATATACATATGACTGAGTGGAAAAGAAAAAAAAAAGGAAAAAACAAATAAGAAAAAACAAATGAAAAACAAAAAATTGGTTAAGACCCACAAGCTACAAGTTTTTCTAGTTTGGGATATGGAAAAGGCCCATTTTGCTCCATGTATATATATATTTTCAATCCCATCACTTAGTGATGTGTAATTCACTCTAAAATGATTTCCTCTTTAGTTTCTGCAATTTGTTCATTTGTGATACCGTTTGCTTCTTCTTTGTTCTTCCCCCATAATACACCATAAAGCCCACCCACAAGCAAAACAGCCCCACCAACACTGCCATGGAGATGGACCTTTTTGTCAATTGTTTTTGTCTATGTATATACAGTTATTAATATCATTTGATTAGTAAGTATACATAAATATACCTTCCCCAATGAAGAGTTTCTTTCCACACTAATGTTGAGAAAACAGCTGTTAGGATAAGTGATAATGGAGTAAACATTGATGCAAATACTGGCCCTTTCTTCTCTATTGTCCATACTTGCAACCAGTATGAAATTCCATTTACTGTTATTCCCTGTCATTTTCATTTTGAACAATATATGCTTCAATATGAATATACATACTGAAAATAATAACAATAATAAAATAATAATAAGTAGGATAAAATAACAATATTATTCTTTATGTGTCTGTGTTCTTATGTGTTATTTTTTAAAAAAAAATACATACTGAAAACTTTATGCATATATACACAAAACGTCTATATTGATGATAATGGGCTAATTGGGTTAATTAGTGAATGGGACATTCTCAGAGGCGGAGATAAAGGGGATCCCATGGGGTCCTGTTCCCCCCTCAGTTAAAAATAAAAATTTTTTAGGTATATTTTAGAATGAATATTACATTGGTTGAGATGGAACAGCTTGGCCTTACTATGTGAGAGCACGCAACTTCGATCCACGCTCCCAACATTTTTCATCCTTTTTTTTCCAATCTTTAAAACTGGGCCTTTTAATCAAGCCCATTACAAACAAACAAGATTTGTCAATGACTCTGCCCATTACAAACAAACAAGAATAACTTAATTGTGACTCTTTCTCTTCTTTCTCACGTTTCTTCTTCGTTAATTCCTTTTTTTTTTTTTTTTCAGATAACAGTTTCTTCCTTTTTAAATTTCATTCTTTCACCGATTGGCACCAGCAAGGCAGCGGCAACAAGTTAAGAATAGGTACACCACTTACTTTTAATCTCATATTTATTTTGTTGCAATTTTTTTATCTTGCTAAAATGAATTGAAATTTGAAAAATAATGAATTAAGAAATTGGCTTGAATACTTGAGGACATTATAAATTTGAAATGTTTAATTTGATTTTGTAGTATGAAGTTTTTTTTTTTGAGAAAAGTAGTATGAAGTTAAATTGAAATTATTATTTTTTTGTAGTTTATAATCTGGAATTTTTTTATTTCTTTTATAATTTGATATTTTTAATGTTTAGTATTTAAGTTGAATTGGACCCCCTTATCTAAAATCCTGGCTACGCCACTGGACATTCTCCAATCACTTGGGAAGAAATTGTAGCCAAATTTGGAGAAAAAAGAAAATAAATATAAATATTCCATCTTGCATTTCAAAGTAGTGGGATTGCTTAAAGCTTACTAATTTCCAATAGTTGAGTAGATTTATGGGTCCATCAATCAATATTTCCAATAGTCTAACGCAAAAAAATTGTCCAATAAAGTTAATGACACACACACATATATATAACTTTATTTGTTCTCGGCCTTGTTACTATTGTTTTCAGCAGTTCTCTAAAGGGTGCCTTCAAGCTGAGTTCTATGCTTTTCTATTAGAAACTTATTAGATATTGTTTTGTTCTTGGTTTTGTTGTTGTAATGGTTGTCTGTGTTAGTTTTCTTGTACTATTGTTTTTCTTGTTTTGGTTCAAGTTCCATTTTATCTTCCGTGGCTTTTTGTTGTTTTTAACTGGTGTCTTTGTTTTGTGTTTTTTTTTCTACCTCTGCACTTTTGTTTTATATTAATGAAATCCTTTCTTTCTGATAAAAAAAAAAACTTTAATTAACTAAAAATAGAAGTTATGCTTTATTTAGCCAAATCACCATAGAATAGCTTAAGTGAAGACTTGAAGATTTTTCCCTTTCTTAGGAGTAGAAATCATGGCCATTAATCATCCCAATTATTTTTATGTTCTTTTGGTTTTTGGAGGTTGCATATACTTGTTATTTTTATGTTCTTTTAGTTTTTGAATTTTGTTTTTTTTATATTATCAGATAAATATTCAAATATTGAATTATATTACAATTGAAAAAACTTATTATTTATTTTTATAGTAAAAAACCATTTAAAAAAAGTTAATAGGACATGAATTGTGTGCAGACGTAAAAGAATGTTGCAGTAGCACATTAAAAATATCCATATTTTTTTAGATAATAAATTTAGAATCGACTTTCTTCTCCCTGTATATATGAATACTGAAAAAAGAGTGTTATGGTAGATGATATTAATAACATACACAATAGGCCACAGCCAGAAGATGAATATCCCATCCAAGCTTCCAAGCAGAAGGATTCCTCTCCACAGTAATGGTCCAAAAAGCTGATTGTATGCAGCAAAAAAAGCTTTGCAGAGCCGTCAGACGCAGTTTTGCTGGATATTGCTTCACAATGGGTCCCTAAAACCAACAGCAGAAATTGCGCTTTTTAAAAGAGAGAAAAATATAATTATGAACAAGGGAACTAATATTATACTATATAAAAACTATTCCAACTCCACTCAGAATTTAACGAAAAAGAAATAATATTAATAGTACTTAATCACCTGTAAGACAAACCACAAAGACCAAAGTATGTTGGCTGAAATCATAAGGAGTGAACCTTTAATCCACTCTTGAGTAGAGCAACAGCCTTTCGTTGATGAGCCTTGAATATGATCAGAAGTAGATTGATGCCAGCTCATGAACTTTAATGGAGGTCCCTTCACAAAAGCAAACACTAGAGCCCCAGAAACTGTTATAGCAGAACCTATTATCTTTGCAATTCCATGCACATGCCTTGTAGAAATAATTTCTATCCTGAAATTAATGTATTATTCAATAGCCATTAATTAGATTAATTATCATTTATAGTAACTAATCAAGTGATAGTATTTTGATGAACTTACCTCAATAGTGCAGCCATTATAAAGGTTATGGCAGGAATTATGTTAGTGGTTGCAGCAGCAAATGTTGCAGTTGTGTTGTTGATTGCAATATAGTAGATGTTCATACTCAGAGTAAGTCTGCAAAATTTTGATAAACAAAAATTCAAAAATTCATTTCTATTAGCCGATGAATTTTAAGTTAGTAGTGATGGAAATAGAACAAGTTTGAATTATAATCAGAATCTTTTTTTTTTCTTTTTTGAAAAAAAAAAAGGAGAAAAAAATGATTTCAATTAGTCCATACCCACAAAAGGAAACAAAGAAGATTTTGCAAAGTAACCCATTTGACATAGGAGGTGCCTTCTTGCTGAAACCCAAAATTCACCAAAAAATTAATAAGAAACTAAATAATTAATTAACACTAAAATTAAAATAAAAAAAAAAGAGAGAAACCTTTCAAGAAAGAAAGCAAAAGGAGCCAATGTGATTGAAGCAAAAGCTTGGCGATAAACAACAAAAAGGAAAGGGTTCATTCCTTTAGCAATTGCTGCTTTAGAGAACAAAGCCATGCCTGCAAATGCAAATTGTATAAAGAGCATTGCAATGCAAGGTTTATGGTTCTCCATAACATTGGTATAGTCAATTAGACTCTTCATTTCCTTGCACTATATTTTTAGCCTATTTTGATGTAATGATTAATACTAATCTTTACAATCACAAACTCTCAATATATATAGCAGTGTGCCCTCACATCTCTCCTTTTTTGATACTGTTTTTTGGACCCACTTAAATTTTTTTTTTCAAGTGTATCCTCTTCTATATGCTCTCCACTAATAATGTCTGATCCAAATGTAAAGGACAATTCGGTATTGATGTAATTCTATATCGATATCATACCATTAAATATTACACTGAATAATTTTATATATATATACGGAATAAAAAGTAAATATATATATATACATGTATATTATTATATAATAAATATAAGTGAAGACGATACACAATATTATATTATATGCTATATATAAGTGTAAATTGTATTAAATATTTTTCACTTGTAAAACAATATATATATATATATATATATAAACTTTCATCATACATGAAAAGGAATACATTTTGGATTTGCATAAACTTTTTAATTAAATGTCTTAATTATAAAACAAGCTAGCTAGTGAATAATATTATTGTACAAAATCTTATAATTAGCTTTTCAAACAACATTAATAATAATCTTGCCAGAGATTGAACTAATAAAGATGAGGCTTTTAACTACATACGTATATGTAAAAATAAATGTATTAATAAAGTCGCTCAAAATCTTAGTTTAATTATGATAATACAGAGTTTTAGAGGGTGTTTCTCAAAATTTAAAAGCTGGTCAAAATTGATTATAAGTAGTTTTTTTATTATAAGTTGTTTATTTATGTGTTTCTGAAAACTTAAATAGTAGATTATAATCTGATTTTAATCAATTTTTTAAAAGTTGAGTTTTGCTACTTTTTTTAAGCACTTATTTTTTAAGTAGTTTTGACGAAGTAAAAGACCATACTATCCATACCTAATCTTCAATATTTCAAATTCACCTACCTTATACACTTTAGTTCCTATCAAAATTCTTTTACGTTTCTTCTTAAATAAATTTTATTATTATTATTATTATTATTATTGCAAAATAAATTTTGAATTGACATTTAAAAAATTATTTTTATACAATAAACAAACTCAATGACATTTTGGTCATTTTGACAGTTTCTGCAATTAAAAACTGATTATAAGCTGATTTTACAGAAACACTTGACTGATTATAAACTGATTATCAGCTGATTATTAACTAGTTTATATAAACGCTTAGCTGTTTATTTTTAATCTGATTATAATCTAAAAATCACTTATTCACAATAAGCTGAAAAGCTCCAGTTTTGAGAAACAGCCTCTTGAATTAAGTAGTGTGAGGATGTGGGTATGTTGTCAAGAGCACTAACACGCGTGTGATCAATTATTAATTAATTAATTAAACGTAGTCTTGATTTAAATGAGTAATATCAGAGACTAAGAGCAGCGTTACAATTAGGCACAATGTAATTGAATACGAGGTAATAACCGTCAAAATCTCCATTATGGTATTCGCATTCCATATAGGCTTAATTTAATTTTACTAATTTAAATCTCTATCATATTTTTATTGATTTTATCTCATTTTTAAAATTTAGCTACCACTCTATCTATCTCCTTATTAAAAAAAAATATTTATAATTAAAAATTTTAAAACATAAATTATACCATATTTAATTTAAGTTTTTAAATTTTATACAAAAAATTAAAAATAAAATTTTCTATTAAACCCTGTATATAATTACTAATTAGAGTCCTTTAGATTAACTTTACTGCCACGACCTCTAATAATTATAAGTCAGATTAATCTTATCGATTTTCATTTAACTTTTCATCATTACACCAAAATCAATTGGTAATATGTTGAAAATACATATGCATATATAGGAAATTAATTTATAGTTTTTTTTTTCTGATTGAGAAAAAGTAACCTTAATTAACTATTTGCAAAAATAAATGAATTTGATTTAAAATCTTTTCCAAAAGTTATCGAAAAAAAATGTACAAGACATCACTTGTTTGCCACCTCTATCCAATAGTTAAGTACTTTTATGGAATTAGAAATTGTTTTTCTTTAAAACTTTTTGACAAAATAATCAAAATAATCTTTTGAAGGCAACTAATGAAATTTTAATTTTGTTTTTTTTTTAAAAGTGTAATAGGTATAATTTCTAATCATTAATCAGTGACAGTTAATAAGCCTATGTGATGGAGCTAATTGTTATTTAATTTTCAGTTAGATGTTTTCTTGTTGTTAGTTAGATAGTCAGTGATACTTACTTAGCTATCTGGTTGATTTTGTTGACTGAGTTTATTAGTCAACTTGTACAGTTGTATAAATACTCTTGTTTTTCATCTTGCAATAACATGTGAAGATTATTCAGTTCATTCATTTCACACTATGTTTGGTTGGAAGTAATTTGAGGTAAAAGGGTAGAAAGTAAATTTAATTTTTCTTATTTGGTATAAGCAGAGATTTAAGCTAAGTCAAATATATAAAAGACGAAGATCAACGGGTGTTGACAGAGAGGTGGAAGACTTATTTTGAGCAGTTATTCAACCCTAATCATGAACAAGATTTTCAAGGTTTTCATGCAACAAATGATTATATCAGCTGGTCTAGGAAAATATTGCATAGTGAAGTAAGAGAAGTCTTAAAGTATATAAAAGTGGGTAAAGCTTGTGGCCCGGATGATATTCCTATAGAGGTTTGGAAGAACCTTGGAGAGGTAGGAGTTGCCTGGTTAACTAAACTCTTTAATGCTATTGTGAAAGGACGTAAGATGCCGAATGCCTGGAGGAAGAGTATCCTGGTACCCATATATAAAAATAAGGAAGACATTCAATGCTGTACAAATTATCGGGGTATCAAACTTATGAGCCATACTATGAAATTATGGGAAAGGATTATTGAACACAGATTGAGGAAGCTTACAAGAGTTTCGGAGAATCAGTTTGGATTTATGCTAGCGAGATCTACCATGGAGGCTATTTCTCTTCTAAGAAGACTAATAGAATTGTATCAAGAGAAGAAGAAATATCTCCACATGTATTTTATTGACTTGGAGAAAATATAATAAAATACCAAGAGAAGTGTTATGGTGGGTTTTGAAGAGGAAAGGAGTCAGCGGCAAATATATCAACATCATCAAGGACATGTATGAGGATGCATCCACTAGTGTGAAAACACCTGGTGGAGACACTCAGGCTTTCCCCATTACTACCGGATTGCATCAAGGTTCGGCCATGAGTCCATATTTATTTACCCTGGTTATGGACGAGCTAACCAGAAGCATACAAGAAGATGTTTCTTGGTGTATGTTGTTTGCTAATGACATTATTTTAATTGATGAGACTAGTGTTGGTGTAAACCGTAAGTTGAAAGTGTGGAGAAAAACCCTCGATGACAAGAGTTTTAAGTTAAGTAAGAGTAAAACGGAATATATGCACTGTGAGTTCAGTCTAAGGAAGAAGCAAGAACATGAGGTTAAGTTGGATGGAGTTTTGGTTCCTAAAACCAAGCAGTTCAAATATTTGGGTTCGGTGTTCCAGAATGATGGCCGTATAGATGAAGATGTGGCTCACAGAATGCAGGTAGGGTGGTTGAAGTGGAAGGGTGCGACTGAGGTTCTATGTGATAAGAAAATACCTCTGAAAGTGAAAGGTAAATTCTATAGGACGGTTGTTAGACCTGCGATGCTCTATGATAGTGAGTGTTGGGCACCAACGGGACAACATTTGCATAAGATGAGTGTGGCAAAAATGAGGATGCTAAGATGGATGTGTGGACATACCAGACTGGACAAAATTAAGAATGTTCATATTCGACAAAAAGTCCAAGTAGCGGATGTCGGAGATAAGGTGAGGGAAAGAAGACTTAGATGGTATGGACATGTTTTAAGAAGACCTCCTAATGCTGCGGTTCGTAAGTGTGAGAATTTGTTGATTGAGGGGGCTAGAGGTCGTGGAAGACCTAGAACTGTGTGGAATTAGGTGATAGCAAGAGACTTACGTGCCTTAGATCTTAATGCGGATTTGATTAATGACAGACTTGAATGGAGATGTAAAATCCGTGTTTTGGAAGGGGCCTAAGGCTAGAGTATCTTTTTTGGTGTTTTTTGATCTTATTTTGTTGATGATCCATACAGCCGACCCCAACTTATTTGAGACTAAGGCTTAGTTGTTGTTGTTGCTGGTATAAGAAATAATAGGATAAAGAAGAGTAAAATAGAGTAAAAGAATAGACAGTAAATTCTATTTTCCTTACTTTTTCTTATTTGGTATAAAAAATAATAAGATAAAGAAGAGTAAAGAAGAGTAAATTTAATTTTTTCTCTCATTTATCCTTCAATTATTCATTAAAGTAAATTAAATTTCTCTTTAAATGTACTCCCATCCAAACATAGACGAAGTCTAAAATCTAAGTTTGTAGGGAGTGACATGGTGCTAAGGAAGAGGCGCATCCAACCAAATACTAGCATTTGTAGAATTGTGGGTGTGCACTCAGATAAAATGGAAAATATCAGTCTATTTGGGTTTCAACGACACAAAACATGGCCGCCAAATAAAAAGTTTTTGATGGGAGATCAGATGGCCCTGTCGACCTTACGTGGTGCATACATTTTATATCTATATACCCATAGCTACATGTCACACTCAGTACTAGAACGAGCCAATATATCTATACATTATTATTATTATTATTATTATTATTATTATTATTACTAACATTTTTTTTTAATATCAAATATTTTAAATTTGTTAAATATATAAAGATTTAATAACTATATTAATTTTCATATTTTATATATAGAGAGAGGTACAAAATATATATGGTAAAATTAAAATTGTATAAATCGGGATTCATATCGAATCTATGTATAGATAATTGCAAGTTTAACTCACTTAAATAAAAAATGAATATGTGCAAATTTGAATTAAAAAGATTATAGAAGAAACCTTTTTATCTAAGTCTCATAGAAATATTGAACAAGTCTATCTAGACCCATAATTATTTCTTCTAATCCCATATGATTTATTGGTAAAAAAAATGATATACATTAGAGATCATGGCAGATCACGAAGTTAAGGATTAGGACAATCCTTAATAACTTTATTTTGCTCATCTTTTTTTTCATTTAACCACAAATGAAATGTCTATAGCAAATTTGTTTTTCTTCAAGTTATTGACTTTAAAAAAAAATCTTTAAGACGTAGAATTTTCAGAACCTCTTTACCATGGAAGTTTGAACATAAATATATATAGCAAATGGAACAAAAATAAATTATAATTAAAATATGATATGGAAATATAATTAAAATTATAATTTATAAATAAATATAAGGGATGAGATGCTCTTCTAATTAGATTTATATATGGAAGAGAAATTAATTAATTTACAGGTACTCATAAAAATAATATCAGTAGCAGCATTTGAAACAGATAATAAAATATAAATATATATATACAACAAAGAATTAAAAGAACAGTTGAAAAAAAAAAAGACGTACAAGACTTCCCGGAGAAATGTTGTCGTTACGGTGAACAATTTGTGAGTGATGACTCAGAAAATTGAAAGTGTAAAAATGCGGCGTACATTAAGGCGCAACTTCAGAGTTTGACCTCGACCAGACCAGACTTTTTTTTTCTTTTTCCTGTTTCTTTTATATATATATATATATATATATATGTATGTATATAGAAACCCCAAAAAAATAAAAATCAATTGGGAAAGATTTGCTTGTGAAGTTAATGCTTTAGTTAAATTCAAGTTTTACTTATTTTTTCTTTGATAAAAAGGGAAAAAAATAAAAAAAAATGACAATCTTTGTACACTATAAATAATTAATTAATTGGCTGAACGTGTAATCAAAAATTAAATTTTATTTAATTGTATATTTTTTATATCTAATTATATTTTTAAATTTTATATAATTTTGTTAAAAATATATGAGAAATAGTTATTAGAAGCATGTGTTACTTTGGGTTAATTAGTTTTCGATTTCGAATTCTAAATATTTTTAATTTTTTTATATATAATTAATAAAAAAACATAAAAATAAACTCTTAAATTTTAATAATTAGTTAATGAGATTAATATATATTATTCTTAAATTTATATTAAAAAATTTAATATAATATATTAAAAAACTTGATAAACATTTAGTTATCATTATTATACATACATAATAAAGACTAAGGAAAGCTTAGGATAGGTTAAAAAAGAAAAAAAATCGAATGGGTAATAAAGTTTAATATGTACTATATTGAGGAAATTTACGTAGCTATCAATGAATCACGAGCATTGTTTCCCTCTACTTTTTGTGATGACTATACATACACTACTACCTCTTTTACAAAGTAATACTGTTATTTTTTTTCTTTTGACGTGGCAGATTTTGATCTACATTTTTTTACTATGACATTATATGAAACTTAAAATGAATAAATTCAATACAAAATATGTGAATAAATTCAAGGATCTAGGTGTCTAATGATCACTACATGAACTGAGAAGTATTGACCCTCCATTTGAAGGTCTGTTGAAAGTCAATATCTTGAAATCTTGCCCTTTCTTTAATTCCGGTCTGCCATGAATTTGATGGCCTATCTAAGTTTACTTAAAAATATGTCTCATTTATGCTGTATTTAAATGATCGATAGTATAATTTACTAATAAGTAATATGATATATTATAGTATTTTAAATAGTGTTTATTATATTTTGATAAATAATATAATGTAATATGATTAATTAAATTATTTTTATTTGATTTGATGATATGATATAATTATAAAAATAATAAATTGATTAGAATATAAATTGATATTAATTTTAATTAAAATTTATATAAAATAATATAAAATTTATTTTTTATAGTTAATAATTAATTTTTATTTTTTATAATTAATAATTAATTTAAATTTTTATTTTTTATACTTAATAATTAATTTTATTTTTTTATAATCAATAACTAATTTAAGTTAAAGGCATAGAAAATAAATATTATAACTAATAAAAAAATATTAGATTAGAAAAAAAATTATAATATAATAAAATTAATAACGGTAGTTTTGAAATATAAATTTAAGAAATCATGATAAACTACTAATTTGTCAGTTTAAAAAGTTGAGAAAAATTGATAGTTTTTAAAACCATGACAAATCATCTCAAACCATATAATGAGTATAGAACTCAAAACAAACAAGTTATTGAACAATATCATACTATACTAAATCATCAACTATCATCATCCAAACATAGTGTTAACGGGAATAGAACTGGCTGGTTTTTTCACAAGATAAAACCTTGGTGTTAATGGGAATAGAACTGGCTGGTTTTTTATCAAGATAAAACCTTCTTTTCTCTTTTGGGTTGCCAGTTGTCTATGACCACCCATTTAAGGAATGGCTAGATTCGACTGTTGCTGCAGTTATCTTTGTAAGTCAATGAAAAAATCACGAACTACACTTTGTGAAATTCTTTGTATTTATGAATGTGTTATTAAAAAAAAAACATGATAGTATTATTAATCATGTATCTATTAAGCTTATTTATTTAATTTGATTAAATGTACATATTTATACATATTTTTTTATTTACTGAATTGAAAATTAAATTTTCGTCACCAATTATTGTCAATTTGATAAATCATCCAACTTAATGATGACAGCTTATAAGTTGATTTAACATATTATCTATTTGTATCAACATTCAACATATTTGATCATTTTCTTGGAAATGAAACGTGATCTTAATTAAACAGCAGGAGGCCATAAATATACTGTTTGAAATGAGTATGAACCCCTACCACGTAAGGAAGTACTGTCAGCTTAGTCCATTACATTTTCTTGGAAAATAAACATGTGCTCTTTTAAAAAAAAGTAACTGTTTAAAGAGAATAAATGGTGCCCTACCACTGAAAGCCAGACACCCATGTCTAGGCAGCAGCCTACTCTTGCCATTTTCAATAGTGAAATTTCTCCACTTCTTCTAATGATGCACTTACAATTTTAATATAATGACATTTATATACACATGTCAATATTCATATGAGAAAAATAAAAAAATCACAATAAATAGTGATATATTTAGGTAAACATATAAGAATAATTAAAATGTATATAAATAAGAGAAATACTTATTTAGATCGGATGTATGTAAATTACATAATTTTTTTTTATTATTACTCTTATAATATTTTTTTATTAATTGGGTGCATCTAGTTAAGTAAATGATTCTCAACTTTTTTTTAAATGACAACATGCACATGAATAAAATGTTAAAAAAAAAGTGAGAGAAACTTTTTGTCTGGATTATTGACATGTCAAGGGTGAAATGAGTAAAGATATGATTTACAATACTTTCCTTAATGAGTAAATCCCTTTCCTTTCTGGGAGTAAATTTTAAAAACTTCTAAAATTGAAAAATCAATATCATCTTCATGTGCAGTGTGTTGTAATGTTTTGCATTATTTTGCTTTCTAATTTTTGTAATAATGGATATGCCAACTCAATATATGTTTCCCCTCATTGATATTGTTTGGGATAGGAACTAATTTTTTCTATGGTACATGTCTTGGCTATGTTGTTTTTGTCGTTAGCTTTTTCTTTTTTCTTTTTTTTTTCCTTATTACTTTTTTTTAGACATACTTAAATTTCCGTATGTTGAAATAATTATTAAAAAAAATTACTAAATAATTAACCCTTTCGTGTTAGAAATCTTCTGAATAGTAGCTGAAATGATTAAATTTCTCAAAACCAATTATATTGTTGATTTTTTTAGCTAATTAAGCCTTTGATTATTATTTTTTATTCTTCCTTCAAAAAAAGATTATTATTTTTTATTCTCGTAGTCTAGGGCGGTTGCCTGCCTTTTATCCGGCGACAACTCTTCTGTGCTATTCTTTCCTTTTAGAAGTTAGGTTTTTTCTCTAGCTCTTTGATTTTGAGGTTAGTTTACCCTCAGATTTGACTATTAGAAGTTATATTTTGCTTTCCATCAACATGGTTGAAGAAATTTTTAATATAGATCTAATATTTGGAAAGCGAAACCATAGATCAATTTTTTGGCACTTCAAATTAATCTCTTTGCCTTCATAAACATATCAATCTTTTTCTGATTGCCTAGTTGTCTTTCCGATGAAGCTGCCATCCCTTAAGATCTAGTTAATGCAGAAGCTCTTCTCCTCTTTCAGCTTCTCAGGAGACTGTTCATGAGCACATTTTCCTCATTTGGTAGCTTTGCTTAAGTTTGAGAAAGTTGCCTGCTCGAAGCTTCATGTAGCCTCTCTCTTTCTCTCTCTCTCTCTCTCTATATATATATTTTCTACATGGGTTTTGTGCTCCCTCTATGACCCCTTTATAGAACTGTTATTTTATATCTTCCTTCAACTTATTCAAAATCTGAGGAGATTAGAGGTGTTAGATCAATTAAAGAGTTTATCTTTTTATTGGTTTGCCACTGTTTGTTTTTTCGAATATGCAAAGCTCTACTCTTTGATTTTATTTATGGCCAAGCCGTTGTCTATCTTTGGCCTTTGCTCAGTTTCATCTCATGTGCTTTTAGACTTAAAGGAAAGTTTGTATATTATGTTATTTGGCTGTGCATTTCAGTTTGCAATTCTTTATTTCTTTAATGATATTTCCCTTCTCATAATAAAAAAAAATTCCCTTCTCATAATAAATAAAAAAATTAACTTGTTACATATTGCAATTTATACACAATAAGATATTGCATAAAAAAACAAATATAGTTTGGATATGGAAAGAAGCAATTTCAGATTTTATCTCCATCATGTGATCAAATAGTGGGGATAGAAAGTAACTTCTTAATTACATAATGCACCTGCATATATAATAAGCACGTGCTCTAAAAAAACCCTACAGCACTCACTTGAATGATTCCTTTGAAAGCAGCGAGTCAATATAATAATATGCATTCTTTTCATTTCATTTGATTATAAAGTCCATTCGAATTTCAATTTATTATTTATATGATTCAAATATGTAATATATTGTGCAAATCCCCCATTCTGTGGATATGAATATATAATTTGACATTTCCTTCTTTCATGATATTAATTACATATTAATTTTGATTTGTCGTATTAAGTTAATTTTTTATTAACTTGTAATTTTCACTTTCAGTTCTCTATAATTGATTTAAAAATCCAATGTTACTATATTCATTATTATTAATAGGAAATTTTAATTAATATGATAATAATTATTATATGAAGGGAACCATTTTCTTGTGTAAATCACACAGCTACTTTAGACTATTTCATGTTTGAGTGGAACAAAAACACTATTCTTTTTCTTATATATATATATATATATATTCAAATACAAATTATTTATTTAAAATATATTTAAAATTTTATATGGTAATGGAATTAATTTGTTGCAATAATTGAAAAAAAAATAATTATATATAAATATCAAATATATCTTAGAAAAATGACAATTTTCACCGTATTTTTTATTTTTTTTTCAGAGCTATTTTATTCTTTTTTTATATAAATTTATTATAAACTATATACAATTTATAAACTCATAATAATAAACTTATTATAACTTATTATAAATTAATAAAAATTTAGTATTCTAATAAATATTTTATAAATTTTAGTATTTTAATAAATAATTTATAAATATAATAAATTTAAAATTATTTTAATTTTTTTTAATATTTTTTGTGAAAAGCTCAGATATCTTTGTGCTGTTGTAAAAGGGAGAGGACAACGACACTGAGAAGAGGGTGTGGGAATACCATATCTTGTAGCTCTGGACTATAGAATTGGTAATGGCCCATGGGCCCCATGGTGGACCCACCTATCCAATTATTGAAAAATTTTCCTATATTGTTATTGCAAACTTAAATTAATTTAGGTACTGCCCAAATGTACAAAAGGGCCCAAATCTTTATTGACATTATAATGGACTTAAAACAAGAATGTTCTCATGATTGGACTTTCAGCCTGTAATGATGAAATTGGGCTTATCTTAATTAAGAGGATCAACATCTGCACAATTGTGGTAGCATGACGTAATATAATTTAGAGAAAATGACACCCTTTCATCGTATTTTTTTTTAATTTTTATTTTTAATTAAAAATATTTAATTATTTTATTCTAAATTCATAATAAATTTATTATAAACTGTGTAAAATTTATAAATTTATTATAAATTCATGATAAACTTATTATAAACTCTTTGTAAATTAATAAAAATTTTGTATTTTGATAAATATTTTATAAATTTTGATATTTTAATAAGTATTTTATAATTTTGGTAAATTTAAAATTATTTTTAATTATTTTTATACTTTTGTTAAAAGCCCTACAATTTACCTTCAAATACTGATAAAAATTATGGGACTAGAAATACTTAAAAATACTTAACACGCAGTTAGTTTCCACAGATATTTTTGCCTCTTTGATGTTGGGAGTTGGCTTTAATAACGATAAAAAGATGGTTGCCAAATCAGTTGGAACTTGAAAGCCGACAATATATTCCATCAAATCAAATTGAAAAAAAAAAAAGAAATGGTACGATTGTCATCCATTAATAGTCATAATTCTATAAGCCTGTTCTTTTGCATTTATTATTTATTCTTGCATATATATACTACTACTAAAATTGTGCTTCGTCCAAATTATTATTAGAATTTTATTTTCCAATTAATTTTTTATATCACAAAAAGTAAATATATGTATATATATATATTGTTATAGTACTATTTATATATAACTATCGATTATTTTATATATAAATAATTGTAGTTATATATAATAGATAATTCACAAATTCTTTTTTCATCACTATTTTAATTTTATACTAATAAATGTTCAAATTCCAAAATATTAATCATAATGTATTCAATAAAAATTTAGAAATCACGAAATTTAATATTACTAAAAAATATATTACAAATATTATTCTACGCTACATAACAGTTTTCTTTTATGTGTGTGTGTATATATATATATATATGATATAATGGATTAAATTATATATAACACATAGCATAGAGCTTCATTATTATTATTATTATTATTATTAGAATAAATAAAGGCATTTGCAATGCACATGCTCTTGCTTTTGAGTTGGCAATTGCCCACTTCTTTACGCTCAGAATAGTTTAGAATCAATAAATTTAAAAACACTAACAAAATGCTTGGTGCACATTACTTAATTATAATTATATAAATACAATACGGTATCAATTTGTATAATTTCCCTATACAGAGTTATTTAAAAAAAAAATAGCCTATTTAAATATGGAAATTCAAAATGTTTAATTGTGTATAATCTTGAAATAATTATGTGAAAAAGAAAAGGGGGCAAAGACTTATATTTGTAATAAAAGGTCAAAATCAAAGAATTTGGGTGCAAGAAAAACCAAAAAATGATGGATGGTTATGATTAGCACAACGCACAATGTGAATGATGCTCTTAACTGTTGTATAAGTCATTAAATTGGATGGTTTTGTGAATTAAGAATATTATGACGTACGTATTTGCCAACTGATTGTTACTTGCAACAAATTGGAGGTTACAAATCCTTTCAAAATTATCTCTCTGTATATAATTTAATATACTTCAAAATATATTTCTTAATGGGTTGCTTGGTGTGAATTTAAATTAGTCTTCAATATCTGAATTCTAAGATACTATGAGGTTAAACAAAAAAAATTATATATTTTTTACTATGTTAATTATTTATCAATTTTCAACTTTCTAATTTAACACTTAAAATTCTAAATATTATTTTTAAATTTATCAATTATGTATTGGAGACACGTGATTATTTTCGTTTAAGGGAAAAATTTACAATTTTAATAGATATATATATATATATATATATAATGGAAGAAGAATTAATTAAATAGTAAAGTAATAAAAAGAAAAATAAAGAATCCAGCCGGGGGGGTGCTTTGAGAGAGCCAGATAATATGAGAGGTTAACCCACATGGATGACATATGACGGAAGTGATTGTTCACACGCCCTCCATGTTAACCCACTTATCTTTTTTATTTTTATTTTATTATTATTATTATCATCCTGTATTAATTTATAAATAATCAAAACCTAACTATATATTAAAATTAATTGGGATTGGATCCCAATTAAAAATCTTATAAAAATTAGATTATTTTCCCAATTAAGAAACAAAGTTTACATTAGGGATTTATGTTATTACAATTTGATACTTTTCCGAATGGAATTAATTAAAATTTAGAAACCACTTTTCTTCCTTTCGATAATGTTATGGTTAATTTTTATTAATATATGTATTCTTTAGAAAGTAATTCATATTATTTGTTGAAGTTGCTTTATTTTTTCTTTTTAAATTCAAAAAATATATCTTATAATTTTTAATTGAAATCAAGCCAAATTCTTTAAATGAGTCATTTTTAAACGTGATGGATATGTCAAATAGATTAATTTTAATAGATATATAATATTTTAATTTTCATGTGAATTTAGGCAAATTAAGAATCAATTTAAAATGAAAAAAATTGAATAAAATATTTAAATCAAAATTTATCATACATGTATTAAAATAAAATATCAAACATTATTAACATTCAATAATTATAATGATAGGATAAAATTCGTTTTTTTCTTTTGTTTTACTTTTAGCTATTAGCCTCTCACCCATGATTATCATGACCTTCAAAACTATTATACATATAATCACTGATGAGGTATTATAATTAATAATCTTTATGAAAAAAATTTATATGGATCAGGTGTATTTATATCTAATCAATTAAAATTGAATAAAATCAATATTTTTTATTAAAATTATTTTATTTAATTTTAATTAGTTCATACACATGGTCTATGGTTTCGAAACCAAATGAATGTGAAGGGAGAGAGTTTTAATTATAAGATATTTGAAAAAATATAATTATTTTTAAAATAATTATATTTTTTAATATTAAATTAATAATTTAAAAAATTTATGAAAAGTAAATTACATATAGAGCAGCTTGAATTTAAAAGTAACATAGTGGCAAAGGCATCTGTGTCTTAATGTCCAGCTAGACGAGTAGTTTTATAAGTGCCAGCAAAGCACAAAAAGAATCGACATAAAACAAACCAGTAAAAATAATGTTTTGTTAGTAAGAGAAAAATAGACAATTGATAACAATAATAATAATAATAATATGCTACAAGCAAAGGCAATGCTAATTTATATATACACATTATCATAAATAAAATGTGAGTCTTTCTCATCATCAATTACGTATTTTCTTCTTTCTCTTTCTTCATTATAATTATACCAACCACACACTTCCTATTCCTGTTTTCTTTTTCACCTTTCATGCTTACCTATCCTCTTCTATCCTCCATTGTTTTTTTTTTTTCCCACTTATAATACATTTAATTCTAACTAATAATTTAATGATCAAATATCTATTTTATTTTAATATATATAACTCAACTCAACTCAATTCAATAAAATTTTAATTTTAAATTAATCAAAATAGCTATATGAATTCTCTTTCTCTATTAGATTTTATTAATAGGTAAATCTTTCTTAATAAATATAATTAAAAGGATAAACGTTTTTAAGTGAAATAAGATATCAAAATTTGAACATTACTTCACATCATCAAATTATGTATTTGATCTCACCCTATTCATACGATAATTAAAATAATCACTAACTATTTATTGGCTCAACAATCATACGATAAATATAGTTTTCTGATTTAGTGTTTGATTAATTAAGTATTTTTTTAATTAATTAAGTATTTTAATTGTATGTTAGTACCAACCATATATTGCTGTGATTTTATATACATAAAAAAAGACTATGATCATGGTGGCAATTAATATACTAATTACACTACACCTAATCATGTTTAAGCCATTCCGACCTACAGATTCGGCTCAATTAAAATACGAATAATTTAGATAAATGATTTTTCTTTCAACTTTAATCTTACTTGAATTTTTTTTTTAAAAAATTAAAAATTAATCACTTAAATAATTTTATCAAATTTTATTTGAATATATTTATATTTTAAAATATTTTTACAAAAATTTGACTTTAATATTTCAAAATACATATTTTAAATGGGTCTGACTCAATCAATTATATTTACGTAAGACCAAAATTTGAACTTGATATAAATAAAACTCAATTCGAATAGAAGGCCGTAAAATGATGGGATGTAACTTGCCCCATATATGTAAACGCAATCAGTAATTACTAATTAGCATGACATCAAACAATTTCGTATTTGTAAATTTATGCCAATTACTAATTATCTTATACTATATATATTATAAGATAATAATGGAAAATAATATTAATATATAATTTATTTGAAACAAAATATTAATATATATTTAATAATAATAATAATAATGTCTCGTTGATTAATATGGGTCCCATTATCCTTGCATTATTAAGAAGTATTGCCAATCAGTTTATTTTTTTTTTCTTCAGAACTTCAATAATTGAATCATCCATTTGTGCGTTGATAACATTACCATCACAACTTCTCTATTGGTTCCCTGTCTTTAACTTCACATACCTTTGTCTCCTCGCCAATATTACCTCCTCTACGATATATCCTAATCAGTTAATAAAAATCTATCAAATCATGTTGAATTAAAAATTAAAAGATATATCAACATACAATCTAAAGGTAAATATATATATATATTTAAATAATTAATTCAAAATTAATTCTCTCCATATATCAATACTAAAAAAAACAGGTGTAAAAAAAAAGAAAAAAAAATGTAAAGAAATGGGTGGCATTTAAAATGACCAATTGTGCCGGAATTTTATGGCTACAAAGGCATGTTGTTGACAGATAATTAGAATTAACAACTCAGCAACTACCATCTCTATATGGTCCCCTTGCCTTCAAAAATATAGTTCTTAGATAGATAATTAAGAATTATATTTAATAACATCATTTCTATCAAATTTTCAATACCATTAATTACGGTAGGTCTCAACCTAACCTATCAATTTGTCACTTACTCGTTTCCCCCTCATTAATATGCCTTTTCCCTAACTAACTACTTCTTTTTTACATTATTTTTACGCTAATCATTAGTTTTTTTAATCAACTATCTAATTCATAATATATATCATATATAATAGCTTCATATTTTGATAATTTACTCTTTTTTATATTCATTCAATAAAAATCAAATTATTTATTATTGCTTAATATATATTTTCAGAGTAGATGTTAGATAAATATTAAAAATTTAATTTACGAATTTTTAAAATACCAAGATTGTTTTTTTTTAAATTAAAAAATTGTTAACTTGCACTTTAAATATGTCTAAGAATTTTCGATAAAAAAAAGTAATTTATTAATATATATATACCTTATTTATTAATAAATATATTAAAGATAAGATTATGGGCATTATTTTTAAAGATAAGTTTGAAAGCATAGCTTGTTCAAACTGTAATGGCCGACATCAAAAAATTGGTCCATTCTACGGACGTGGCTCCACGAGTTCCACGGTTTCGGCCTCCGTCGGGATAAAATTGAATAGTTCTAAACTATTACTATTTCTGTTTTATTAACGTGAAAAAAGTAAGATGGACACAAAAATTAAGAAATTTTACTTTTTTTATTTTTATTGACTTAAATACACCTAAAAAAATATATTTCAAATTAAACTTTTAAGGCAAAGACATAAATAATATTTTGTCTCATTCCACTCCCCAAAATTTATTTAAAATAACATATTTTCTATACAAAAAATACACCAAAAAAGAAAATTTTCCTTGTATTAATAAAACGGATGGAGTATTTATTTTAATACGGATGGGTGTTTTAGTAAAAAAAATGCACCCGGATAAAAAATTATTATTATTATTTATTCACTTTAAAATATTATAAAATAGTACATCATCAAATCACCTGGCTTAATAAATTAATAATAATGTACCTAAAAATTAAGCATAGCATATGATTACGATAAATGTTAAATAATGGTGTTCATGTTAGGGCTTTTGATTAAAGAATTATTTAATTGAGGGGGCAGTTTAGTCATTTTGACATGTAAAATAGGAAATAATTTTTTTTTGAAAACAAATAGTAAATAAATTAAATAAATAATATTATCGCCGTTGGCCATTGAAATCCAAAATGAACCAAAAGGAAGAGCTGACCTAAGTCACCCAACTTTTTATTGTCTCCATCGTTTCTATCTGCAGCTGCTCCCATTGCCTTGCTTGGGCTTTCCATAAATTTCCCATTTCATATATTTATTTTTATTTATTATCATATATATGACATTTTTTTAAGCAATATCATATGTGTGACATTTGATTATAATTACTTTTTTAATAAAAAAAGACAGTTAATATTTATTTTTTTATTTTTGTAATAAATACTATATTAAACATTAATAAAAAACAAAAAGAATTCCAAAATTTAGGCTAGCGATAAATAGTAATAATTAATTATTATTTAAAAAAGAAATATCAAGATTTAAATCTCCAGCTTCTTATTATTATATTATGATTGAATTTGAATCTTCATGTGCTACAAGTCAGTTAAATTATTAATCCAACTGGAAAATAAAAAAAAATTATGTATTATATATTTTGTTTGACATTTTATATATAAATATAAGAATATATATTAACAGGAATGAATAATGAAGTGAGCCATTGTAGCATTCCTTTTAACCACCAAAAAGAAAAGATAACTGAACATTCCACAGCTTAATTACTTCAATGAAAAAAATAAATGAGAATTTTTTTTCAATTCTCCTTTCTTTTAATTAAAAAAAGAATATTATAATTTTTTTTCTCTTTTGATATTGACAGGCAGATCCCACCAAAATTAATAATAACATACACACATTGCTTCTTCATAAAACCCTTATTAGAATTCACCTTGTTTCTTTGCTATATTTTTTCTTTACATTTTTATTATTTCCTTGATATCTATCTATTCAGCTAGCTGTAATTGCTCCTATGCAACGTGACTCCACTAGTGTCCTAGCAACCACCGGAGATGTTGCCTCCGCCACGACCACCAAGGTCCATGAAGGTTGTGGTGGTGAAGCTGCCGGTGGAGGCGGTGGTGCTGGTTCAAATTCGGGTGATGAAGAAACGGGTATTATTAGGGTCGATGAAAGTGACCGATTGAGTTATGGTGCAAACCGGTGGCCAAGACAAGAGACTTTGGCCTTATTGAAGATAAGGTCAGATATGGATTCTGTATTTCGGGACTCAAGTCTTAAAGGTCCATTGTGGGAAGAGGTCTCCAGGTGATTGATTTTTTTTTCTTATTTTTAGAAGTCTATATTTTAATTTGATGATGATAAAATAAAAACAAAATTAATTAATTTAATTAACTTGGTTTCCACTTTTGCATGGAGATCTGTTTACTCATCGACTTTCTCTGAATTTTTTTTGTCTACTTAATTGATTAATTTTATTTTCTTTTTGGATCTTTCAAAGTTTTTAACAGTTTTCTTGTTGTTTTGGGTCTCAATTAATTGATTAATTAGTATCAACAAGGTAAAAAGTTTAATATTAGTGTCACTAGTTCTGAATTTAGATTTCTTAATTAATTTCTTTAATTGATTTTTTGAATTCTTTAAACCCAATCATAGAATTATGGTTAACTTCTTTTTATGTCTATAATTCCTAGAAAAGAAGGAAATTTACATTAGTCTTAATATAGTTTGGTTCCATGTCATTTATATGATAGGTCTTTTTCTAATTATTTATCGTTGGATTTCTTTTTTCTTCTTTATTCTTTTCGTTTTGATCTTAGTTTTTTGTTGTTTAATATAATTTTCTTGTTTATAATTTTATGTGTTAATGGTGTTTAGATCTTGTTTTGTGACTGATTATTTCTCAATGGGAATGGATGTATTTTAGAAAACTAGCTGATCTTGGCTATCATCGAAGGGCCAAGAAATGCAAGGAGAAGTTTGAAAATGTGTACAAGTACCACAAGAGAACTAAAGAAGGTAGAACTGGTAAATCCGAAGGCAAAACTTACCGATTCTTCGATCAGTTAGAAGCTTTTGGAAATCATAATCACCAATCTCAGTCAGGATCACCAGCACAACCACCACCACAGCCGCCGCCACAACAACAACCACCAAAAACTCAACCTCTAACGGCAGCAACAGCCACATTACCATGGTCTAATAATCCACCCAATATCTCTCAAATTACTGTTCCATCAACAACAAATACTAATGTGAATATTATTACGACGCAGAACAATAATAATAGTAATATTCTTTCCCCAATAAGTCCTATGCCATTATCTTCATCACAGCCATTCATTAATAATAATCCTTCTCAAAACATTTTTCCATCTTCTTTTCAAAACCTTACGTTGCATCTTTTTTCGAGTTCTACTTCGTCTTCGACAGCGTCTGACGAAGAGTTGCACAGTAATACTAGTCGGAAGAGAAAAAGAAAATGGAAGGATTTCTTTGAAAGGTTAACTAAGGATGTTATGAAGAAACAAGAAGAGTTGCAGAGGAAATTCTTGGAAACAGTAGGGAAACGCGAACAAGAAAGAATTGCGCGCGAGGAAGCTTGGAGAATGCAAGAAATGACAAGAATCAATAAAGAACATGAAATTTTGATCCAAGAAAGGACTACAGCAGCTGCTAAAGATGCTGCAGTTATTGCATTCCTTCAAAAGATCTCTGGACAGCAAAATACTTTGCAAATAACAGATTCTCCACGCCAACAACAACCACCACCACCACCACCTGTGGGGACGCTGGTGCCAGTGCCGGCACCAGTTCCACAACCTAGTCCACCACCAACTGCTTCACCACCAGTACAAGTAGTTTCAAGAAAGGATAATGGAGAGAATACTGGAGTTGTAGCAAGTTCATCAAGATGGCCAAAGGTTGAAGTTGAAGCTCTAATTAGGCTAAGAACAAATCTTGACACGAAGTATGAAGAAAATGGACCTAAAGGACCATTATGGGAAGAGATCTCAGCAAGAATGGAAAAGCTCGGATATAGCAGAAGCGCGAAAAGATGCAAAGAGAAATGGGAGAATATAAACAAGTATTTCAAGAAAGTGAAGGAGAGTAACAAGAAAAGACCTGAAGATTCAAAAACATGTCCATATTTTCACCAACTCGATGCAATATACAAGGAAAAATCTACGAAGATTAATGAAACTGCAGGTCATGGTGCTAATAATAATCCCATAACAAGCACCACGGAGCCCTTAATGGTACGTTCAGAACAACAATGGCCTCTTCAACAAGAAAACGAGTCCTCTGAATCAATTATGGAAATCAATGGAAGAGATCATAATAACACTATTGAAGAAGAATATGAAGAAGACGATGATGGAGACACTGAGGAAGAAGATGAAGGAGGAGGAGGTGGTTTTGAGGTCGTAGCAAGTAAACCAGCAGCTAGTTCGATTGGCAACGGTGAGTAAATTAGACAAGAAGACCAAGGAAAGAGAAGGGAATAACTTTTTACCAGAATTTTACATGGAAAGTACATTGTTACAACATTAATTTTACTGCAGCTAATGGTAAAAAAAGATCAAGAAGAGGCTAGAATTTTCCAAATTAGAAATATTTACTGTGCTGGCCTGCAAAGATTATTTCAGAAGAAGAGAAGTGGTGGATGAAAGGTGGTGACTATTTTAATTAATTTATGCCCATGCACACATGGTTCTTTCCATTATTCTCTGTAGTGGGGATGAGCATTTGTTTTTGTTTTTGTTTTTTATTTTATTTGGGGGGTTGAGAGTAAACGAGTTTTATTTATTAATTATTTGGTTACATAAAGAAATTGGGTTAGAGATAGAGATAGACTGCAGAAAATAAAGAAACCACTGCTGTATCTTTCTTTCTGTTCATTGGTTGTAAATGATCGATGAGAGAAATGGGTTGTAGTGTTTGTCTTTAAATCATCCATTTATATTTATCTCGTGCCATTTTCAAACTTTAAACTAATTAATATGAGAGAGATAGAGAGAGAGAAAAAGAGGCAATTCTTTATTTTTATAAAGTATTTAAAAATAATAAATTATATGTAAATGATTTAATATTATAATGTATACGAAAGTATTTTTTAAAAAATTAAGATTTTTTTTATAATCATAAAAAAATGGGTATGATTGATATAATAGAAAATTTTAATAAAATTCAAAATGGGAGCCTATCATATATTAATAAATAATGATTGGAGTTGCATAAAATTAAGCCCTAAAATTGAAAAAGGGAGAAGAAAATAAACAAACACAGTTGGAGTACGGCCCAGAGGACATGGCAACCATCACATGAGGGTCCTTATTATAAAATGAATGGTCCTACAAAGAGGAATCTTCAAATTAAGTTATCTTCAATATCATTAGGTATATTTGTGTGTATGGAATTATTTATGTATTCCATGTGTTGACTTTCCATAAAGCCCCATACCATTTATTGTTTCCTTCATCTATCATCTCATCATTCATCACCATTGTACACCATTATATATTTTTAATTAAAAATAATTAATTTTCTTAATTTTTATAAAATATAAAGCGTGTTCATCAATTCGAGATATATCATATTTTACAAAAAAAATTTAAAATTAAAGATCTCATAATTTTATAAATACCATTTATGTACAATGTACTAGTATAGTAATATATAAGGTCAAACAGTACTGTGAATGCAAATTGAATTTGAAGGGGATGAAGTCCACTATCCACAATTGAGTGGTCAATGAATATAGATATTCTGTTATATATGTACAGTATACAGTGTTTAAGATTTTGAAGCTCCTTCTCTTTTCGTGCATGTATAGCCACATTCGTCACATGTCTATCTATCTATATTTATATTTATATATACATGTCTTTATCCTCTGTGAATTGTATTTTATATAAACCGTCGATTCCCTTGACAGGTTCCAAATTCAAACTACCATAGTCGTTGATTAATACTGCTATTGCACTAATGTATATAGTTTGCCCCATTTCTTTTTACCGCTAGCTAATTTGTTTAGTTTCAAAATGGACATCTTAATTATATATGGTTTAATTTCATTTCAGAGAGTTTTTTTTTTGTTTATTTGTAGGGAATAGGAAATCGATTTGGGTATTTCATCTAAAAAAATATGCATTTATCAATACCCTATATATCAATGTGACATTTGAGAGAATTTAGAGTTCAGACCTTTCAAATATAATAAATTAGATCAATATTGGAATAATGAAATTTGAATTGCTTAAAATAAAGGGTAATGTAGCAATTAATGAAAAGAAGCATAAAGTTTCAAACAAATATCAAAACACTGTCCAAATGATACGACGTGGTTTCAGATATTTTGTTTCTCACATTTACACACAACAATCTGAATTGAATAAAATACCAAAAACGTTACTGCCCCCTCACATTAGGATTGTGAGAGTGGCCTCTATAACAACTCTATATTGAAAGGGAATCATATGATGATTTATTTGTATTATAAGCCAAACATAGAATATTATATGATGAAAAATAAAACACCAGATGGTTTCACATCAAGGGAATCATTTGATTATATATAAATGAAAAATTGGAAATATTTTCTTAAAAATTAAAACATATTAATTTAAAATTGACTTGAGTGCGACTATCTAGAGAATCTAAATCATCTGTCATC
Organism: Garcia nutans; assembly: GCA_947685225.1. Lineage (NCBI taxonomy): Eukaryota > Viridiplantae > Streptophyta > Magnoliopsida > Malpighiales > Euphorbiaceae > Garcia > Garcia nutans. Next base: position 38,717,219 of record CANTUV010000019.1, on the reverse strand, counting down.
AACAGCTTCTTCAAAAAATTCATGCTAGATGTGCAGTTATGTTTGCAACAGGGCTAAAAGATCTACAATATGATTAATAATTGAGAAATGATTAGTATATATATTAGATTATATTCTTCAGAAATGCATAGATTTATATGTATGCATAATAAAAAACAAAACTTAATATCATTTATACCTTCGTGAATAAGCTCAAATCTTTTTGTAAATTTTCAGTCATACCTAAATGTTTAAAATATTAAATATTATAAATTAATTTTAAGTATATCTATCGAATTAAAATTTAAAAAGAATTATCCCATAACAAAAATGTAACTTAATTTAAACTATAATTTTTTTTTGTTTATTTTACATTTTTGTATTTCATCTCTTTTCCCTCTTTAAACTTAAATTTTAACATAATTTTCATATCAAATATAAAAAAGGCCTTTTTACAAAAATAATTTGAAAACAGATTTCAATTACAATAATACAATGGTTAAAGTTCTTTTTTTTTTTTAACATACGTTGATAGCCATTGTTTGTGTTTGTCCACCTTATTTATAAGATTTTTTACCACTATTTGTTACAAACAGTGGGTATTTATATATTTTTTATCTTTTAAATTTAAAATATTTTTTTAAATATGAAATTAAAAATATTTATATTCAAATTCTATTTATATGTTCAAACAGTGGCAATTTGTATTTTTTTTTTGTTTTTCATCTTTTAAAATCGAAAATATATTTTTTAAAAATATTAAATTAAAAATATTTATATACAAACAGTGTCTATTTGTGTGTTTCTTTTTTTTTTCATCTTTTAAATTCAAATACATTTTTTAAAATATTAAATTAAAAATAACAAATATCCATGCATATCCGCATGTACTCTTATTTTGGAAATAAAATTTAAATTTTTATTTATATTAATATATTTTATTTTATTTATATTTTTAAAAATATTTTTAACATAAACTATAAAAAATATATATTGTTATATATTCGTATATGTTACATACAATAACATATGTCAGTTGATTTGCAATAAAATATTAATATATAAATTAATATATGTTAATATATATATTATATATAATAACATGTATTAGTTAGTTTGCAAAATAAATCTCGATATACAATTGATATATATTGTTATATGTTACATATAATAATATATAATAATTAATTTATAATAAAATATTAATATATAAATTAATATATATTGATATATGTTATATATAACAATATATATTAGTTGATTTGTAAAGGAAATATTAATATACAATTGATATATGCTGTTATATGTTTATGTATATTACATATAATATATATTAGTAAAGTTAAAAAAATAAATATTAATAAATAATTATTATATATAGTTATATGTTTATATATGTGATATACAATAATATATATCAGTTCGTTTCTAAAAAATATTAGTATATAATTTTTATATATTGTGATATATTCGTATATATTATGCATAACAACATATATTAGTTCATTTTAAAATAAATATGTGAATATGTGTTCATATATATTACATATAACAATATACATTAGTCGATTTGGTTAAATTTATATTAATTATTATTTTTAATATAAATTTTAAAAAAATAATCTAAAAAATTATAAAATTGTAACCAAAAAATTAATTTTAATAAATAAAAATTTATTATATAAAAAAATTTAAAATATAATAATAATTATAATATTTTATTATTCAATGTTTACATTAAAACAAAAAAATTAAATAAAGATTCAGGTATATTTAGTTGATTATTATCGTTAACCAAATATTTTTGTTGACCAAACAATCACATGTGTATATAAAAAAAGAAAGAAGATATGGCCCGTATATATATATGTATATATAAGTTATAGGTGTCCTGTAAAAACGGAAAGCATAAAGTATAAACATGTGAAGAAAAAGTTAACATCGTAAAACTCAAAAGCATAATTTAAAACAGCGTAAATGATGTAAATTTCTCTATAAAAAACATATTTTAAAAATTAACTTAATTGTGTATATTGGGCTCATAATAAATTGTATTTTATTATAACACAAAATAGCCTCAATAAATCCATTATATTTTTTATAATTTATAGATACTGGATAGATTTAACAAAAAGCTATATAAAAAAATAAAAGAAAAAAGAGAGAGAATTAAAAGGAAATTCAATAAATATCGGCAACGGACTTGAGGCGTAATTGATTTGTATTTGCAGCGGCAAGTTGGGAGAGGCAGCACGTGGTGTCAACTGGCAAACTGGCAATAACCAACAACAGCTTTTACAGATTTAAGGTTGTCATTTTCAGTAAATAACCTTTTCTATTCAATTCTGATGATGCCCAAAAAATTTAATATTCCATTTCGTTGCTAGAAAATGTCTACTTATCATCTAATTTTATCATTTACTAATTTTAACTGTAAATATCGTAACATGGTACGCTCTTCAATATCCAACGTCGCTGTAAATCATATTAAAAATAATAAATGAAAAAATAAATTTTATTTATTTAATTATAAATAAATAATTTATGGCAAAAAAAATCTAACTTAAATAATTAATTTATTCCAAGGGAACCGTTATTTGGGTCATTAAACACATATGATGTTAAGGCCCAAAGGAGCTCTGTAAGTTTGTAAATGGATGAAGGAAGAGTATTTATGAATAATCATTTAAAAGAAAAATCTTCGTTTTTTCCTCGATGGATATTTATGATTTAATTAAATTAAACCTTAATTAATTAGACTGGTCCCATAATTTCTATTGCATATTTATATAATATGATTAAAATTAATACGTTGGTCGCTATTGGCCACAATTTACCTTTTCATAGACTTCAAAAGGTCAACTATCTATATAACTAATTGTCTTTATATGTCTTAGATTGATTGATTATATAGTATTCGATATACTTCTCGACTCAAAATCCAGGCCAGTTTGTCAAATCCATTTCGCTTAATTATTAATTAAGCACTATAGTATGTATTATTATTTGTTAATTTATTAAACTCATTCTCTTCACAGCCATAAAAATTTGATTAAGACAGATAATTTTTAAGAATAATCCCTTAACTATTCATAGGATAAAAGTGTTTTTATAATCGTTAATTTTACATTATCACAATTACAAAATAACTTAATTATTAATTAGGCACTATATATATGTTTAATTAGTCAAATTTGATATAGCAATTTTGTCCTGTCCTTGGTATTATCTTAAACTTTGTCTCATACATTAGGGCTTTTAAGAGTATAGGCAATGAAGAAGAGTGCCATATGTAAATAAACAAGATGGCAGGCAGCAGTTTTTTTTTTTTTTTAATTATTAATTAAATTCTGATTAAGATTCAAATTAATCTTAATTAAGTTCTACCCGGCGGCTAAATTTCTGCTTCTCTTTTGGCCGGCAAGCAACTTTTACATAATCTTTAGCACAATATCTAAATTCTAATAGTATGAATCCTACTCTGAAAAACTTGCAGTCGAATCCAAAAAATCACCAGATGTTTTCTCAAATGAAACCACTTTCGTTTGGTCCAATTTAGCTTTTGTCTCAGAAGACGAAGAAAATAACAATAATGATAAATATTTAGTTGATGAAAATACAAAGAGAAGAGACCATTTCAATATGCATATTAATGAGGAAGAGATGAAGATAAGGGAAGAGCTATCAAAGGAAATCGAGCACAACTTGAACAAGAGATTATGGAAGGTTTACACTTTTTGGTCTGTTCATTAAGTAATCTCAAAACTAAACAAATAATTAGGGGTTTTAAGGACTTCGATTTTCATAATCTCTCCTCTGCTTCAAATTTTTGTCACTTTTGTAATGCTAGTGGACGGTGGCCGAGGCTGCGACCGAGAACGCAAGTGATGTCTCCCGCCTTACCCATGATGAAGATCAAGTATTATTATATGAAAGTACGAACTACAGTGAATCAACTGATGTTATAAGATAATTGGTGATCAATGATATTTCAAGATAGTGAATAATTCTCTTGTATTTAAGTTTTGTTAAAACATAATTAATGAATTTTTCTTCAAACTTTTTACAATAAAAAAATCATATTTGAATAAACTTTTTATTATTTAAAGTTAAAAAGAAAAGTAAATTTTACTCTCTATATATACCTAGAGAGCCAGTTTCTTTTTTTTATTTATTTATTTTGAAATTTTGTAATTTTTTATGTGTGCTATTAATATTTATTATTCATTTCAGTAATAGAAAAAGAAATATTGTAAACTGCTATCATTTTTACCAGGTTTAAAATTTATTTTTTAAATATTTTGAAAATTAATTAAGATGCTCTTTAAAATAAATAACCCTACGGAAGATGTTTTTACCATTATATATATATTGACTTTTGTTGTTGTTGTTGTTGTTGACTACTTGACGCTCCACTGCCTCCACAATATTGTGAAATGGGACTATGGAAAAGGTAACATTATTGATTGCCACTTTAATTATTCTTCCTTCAATTTGTGGAAAAAAAATTAATTAATTTAAAAAAATTATAATGACATATAGATTATGTGAATTACATTAATTAATATATATACATAAAAAGGAAAGAAGTTAGTTTCATTGAGGCTGAATGAAAGTTAAAACTTATATTATTAATTTTTGTGATTTGAATCTAAGCTATGTATAGCAACAAAATTTAGTATTCTTATTATATGTTAGTTTTTAATAGCAAAATTAACTTGTGATTAAAGTTGTTAATTGCTAATATCTTTTACTAAAGAATAAGGAGCTGCCTAGGTTTGAATTCTTGAACTGTGAAACATGATGATTAGGCTACATTGACTGACAGTAGAACTGAGATGGAAAAAAATATGAATGGAGTATTATACATACAAATTAAGATTCCACGTGCATAGCACAAATAATTTCACTGGATCATTTAGTACCATTAAATTCCAATTTATCGATCGTACAAAAGTAAAAAAAAAAAAAATTTCTCTCTTTTATAAATGTTACTGTTACTATTATTATTTTTAAATGCTTTCCTTATAAAAAAAAGACATGTTAATGTGAAATTTTTTATCTAAATGGGGCGTATATATATTTAGATAATAAAAAATTATTATAAAAATAATAATAATAAATTATATAATTTTATTAATCACGTATATATGCATTCACTTTATATAAATTTTTTTTACTGAAAATATATGTTAAACATGAATTGATGGTTAAATCAATTAAATTAATGACTAATTTAATTTAGTATAGCTGAGTCTTTTGAAAAAAATAAAAAATTAATTGTAAACTATTCCTACAATAATTTATATAAAAAAAATACCATCGAGCGTATTTATTATTTTAATTTAATCAGAGATTTTGAGTCTGAATCTTAAAAAGATAGCTATGTTAAAATTTAGTAAAAAAAATTTGACTTAACTCCGAAACAATACTTAGTAAAAAGCAAAAAAAAAAAAAAACCTAATCCTATAAGAAACACACACCACAACTAAAACATGTTTACTGTTTAGAAATTGAGGGGAAAAAACAAACTAATGAGAATTGAAGAATGAATCTCAAGGATTGGACATGTTGTTGGGTGAGTCTGATTCTCAAAATTTTCTTTATTAAAGTTAAATTTTCAGAATAAGATAATAATTTTTAGCAATTATTAATTTTATATTGGTGCCATATATTAGTTTTAGGTTAAAAAATTTACTGCAAATACTACTATTTATTATAATGTCATAATATCAGCTACAAATTTTTAATTCAATCATATAAGAATCTTTTTCACAGTTATTAGTTTTAGAGTTGATGTTCCAGTTATAAATGTACTATCATACGTAGTAGTTTTTTAAGATTAATTAAAAACAGTGAAAGTTTTGCATGACAGTATCAGAGAGGAAAAAAAAAACATGGTGGCAGTTCTCAATGCTGTAAAACATGTTAGCCTGGTCAGTGCACTTTGAAAACAAAAAAAAAATAGCCTTTAGATATTTTAATAATAAATATTTGAACATTATTAAATAAAAACCTATTTTTTTTTAAATTTATTTAAAAATAGTTTTAAAAATATCCACTTTTCTTTTCTTTTCTTTTTTTTTTTTTATGAAAATGTCCACTTTTCAATTTGCAATTTTAAAAATACCCCACTTTCAAAGCTATATATCCATTAAATATTTAGCATATTAGAGTCATATTCTATTTTTAGAGATATATATTTAGTATATATCATATATATATAGAAAAAAATATAGAATATTTAAAAAAAGTTAAAAAATAACACATATAATATAATTTTCTCAATTTTTTTATTAAATTAATAAAAAAACTATAATACATAAGTTGAAATATAATTGATGAGTGGAAAATAAATATTTTTATTTTTGAGGTGTATGTGATGGGAACAGGAATTTTAATTGTCTTGTACTGTAAATGAATAACAGTATCTATTCCTATCCATAAATAAAAATCCAGACCAATCAATTTGTGGGGTATATATTTTAATGGACAACATTTTCAGCATTCTCATCAAGCTGGACAGAATTTGTAGGGTATCCACACAATTCAATTTAGAAAAATGCAACTTTTTTGCTTTTATGTTTTATTTAATAATAAAAAATAATAGCTGTACCATATACCTATATTTACACTAATTATATTAATTTTAGAAATAATAATAACAATGATTCTTATTTCAAAATTAAAAAAATAAAATAGGAAATGGATTCATTTTGTAATAAATTTTTATTCAGTTTTTTCCTTTTTTTTTCTTTTTAAAAGAGTTTTCCTGATAATGAACTCATCAATCATCATTTAATCCCAAAATAGGAGTAAGAACAATTATTTCTTTAGGAAAGATGTCCCCTTTAATTACATTATTGAAAGAAAAAAAATTATTATTTTACAAGACACATATTTTTAGTGAAATAATGCTATATATTTAGATAAAATTCATTTTCTTTTTCTTCCTATTGAATAGACATGACACTGTGCTTGTAATTCTATACATCTTTTTTTTTTAAAAAAAATAAGATAACTTGTGTCCAATAAAATCTATATCTTTATTTTTAGATGAATCTATACATATCTACCATTTTACTCATTCATAATTTTACTTTTAAAAATTTTACAATTCTAGAATAGGAATGACAATTTTATCTAATTTGATGAATATTCAATCCTACCCGATTCGATTGAAAAGAGTTATGCTCGATCTATTTATAGTTAGGACATATATGAATTAGAAAAATTATATTTAAAATGAAATTGAATCGGATACGAATTATGCATAACTCTATCTGATCCCGACATGATATATGTATATATATTTATATGTAGTATTTAGTTTCAGATATTATACCAATAAATTTTATGCAATATTTATTTAATATTAGTTTATTAATTTATTTTGAATAAAATACACGAGACATAAGAGATATTTAATTAATTAAATTATTTAATATAATTTATTATTTAATTAAATTTATTAATTGATGATGATATTTATTATATTTTAAGAGATATTTATGTTGATAAAGTTATATTTGATATATTTTTTTAAGCGAAGAGAGTTTACTATTATAATTTTATTTTTCATATTTTTTTATATATTTGATTTTCCTATGCATATGTGCTTTATGACAACACTCGACTTATGATTTGATCCTATGTATTTTGTATAATATGTGACAGTAGCATTATTTATATTCGATCCGATCTGATATGGCATTAGGTGAGTCTGATAATAAATAAAGAATGTTATTTCACTTATACGATGGGGTAAGAATTTAAAAACCCAATTCATATTCAACATGTTGTCATCCCTATTCTAGAAATCTTCATTTTCTCTATTATTTCAATTAAACATCTACATTTCTTTCAATTAAAATTAAGTTCTCTTTTGTCTAAAAAAAATTCAATTTTCTATTTCCATTATTATTAATTTTCAAGTACGAAAAATTAGGAAAACTAAAGGAATTTATTTGATTTTGTATTAGAGTCCATATAGCACAAAATTTTTTTAACGATTTGTTTATTTTATAATTACTATTATAAATTGCAATGGAAATCTGTTTCAAAGCGAATGCTAGCAATATTAATATGCTTCTTTACATTTCATATATTCTTTTCACCTTATAGTAAAAAAAAAAAAATTAATTTAGACCCTATGAGATTAATTTTCTTTTTGAGCAATCCCCTATGAGATTAATTGATTAATTATTCATATCTTCGCACTAATTCAAGCAAGCTGCCGGCAATGGCATGATTGAAATGTGTATGTATGTATGTATGTATGTATGTATATATATGTGTGTGTATGCATATATATATACATATATATATATATATATTGTTTGTATATTTATAAAATGGGCAAAAGGGATAAAATAAGAATTCGATTTAAAGAAAGCAATTAAAGGATTTTACATATCATATCAAAATATACGGCTCATTAATTTAGTGCTGCGGACGCATGAAGTTTTAAAAAAAAAATTTGTGTAATTACACGGCAGTGTCAATATTAATTCAAGAGTTTAATAAAAAAAATAATTCCAGAGTATATAAATTTTAATTATAAAGTGGAATATATGTAATATGATAGAAATATGATTCTATAGATAAATTTCTATAAATACTCAACCCAATTATTTAGTAATTAGATTACACTTAAATTAGCATTACTCTATAAATTTTGATTATATATTGTGCATATATATCTCATACATCTTATTATAATTATTGGTTAAAGAAACTTTAATCAATGTACAACTTATTATATAAAATAAAAACAATTCAAAAGAAAAAGAACATAAAAATAATAAAAATACAGTGTATAATTAGGTTAAGTGGTGAGATTAAGAAGATGGAGAAGATTCCTGTAAGAAAGTGGACCCGGTTGAAGGTCCATGCCTGCATGTGATGTTGGCATGTAGTGGAAAGGTCCCTCTTGGAAAGGGCAGCCTCCGTTGCTCCTCCATTTTCAGCTCTTATGTCTTATTTATCTACTGCGCCCCCTTCATTATTTCTTACTTTGCATTTTCTTTTTCTTTTTTTTTAAATCCAATTGACTATAATCAAGCTATAAAAAATTTAATTTACAAATAAGAGTATCTTAAAAATTAAAACTAAAAGTAAACTATTTAAAAATAACATAAGAATGAAATTGAATTTTATCATCTTTATTAAAAGACCAAGAGATTTTTACTGCTCTTATAATTTTATCTTACTTAATTTTGAAAGAATAATTTATAAAAAAATGAGAATGTAATTAAATTTTATTGTTACAAAATAGAATGTAATTAAATCTTACCATGAATTAAAATGAAATTAACTTTCTTGTTAGTGAACACATAAAATCAAGAAAAAAAAAATAAAGAAGAAGAAAAAGAAATACATGAAAAACAACCATTTTCTGAAATTTACAAGAGCATGAAGAGAAATTAAAACAAAATTACAACATGACTAGTCTCATTTTTATTTATTCTTTGGAACCTGAACCTCTTTCTCTCTCTTATCCTCTCATTATTATTTATTTAGCAAAAAAATAAATAAATTATAAAAATAATTAAACATATAATCTACTGACTATATGTTAACTGCACTCTTATCCTTCCATGTGTTTTTGCTTACAAATTGTTGATTCCTCCACCCCAATTGACGGCTGCCGGAATCTGACCCACCACTACCACTTGCAATTACCCACCATCCCTCCCATTAAATTTTTTAATTGATGAGCTCTCATAAAATTTTTTGATTCTTTAGCTCTAAAAATAAATAAAAATTATAGTGCTCTCACCCAGTTGAGCTCATAGATGCTGTTGGCCTATTTGCTACAATTTCATACCCTCCAGCTTCTTCATCTTCATCTTCTTCATCATTGTCTTTATCATCATCATCTTCTTGATTGTTTTGATTATCATCACTATCCATATCCTCCATAATTGAATCAACAGTACCGCCTTGTTGAGAAGGTGGCGGCGGTGGCCATTGCTGCTCTGGCCGTACCATTAAAGGCACAGAATTTTCAGGCTTCAATTGGATGGTGGTATTTGATGATGAACCATCGTTTTTGTTCTTTTCTTTATATAAAGCATCAAGTTGGAGAAAGTATGGACATGTTTTTGAATCTTCAGGCCTTTTTTTCTTACTTTCTTTCACTTTCTTGAAGTACTTGTTTATATTCTCCCATTTCTCTTTGCATCTTTTCGAACTTCGATTATAACCAAGCTTTCTCATTCCGGCTGAGATCTCCTCCCATAATGGCCCTTTTGGTCCATTTTCTTGATATTTTGAATCAAGATTAGTCCTTAGCTTTATCAAAGCTTCAACTTCTACCTTAGGCCATCTCGAAGAGCTTGTTGGGCTGATTGTCGACTGATCCCCATTATCCGATTTTGTATCAACATTTGTCACAGCCTGCGGTGGTGGCGCTTGTGCAACTGGTACTACAGGTAGCGGTTGTGGTGGTGCTAGTACAGTTACTGCAGGCTGTGGTGGGGGTTGCGATGGCTGCGTCGAGGCTGCAGGCTGTGGTGGAGTTGGATTATTCTGTACCTGTCCTGGATTTTGCTGCTCAGAAAGCTTTTGTAAAAATGACATGACGGCAGCATCCTTAGCAGCTGCTATGGATCTTTCTTGGGCTAAAATTTCGCGTTCTCTATTAATTCTTGCCATTTCTTGCATTCTCCAGGAATCTTCTCTAACCATTCTATCATGTTCGCGTTTCTCAATTACTTCCAAGAATTTCCTTTGCATATCCTCTTGCTTGTGTATCACTTCCTTCATTAGCTTCTCGAAAAAGTCCTTCCATTTTCTTTTCCTCTTTCGCCGCCCTTGCAACTCCGCGTCTGAGGAAGTCGATGAAGATGTCGAATTCGAAAGAATATCCGGTGAAAAATTAGGGAAAGAAGAAGATATAGGGTTTGATGCTTGTGGTACGGGCAAAATTGTAGGGTTTGCTGCAGTTGGAAATGAAGGAATTGTGAGATTAATTCCTGTTGTAACAACACCGGCTTGAGATGTATGTGTAGCCACTGTCGTTGTGACGGCTGCTGTTGTTGTTGATGGAACAGTACTAATTTGAGATGCAACAGCACTAGGAGGAGGAGGAGGATTAACGACTGGCATTGCTATTGTTTTCACCGTTGAAGTTTGAGGCTTTGGCTGTGGCTGCGATGACGATGACGGTTGTTGTGGTTGTGGTGGTGGTGGTGATGAAAATGAAGAAGGATGAGTCTCAAACGCTTCTAATTGATCGAAAAATCTATACGTCTTTCCTTCTTGTTTACCAGTTCGGCCATCTTTGGTTCTCTTGTGATACTTGAACACGTTTTCAAACTTCTCTTTGCATTTCTTAGCGCTTCGATTATAACCAAGCTCTGCTAGCTTCCTGAAAAACAAAAATATAAAACAGTTTCCAACAAAAGAATTTCCATTTCTGTTCTTTTCCCATCTTAAATTCTACAATAAAACAAAACATACACTAATTCACACATAAAATGAGCATGCAAGAGACAAACAACCATAATTAACTCTAATAAACATCAGTATCTTAGATTTAAATATTAGAGCAAATTCATTAACTAAAGAAACAAACTATTACTAATTAAAAGAGAAAATTCAAATGATGGGATCAATTTGATGAACTCAAGATATTGGACCATTAAATTCTCAATTTGTAATGCAGAAAAATGTACAGTTAAGCCTAACCAAACAAACCCTTGAAAATAAAAATTATCAAAATTTTAAAATTTTCTTTCTTTGGATGCTTAATTCTCTCAAAATCAAGAAAAGATAAAAGAAATTATTTTTACGTATAACACAAAAATCACACAAAAAGATCGTTATAATTTATCTGTGTGAGAGTGTATAAATTGTAAAACACCTCAAAGAAACAAAGAAGAAGAAGAAATTATCTAGCCAAAAATGGAAAATATTTAAGCAAAAAAAACTAAAATAGAGATTATATACCCGCAGATCTCTATCCCCAAAAATTAAAAACTAATAGTTATCTGTAATAATAAAATCACCTGGAAACCTCCTCCCACAAAGGACCCTTTACACTGGCATCCCGAAACGCTACATCCATATCGGACCTTATTTTCAAAAGTGCCACAGTCTCTTGTCTCGGCCACCGATTGCCACCAAAGCTCCGGTCACCATCATCACCACCGCCAGTACTGGCTCTAATTCCTTTTTCATCTTCACCCGAATTTGAACCCACATGGGCAGCTTCACTAGTAGTGCTATGTTCGTGGAGTCCACCAGCAGCACCACCAGCAGCGGCTGTTGTTGTGGTTGCTAGCACAATACTACTTGAGTCCCCTAGCATAGGACTCTCTTTTTCTTGTTTTTTCTCTTTCTTTTCTTTCTTTCTCTCTCTTTCTGTCTCAATTACAGTTTTTGTTTGGAAAAAAAATTAAAATTATAAGAAAGGGGAAAAAAAGGAAAAAGAAAAAAAAAAAAAAGAAGGGGAACCAAAAGAGAAGGTGAATTCTCTGGAGGGTTTTATGAAGATGTGTTCGTATGGTGAATTTATTAATTTATTTCGGTGGGATCTGCTTGTTAATCTCAAGGAGTTGATTCTTTTTCTTTTCTCATTATTATTATTATTTACAAAAAATATATATACTAGTTATTTTATTTATTTTGCTTCACTTCTTTTAGCTGTGTGGAATCTTTTGTTTTTTTATTTTTATTATTATTCTTATTCTTATTATTAATTTTATATTTTGTTGTTTTTGTACGGTTGGCTTGTTAAAAATGTGTAGTAAGAGGTGTCACTTGTTTCCTTACAGTAATAATAAATAAAAGTAAATAAAATAAATTGGCACAGAAAGATATAAAATAAATAATATATATATATATGTATTTGTTTCTTTAAATAAATAAATAATATTAATATAAAAATAATATATAAATTAAATTAACTCAGATAAAAAATATTTATATATTAATTATATTAAAAAATAATTATTTTAATTTTATATTTAATAGTAAATATAAAATTAAAATAATTATTTTTTAATATAATTAATACAAAAATATTTTTAATTTAAAACAATTTTATTCATTTAATTTTATTCATATTACTAATACCATAAATTTTTATGATTTTATTACAGAAAAGGTAATAAATATGGCAGGAAATTATCAACAGCTGCACATAGAGACGATGGTGATAATTAGTTGGTTTTTGCGTGTCCAGCTAAATTTAGTTAAAAGCCGGCCCATGTAGGTCAGCTTTTTTCTTTCCCTTTTTTATTTTATTTTATTTTATTTTTTATCTTTTTATTTTTTAAAAAATAAAATTATTTATTTATATATATTTATTTATTTATTTTTTATTTTGAGGGGCTGTTTTCAGGGTGAAGATGAATATCAACTTTGCTTTTAGGGTACTATTTTTGAATTTAAAGGAAGGGTTGTCTACATTTTTGAAATTACTTAATTATCCCTAACATTTTTTATTTTGACCACAATCATTGAATCTAAATTTGCCAATTACCTTATTACATCATCCCCTGATTTGTGATCTGGATTTGCCTATGTAATTTCTTTGTAATGTCAAAATTACCCATATGTAGGTCAATTTTTTCATAGATTAAATTATTACTATTTTTAACAATCAATTTTTATTAATATATATTTATTTATTTAATTTACATGTCATTCATAATTGGTATTTGACAATTAATGAAGTGATATTTGAAATATATGATTACTTAATAAAATTTTGCTCAATTAATGTTATTATTTAATATATGTTTAATAACGGTATAGAAGTTTTCAATATTTTTATTTTTTATAACTATTGATTATGCAGAATAATTAATTTTATAAACTATTAGCCAAAATTGTTTATTAAATTTAAAATTCAAAATAGAGAGCGTTTTAAAACTAATAATTATTAGTTTTAATCACTAAATTAAATATAATGGTGGAGACTGTATATATATATATATATATATATATGATGAGAGTGGTGTATGGACCTACAGTTATAATGACAAATGTAGTTTGACAAATAATGAATTTTAATAATTATGCAAAGAAAAAAAATGCAATAAACTTATCTAAAGAAGTGGGATCCACTGTTGAATTAAAGTAGTTAGATAGATATTAGGCCAAGCCATTTATGAATTGAAAGTAAATGGTGGACAATTCAGTTAGGGTTGCAACCTACCATATTAAATATGGATCAATATTTTTTTAGTTGCTATGATCTTCTAATCATATGGATTATTATCAAATTAATTAGACAATTAATTTTGCGACCATTTTTTACTTGTTCATATGCTATTGCTTGTAATTAATGGCATGTTTCTCTAATTTTGTTCTTCTAATTAACCTCTTTATTTTCTTCTTCTTTTTTCTTGGTGTGTGTTTGAATCAATCACTTATAATGTAATGATTTATTTCTTTTTTCTTTTTATTTTAACTAGTTTGGACCCATGTGCTTGCTTCCTACATGTGCCCATTTTTACTATATTAATTTTTAAATTTTATTTTAAGCATATTAATTATAAGTTTATTTTATTTTTCATTACATTTTAAAAATTATTGCCTGAAAAAAAATAAAAACCGCTACATTTGAAAAGTAAACTAATTATCTTGTAAAAAATCCTTAATAAGTAAATTTATATATAGTTTATAATTTTATTCTTTTTTTATAAATTCTATTTTGATTTTAAAATTTAGTTGTACGTAGTTCTACATTAATTGACAATTGTTTTAAGAAAAATTTTAATAATAAAATAGTCAAAAAATAAATTGATATTTAAGTTTAATATATCATATCCTCAGTTTAACTTCTAAATTTATATTGAATCAGTTAAACTATTTTACTTTATAAATATGATTTATTGAATTATTATGTTGATTATTTTAATTTTTCAATTTATGAAGTTGGAGAACTTTATTAGTTTTTGTTGAAATTTAATGTTAAATTAATAATATCATATAATAAATTTTAATATCGATCAAATTTATTTTTCTCATAACTAGCCGAATAATTTGATACTAGTTTGAGTATCCTTTTCAACAATTTATCAAATTATTCGACATTTACATTGTAAAGAATTTGAAAGTGATTTATATGATGCAACTTAAACAATTCCTGTGAA
Organism: Garcia nutans; assembly: GCA_947685225.1. NCBI lineage: Eukaryota > Viridiplantae > Streptophyta > Magnoliopsida > Malpighiales > Euphorbiaceae > Garcia > Garcia nutans. The sequence goes on along the minus strand of CANTUV010000019.1, from coordinate 38,702,130 downwards.
AGATAATCTTTTAAGTTGTCGTATTAAATAACAACGAATCAAAATAAAACTTAATTGAACATATTTTTTTAAAAAAAATTAATATTCCAATAAATATAATAAATTAGTGTTATTATAAAAATAATTTTAAAAATAAATAACGAATGCTTTATATATGAAGAATAAATTAAATTTAAGATTGGAAATAATTAAAGAAATTTTAGCCAGAATTTTTCTACAATGCCACTTTAAAATGTGAAATTTTATAAGAAAAGCTAGCAATGGATACAATCATAAAAAGAAAGTTAAAAATGAATGGCAAAAATGTAATTAAGTCAAGTTTATAAGGTTAATTTTGACGCTCCAAGTGTCTTGCTTGTTAAATTTTTTTTATAGGCAAGGAATTACTGTTTTTTAAATAAATAAATAAATTAGGCTCTTATAGGTGCACTTGCAATTGAAAATGACTTATTAACTATTGTGATGTAAGGTGGTTGAGAACCTTTTTTAACTTCTTTTTTTTTCAAAAAATTTTAAAAAGGATTTGGATTAAATGTATTCTCTATATTTATCTATTTTAAATTTTTAAAGAAAAAAAAATTAATTCATTTAAAAATAATAAATCATGAAATATTCGTACTTAAATGTCTATCTTAGCGGTCTTCATTGTGATGACCTTTTCATCAATAAATGTTTTTGATCAAGAGAAGTAAGTCTTTGAGTCAAACTCAAAAAGTCTTTTCTTTTAGCAAAATATAGGCAACAATCACCAGGAAATTTGGGGAGAAATTGGAAAAAAATATTTTTTTAAAAAATTACTGTATGGAATCAAGTAATTATGAATCTCAATTATTGAGTCAGAAAAACAAGTGGGATTGCCAAACATATATATAATGCAAAGAAGTAGACCCCCAATTAATCAATAGATCATCAAATGCACAAATTATCCGTGAGATAAACTTTTATAAAATGGTTACATTTATATTGTAACAAGTATATATTAATATTAATATTTTTTTATAAAAAAAAATATGTAAAATGAAAACATTGGAATAATATATATATGAGGATATTTTGGTCAATTAAAATATGCAATATCATTTTTTATAAATTTAGGATATTTTGTGTATTGTTTATAAATTTGTTAAATATCTTAATACTAGATCCTAATTCATAACATAGAATAAATATCAATATATTACAAGATAATTTTGATAAGCATGAGTTACTTTCAACTTTCTCATTCGCCCTTCTATGATTAACTTTACAATACCTTTAATTTATTATTAATATTTATCCTTTAATTTGTTTAAAGAATAATATACAAAAATAGACGCACATAGAAATCAATAACTAAAAATATCTCACAATAAAACTACGATAATTTTATTATGTCATATTAATTAATAGTATATTTTCTAAACACACTTTAATTTTTTGATATGAGGTCAAAGTTTATGTCCAAACACTATGCATAATACACTTCAATTAATTTTCCTAATTTTAAATATTAAATAGATTTGTGTATTGAAATAAATATATTATTTTATTTAACACTAAATTAAAGTTTTTCATGCATAAATACTTTGGTAAATGCAATATATTATATAGCATTTCTAGTGAATTGTTTGAACTTGTAATATATCTTTTACCATTAGCATGTAAAGATACATAGAAATTTGAGATTTGTTTTTGATATTACAGTCTAGAAGTACAACGACACAATCTACACTCTTTTTTAAGTTTTTCTATTATGTAAGAGAAAAACTATTTATGTTAACTGTTAAGAGATTTACAAAAAGTAAAATACCATACCTTTTTTTTAAACAAAAATTGAATTTATTATTAAATTATATATTATTTACTAGTTAGATTATACTTTGGTGTGCCAAGATTAAACTTTTATTTAGTAAAAAATAAAATTTTCCTAATTTAATAATATGATAAATATTAAATTTCATTTATATTAACAATGCCAAGAACTAAAAGTTTAAAAAAAATGGGCAGTCGGCTCAGGGTATATGTAGATCAATCATTGAATAATAAAAATAATAAAAATATTAACGTTAATTTTTAAATAATAATTAAATAATAAAAAATACTGTAGGTTTTTAATTAAGTTATGACCCAAAAGTCAAAAATTGAGGCATATAAAATGGGATTTTTATGCGTTAACGGAACTTCATGCTTACCACAAGATAGAAATAATAAATAAATAATATTTTTTCTTAAAAATAAAGAGTCCAGAGATACGAATAGGAAACATATATTTTAATGTTTATAAATATATAAAATACAATTATGAATTATCTTTTTTTTATCGGTGGGCGTATGAATGTATATAAAAAAAATATAAAACATAAAGATTTTTTTTTAAATTTTTTGCTTGATGTAAATTGCTTAATTTACAAGGCATTTAATTTACTGGTTTTTGTTGTTATGTAATTGCTTTGCTGGCAAGAACTTCTCTAGTTGGAATGGGAAAATATAGACATTAGATTTAGATGCTTTGTACAACTTCTCTAGCTGGATTTTTATTTATTTTTTATTTTTTATTCATATATAATATGTATACATATATATACATACATATATATATATATGCCTTCCACCAAAGTGTACATGCGCATTAGTGTTTCTTTTACAGCCCAACACCAACAACCGTAAATAATTCAATGTTCTTTTCTTTACTTTTATACGTATATACATATGAATATATATATATGCATCAATTATTAAAGCACACTAATGACTAAACTATACTATAATAATAAATTTATATTTAAAATTTTCATTATCTTAAAATTAAAAAAAATATTTAACTAATAAGATTAAATATACTTTATTTTCATATTTTATGAAATGAATATCTACATTTTAACATAATTGTATAATCAGTTTTAATTAAAAAAAATATGAAACTGTGAATTTTAATTTTAATTAAAATTTAATTTATTAAATTGTGTGCATTTTTTGCATAATATTATATATTGAATTTTACAATTCGGTATGATATTATATAAAAATGTTTTCTACTTTTTTCTTATATATATATATATATCAAATTAATAATTTTTTTTATTACTTAATCTATATATGATATGCAAGTATGCATTTGAATTTTTTACAAAATATATTTTATATACAATATCTACTATAATATTGGATATTTTATATATTTCATTTGAATTTTTTACCAAATATATTTTTCAAAATTTCATTAACATCAAATTGGTAATTTAGTAATTTAGAGATGGAAATTCATGTATCTTTGTTAATATCGGAGTTTAATTAATTATTCAATTTTTTATCAAAGTATTTTTTTAAAAAAAATTATTTAATAAAAAATGTATGTACTATTTATTATTTAATGTAAGAGGGTATCCACTGCCTATATGATCTGCAATTGCAGGCGGCCATTTATGTAGTAGTGAAGAAAGGAATCATCACATGGTAAACAAGTGGAGTACCTATTATATATGCTAATTAATTTTCTTAAATTAAAACTATTTACAACGTGTTGAGTGTATGATAGGTGATACCCTTATGGTTTATTTTTATTATATTCCATCCATTAGCAAATGTAACTATGTATGGTGCCCGGAAAATAATGCACTCATCATGTTGTTTGGTTATCCCCACATGTATATGCTAAAAAAATCTTAAACTTTTATTAGATTTTTTTTTTCGTGCAATTAAATATAAGATTATTCAATTTCATTAGTCTTACGAGTTCTACTAATATATATATATATATATATATATATTATTATAAACTGAACACTAATAAATAAACAATAAAAAAATTAATGTTAAAAATCAGATCATCTAATTCAATGTGAAAAATGGCCTTTAAATAGGCTTTTGGAACAATTATAACAGTAAAATAAAAGGCGCACTACTGCATAATAAACTCCTCAGATAAGCAAAAAATAAATTAACAAATTCCTATAAAATAACACATAATCTCAACTAAAATTTGACTCAATTTTCAACAAATCCCCCCTTAAACTGATGTTTGCAAACATCAAACTTAAGTAAAATTGACTTGAGCTCTCCCTTGAATAATATCTTCTGCAGAACACACTTCTAAGAGACTTCTTAATTTAATAAATGTTATTTGCTTGAGTGGTTTAGTCATGATATCAGCTACTTGATCATCACTTGTACAAAATAATAAATCGACCGTATCATTGTTGCGGAGATCACGCAAAAAATAGTAACGAACATCTATATGTTTGCTCCTCCCATGCAAAATAGGATTTTTGAAATCTTTATAGCTGAAACGTTATCACAAAAAACTTTTGTTGAACCTTGTTGCTGGCATTGAAGCATCTCAAGCAACCTTCTCAATCATATGACTTGACAAGAACATGTTGTTGTTGCTTCTGGTTAACAAAGTAACAATTTGTTGTTTCTTTGAAGACCACAAGATTGCTTCTGAACTCATTATAAAAATAAATCCCGACGTACTTTTTCGATCATCAAGATCTCCGGCATAGTCACTATCACAAAAGCCAAATAAATTTATTTTTATTTCCTTTTTATAAAGAATTTCAAAATCAACAGTTCCTTTCAAATAACGGAAAATCCTTTTTGCTGCCATAAATGAGTTTCATTTGGGTTCTCCATATAACGGCTTATTAGACTAACACCATGCATGATGTCAGGTCTTGTTGAAGTTAGATACATCAGACTCCCTACCATTTGCATGTAAAGAGTTGCATTTATCTTTCCTCCTCCATCATCTCTCCTTAACTTCAAGCCACATTCAACTGGACTGAAAACTGAATTACAATCCTTCATTTTGAACATGTCTAAAATCTCAAGAGCATATTTCTTTTGTGATATAAAAATACCAGCAAATGATCGCATAACTTTGATACTGAGGAAAAAATGCATTAAACCCAAATCAGACATTTCAAATTCATTCATCATCTTCCTTTTTAAAATCTTGAATCATTCCTTTATCATTCCCCGTATAAATAAGGTCATCAACATAAAGACACACAATAAGCATTTTTCCATATTTTTCAAACTTTAAATTTAAAGTGTGTTCATGAGGGCATTTATGAAAACCTTCTTTGGAGAAGAAAGCATCTATAGGGCTATATCAAGCTCTAGGTGCCTGTTTTAGACCGTATAAAGCCTTTTTGAGTTTATATACCTTTTCCTCCTCGCCTTTTAGCACATACCTATGAGGTTGATCAACATATACCTCCTCTTTCAATTCACCATGTAAGAACGCTAACTTCACATCTAATGAATAGATGGACCATGAATTTTGAGCAGCTATGGCTAAAACTAGCCGAATGGTGTCGAGCCTTGCAACCGGAGCAAACACTTCTTTGTAATCAATTCCAAATTCTTGATTGTATCCCTTCACAACAAGGCGAGCTTTATGCTTGTCAACTCCACCATCTTTGTTCAACTTCGTTTTGTAAATCCACTTAACTTCAATTGATTTTTGCCTTTTCGGAAGCTCTACCAATTCCCAAGTGCTATTCTTTTCTATTGATTTTATCTCCTCATCCATAGCATGTTGCCATTTTGAATCTTTGATGGCATCATGGAATGAGAGGGGATCACAATCTGCAAAAAAGGAAAAATGTGCAAAAGAATCTTCATCAGATAATTCATCTCCACTTACATAATCCTCCATCCAGGTTGGTCTTCTTTCTTGTACTGGGCTGGTCATCAATTACAACAATAGAAGTGCCATAAGAAAATTGTATTTGTTGCTCCATTGTAGAGGTTTCCTGTTGCTCAAGATTCTCTTCAATTTCATCCAAGTTAATTGGTATAAGTTGCCGTTTTTGACCACTTTCTTTCCAATTCCAAGCATTTTTTTTCATCAAATACTACATCTCTGCTAATTACAATTTTATTAGTAAGAGGATTAAACAATTTATATGCTTTGAAATTTTCACTTACACCCATAAAAATATATTTTTCACTTTTATTATCCAGCTTCTTCCTTTTCTCATCTGAAATATGTGCATATGCTATGCAATCAAAAATTCTAAAATGATCAGCAGCTGGTTTTCGCCCATCGAAAGTTTCTTCAGGTGTCATGTTTCGAACTGCAAAAGTGGAACTTCTGTTCAGCACATGAACTGCCCAATTTACAGCTTCTGGCCAAAATGACTTTGGAACATTCCCTTTTGCTAGCAATCTTCTCACCACATTAAGGATTGTTTTATTTTTTAGTTCGGATACACCATTCTGCTGAGGTGTAAACGCAGCTGTCAGTTCCCTTCGAATGCCATGCTCAGTACAAAAACTTTCAAATTCTTTGGAATAATACTCTCCATCGCGATCAGTACGAATAGTTTTGATGGACTTTTCTATTTCATTTTCAACATGTGCTTTGAAATTTTTAAACACATCAAGAGCTTCTGATTTTTTCTGCAAAAAATAAACCCAAAATTTTTGAGTTTAATCATCAATGAAGGTTATCAAGTACCTCTTACCTCCATTCAAAGTTGGGTTAATTGGTCCATAAATGTTTGAATGTAGTAGCTCCAGCACGTTCTTTGCTCTCCATGACTGGCCTTTTGGAAATTGTGAGCGAGGTTGTTTGCTAACAACACACTCTTCACAAACTTCAACAGGAATAATAATTTGAGGAAGGTTTGTCACCATATTTCTGTTTTGTAGAGTTTTTAAGCCACCAAAGTTCAAATGGCCATAGCGAAAATGCTAAAGCCACGAAGGATCTTTGACTTTAGCAATCAAGCATGTTTGAACATTTTGAATCTTCAATGGAAACAACCTATTTGAACTCATCTTAATGCTAGCAATTGATCCTCTTTTAGGGTCATATATCTCATAAATTTTATTTCGTACAATTACTTCGTAACCCTTTTCTTATAACTGGCCAACACTCAACAAATTGCTTTTTAGGTTAGGAACATAATAAACATCAGAAATTATCTCTACAAAATCATTCATGGTTCTTATAGAAATATCACCTTTACCTATCACATTCACAGTAGAAGAATCACCAAAACTTACAGTAGTAAAGAAATCTTCATTCAAATTTGAGAAAAAAGACTTACTGCTGCACATGTGGTTACTACAACCTGTATCCACATACCAGACATCATATTCTGATTCATTGTTCACTTGATAAGCCATCAGCAGCATTTCTATTTTGGTTTCTTCGACAAAATTTGATCTATCTTCTTTTCTACTGTCTTCAGGCAATTTCGTGCGGCACTCAGAGCGATAATGCCCATATTTATGATACCTAAAGCATTCAATATTAGATTTATCATAATGGTGATCACGTCCTCTTCCTTTGTTTTGATCATCAACTTTAGAATTCCTGCTTGTGTTGCCATTGCCTTGACTGCCCCTTCCTCTTCCTCTACCTCTACCCCTGCCTCTTGAATTTGAGGAAGGAATAAAAGTAGAAGCTTTAAAGCTTGCTCATTCATGTTTGAACTTCGGTTCATTTTCTGCTCATGCACCAATAAGGAGCTTTGCAATTCGTCAAGTGACAATAGATCTATGTCTTTTGACTCCTCAATGGAGCACAACATAGTCATATTTTTGTGTTAGAGAGCGTAATGTCTTCTCCACAATGGTCACATCATCCATCTTCTCACCATGAAATCGCATCTTGTTACATATCTCCATGGTTCTAGTGCAATAGCTAGTAGCAGATTCTTCGTCCTTCATCTGCAGAGTTTCAAAGTCTCTTCTCAAAGTTTGAAGCTGTGCACGTTTCACTCTAGCTGAGCCTTGATACTTCTTCTTCATAGATTTCCATATATCCTTGGAAGTTTCTTTGCAAAGAATGGTTTCCAAGATGGTACGATCAATAGCATGAAAGAGATAATTCTTCGCCTTTAAATCTTTCAGCTTTCTTGCTTCGAATTCTGCCTTTTGGACATCTGTCAAAGTTTCACCTGCTACTGGTGCAACGATGCCATTTTCAACGATTGACCAATACACTTTTGACTGCGAAAAGTTCTCCATCAGTATGCTCCAATGATCATAGTGACTATCGAAACGTGGATTTACTGCATGAACAAAATTAGAATCTGAAGCTATGAAACAAAAATAAAATTGCTGCTCTTTTTGTTTTCTCTCTAATCTCACATGTTTCACTCTTTTTAGCTGTCTTTTCTCTCTTTTAACCTGGCTCTGATACCACTGTTACAAACTGAACACTAATAAGTAAACAACAAAGAATTGATGTTGAAAATTAGATCATCTTATTCAATGTGAAAAATGGCCTTTTTGGAACAACTATAACAGCAAAATAAAATGAGCACTGCTGCATAACAAATTCCTCATACAAATAGAAAATAAATTAACAAATTCTTACAAAATATGACATAATTTCAACTAAACTTTGACTCAATTTTCAACATATATGTCATTAACAAAAAAAAATCATAAATTACTCAACTTAAATTAAAGTCATATATAAGCATTTTGAATAAATTTGGATTTAATCTAAAAAAAAAAAACATTTAATAAAAGAGTGAATGATAAAAGTTTTTTTTTAACTTTGCTCTTTTATATATATCTGAAATTACAAAAAAAAAAAGAAAAAAAAGAATTGACAATGCAGATGGGATATTAATTAGAAGAAGCAATAACGTGTTAACATATTTTACGGTAGACCTATGATTTAGTGGTTCACGCCATCAACATGGTGTGTTGGTATGCTATTTTCACCAAATAATTAATTTTTCCAATGAGAAGATATATGGATTCAGCCATTCAGCTAATTGTATTTTCATATTCCAAATTTTCTTTATTTGGCATATTTAATTTTCTTTTGGAGTAGCATTCTTTAAAACAAAAATTGTTAATTAGTGTATAATATTATTTTTCTTTCTTTTATTTTATCGTTATTAGTCATCAACTTATGTCGATTACAGTTTTATAAATTTTTTAAAATTATATTAAAAGATTGCATTGGATATTTATCACACATTAATTTTTCTGACGCTTAATTAATGAAAGTTAATTGTTTTTGCGCATAATATTAAGTATATATACTTTTAATTTTTACTATTTAGGAGGAGATTGATGTTGAAAAATATGTAATATTTTGAAATTTAATAATAATAATTTTTTAAACAAAAACTAATCATTTATCTTAAAATTCTAATTAAAATTTGTTTTAAATGAAAGAATCGAGATAGTAAAAATATGATATGTAAACAATAGACAATTGAAATGTAAAAAATTTATATACACCACAAAAAGAAAAGGAAGAAATAAAGAAAGAGGAAATAATTAAAAGGGGAAGGAGGGTTCCCAAAACCCAAAAGAAAACGTAAGAAGCAACTACTGTTTTTGGCCAATCAATCGCAAATAGTAGCTGCCGCCATCATGATTTCTATTCTTATCGCTCAAATTAATAAAATGTTCAACAATCTTTTTCAATTTTTTAATTAATTAACCTCATTTAATTAATTAACATGTTTATTTTTTGTTTTTCATATTCATTATATACATATTATCATTTAACTATACATAATGTGATTATAGATATGCGTAGATGAAATCACGCACGACTTCTCATTATATTTTGATGAAATTTAATAGCTATGTTGCATTTGGCATGTATTTAAAATCATTTGGCATCATTAATTCAAGAAAATTTAAAAAATTATAATTTATTTACATCCCAGATGTAATAGGTTGAAAATAGGCCCTTCACCGTATTGTAATTGATTATTATGGTGATAAAAAAATGCTATTTCATTTTTTCTTAATTAATTTTAATAATTTATATTAAATTTAAAATTTAATAATTAATAAATCACTCCCTTTATTTCAATTTAAATATCATTTTAAAATATTTTACTTTCATTAAAAAGCTTAATAGAGTTAACAATTTACCTTTAATTAATGGTCTCTATCTCTTTTTAATATTTATACCCTATTAACGAATAAAATTAAAATTTTAAAAAATATATTTAAATTAAATCGGAGATAATATATTTATGACTTTTAATCTTGTACTAAATAATTACATATTAATATAATTTTATAATACTAATAAAATAAATTATATTTATGAATTTTAATATTTTATAAATTAATTATACATTAATATAATATAATAATATTGATCGATTTAAATATATTTTTTAGAAATTTGATAAATTTTAAAAAAAACATGATTATGAACTTTTATAATAAATTAATTATAAATTAAATAATTTATTTATATATTTTTATAAATTTTAAAATTAAATATAAAATATATTTCTAATAAATTAATTATATATCAATAATTTATTTAAATAATTCATTTAATTAATAATTTATTTATAATAATAATTAATTTATAACCATTTTAGATTTTTAAACATTTAAATATAACTTTTAATTTTCCTAACAAATTAATTGTATATTAATAATTTATATAGTAATAATATTAATATTAATAATAATTCTAATATATCGTACTACTCACATTTTATTTTTTCTTTACTTATTGTGCTAATAAATTAACTAGTCTTTTTTTTTTCTTTTCATTGAGAAGATAATTATTTGTAAAACTTTATCTATTTGCTTTGAGGAGAAGAATTTGAGCATTTAACTTATGATTGTACTTTGGATTTATTTATGAATGAATTAATTGAAGGGACCAATCAATTATAAAACTGAATAATACTTCAAAGTCATATTTTCTTATATCGGTATAAAATATTATTTTATAAAATTTTTTTATAACATTATTTTATAAAATTAATAAAAAATTAATTCTTTTTTATTATTTTATTATTGATATTGTTATTATTATCATAGTAATATCATTATTAAATTTGATGAAAACTAAAAATATTGATGAATTTATATTTTTTTTTAAATATGCGCAATAATTGACAAATGAAATGGAGGGTATTTTAATAATGACATCGGAAAAATATTATAAAATAAGTAATTTAATCCATTAAAAATATTCCAACAATTAAGTTAATTTTTGTATAAGAGCCACAAATAACTTTTACTATAAACAGTGCAACAGTTTTTAGATTATTATTGTTATTATTATTTTTTATATATCACCCCCTATTAACCGAGTTCATTAACCAAACTCTTGGAGAAGGGTAAACCTCATTATAGAACATTCTTAGCTATCATTGAGCCCTTAGAGAAAGCTAGACTTTGGTACTCAACTTTTCTACTAATTATCAAGCTATAGGTGTTTGAAAAATAAATTTATGATATAGTCATCGTACTATACTGATATTTTTTAAAAATTTACTAACACATTTAAACTTTATTTTTCACCTATTAATTATAAATAGAGATAAATTTCTAAAGATAAAATATCTCTTTCTTAACTTTCTTAGCTTTCCTATTTGTCAGACAAATTAAATACTAATTTAGGCATTAGAATTTTTTTATTGAAGCTCGATCTTTTCTTTTATTTTGCAGATAAAAGAGACGGCAGTTGAATCTGAACTCGAGCAAAGAGTCTTTCAAAATCCACCCTATCATCAATTTTTAATCTTGTATTTTTAATTATTGAGTGAATTTAATTCTTCAAAATAATTTGTTTTAAATCTATTCGTTTTAATTTGACTGATAAAATAAATTTAAACCCATAATATTATATACCAATTTTCATATACATAGTTTAAGATGTTATTCTTTATATGTTTTATAAATTAATACAAATATAATTATTTTGACAAATTTTATAATATATTATTCTTTTTTAAAAAAAAGTCAATATCCATTATAAAATGAAATTTTGATCTTCTTATGATAATTTATTTTATTATATTTGATTCAATCTCATTTTTTATTTTTTATTATTTATTCGTACTTTAAAAAAATTATATATGTTTTCTTTATGAAAATTCTCTGAATAAATGTAAATAAAAAGTCGCTTTGATTATTAGTGGATTAAGTAATACATCAACAAGTAACTATATATAGAAATACTTCAATAATTTACATTTCATTAGTACATCGATAAAATGGAAAAGGAAAAGTAGCAGAAAATATTGTACCAATTATTTAATTACACAATATAAAACAGAATAAATAGAAGAAACATCTAATGCTGACAAAAATTTCTGCCATGATTGAAATTAAAATGTACTAATTAAATAATTTAATTAAAAGTATTTACTGAATGTAAAAACGCAACTAGTTTGCCCTATGAGTTTTTTTTTTTTTAAATTTTTGTAATTCTCTAATCAATATTTTTTCATTCTTAATACTTTTTTCATTTAATTTTAAAAAATATATATGTGGGAATTTTGATTTTTATATATTTTTCTAAAAAAAAAGTAATGCTATATGCAATTTGATGATCTTATCCGTTAAGATCAAACGAAAAATTTTAAATTTATTTATTTATTTATTTTAGTATGAAAACCAGGTACCTTTATTTAAACTACCTAATACACACATATCGCGCAGTTATAAAATTGTATTAAATTTATTAATTTTTATTCTATAATATTTATTTATTTTTGTTTTCTAATAATATATATATATATAAACATATACTCTTCAAATATTATAAAATAAAATAAAATATTTAAAATTGCCATAAAAATAAGTATAATTATCTTAATGCTTATATATGTGTGTGTATAAATGCACAAGTTTATATATCATAAAAAATCAAGTGTTGAACTTTTATTAATTTATATTTTAATATTCTAAATTCTAAAAAATTGCTATTTAATAATGTGATAAAAGTTTATAATCATAAATTTTATATTATAGTTAAATATATTAATAAATTCCATATTATTAAATTTAGAATAAGATTTATAGAACTAAGTAACTATACTTTAACATTCAATTGATCATTTCAATTTAATTTAATTCATCAAATTTGATGAGATAGGAAGAATTTATATATCACTTCTCTTAGTTTTAGGATTACATTATATATATAATCTGATATCAATTTTTTTTTTGAAAATAAATATAATCAAGTATATTTATATTTCAAAATAATTAATTTGATCCGATTGTTATCTTGATAAGTAATTAATTGTTTTCATAAGTTGCATCAATTAATTACTAAAATTTGACACACAAGTAATTTTGTATCTAAAAATGAAGTGTAGGAAATTACTAAATTCATATATATGTTGTTTTTTAGGGTTAAAAAAGGAACACATAAATACATGAAAATGAAAAATAAATAAGAAATTAAGCATGTTTATATAATTGATAAATTCCTATTTAATTAAACCCTAATTTTTGTTACTCCCATATTAAATACTCACATATAAATTTGAAAAAAAATATTAAGAAAATATTTTTAAAAAATAGGGAAAATGATAAATAGTCACGATTTGCTAAGATGTAAAACTGAAAAAAAAAAATTGTAAGCATATGCACACATTAAATGAAAATGAAAAAAAAAAAAGAGAAAGAAAAAAGAAGAGAGACTTTAAATTACTGGCCCATAGAGAAAAGTTACAAGTAGACAAAAGGTTTACTTCACATGGGGTGGGCATGTGATGTGAATGTACACTTACATCTTCTGTCTACCATGTGGTTTAACCTATTCATTTCTCTGGCACCAGCTAAGCAACCCACCGAGTTGATTCTTCTTTTTTTTTCCTCTTTTATTTTTTTTAAAAATCATTTTCTAAAAATATAAATCTAATTTTATAAAAAAATAAATTTCATCCTAAAAAAATCATAGTCTAATCAAAATTTGATTTTTTTTTAAAATTGATTAAATACTTATTTACAACTAATTTAATCTTTTAAATTCAACTTTAATTTTAATAAAATGTAAAAGGTTATAATAAGCATATTCTCACGGAACACATCAAGGAGAATTTTTAAGACTATAGAGCTTTTTTCCCTTTTTTATTTTATTTTATTTTTTTAATATATTTCTTTTAAAATGTTTAATATGTAATATTCAATCGAAGGTGACCCTTCAAGTTCTAAAATAATGTTACAATGAGTCATGCTTTTATCAAGTAGTATGATACTTGTCACTTTTCTTACCTGCTGTCCTACTTTAAAATATAATTTAATTGCTTACATAAATAATAATAATAATAATAATAATAATAATAATAATAATAATAATAATAATAATAAAATACGAAAGGCATCACAATGATCATATACATTAGTGACTGTGATTAAATAAAATTAATTTTTTTTCTATAAATTAATCACGTTAATAGAACGTTCTATACATATAGTGGCTTGTTCAACCTCTTTTAATTGTTGATTTCCTTTTTATGTTATAATTAATTGCAAGGCATTAATTAAAAAGTAAAGATAGTAAAGATGATTATATATATATATATATATATATTAGGGGTGGACAAATTGGGTTAGGTTGGCCGAACCGAACTGATCAGACCAAACCGACTAAAAATCGATTGTTGATGTTAGTAACCGAAAACCAACAGAACAAAATTAGAAACCGCAAAAAAATCGAACAAAAAAAATTCGGTCGGTTTTGGTTCAGATAAAAAAATATTGAACCTGATTTATTCTGCTGCAATGAAAGGTTTTCGGTTTATTTCGTCCAATTAAGAAAAAATTCGATCGATTTCGGTTCAGACAAAAAAACTTTGAACCTGATTTATTCTGCTGTTCGGTTGGTTTCGGTCGGTTTGATTTTCTAAGCAATGAAACTGCTGGCCGACCGAACAGTTTCGGTTTGATATAATTTAGAATCGAATACCGAACCGACCAGTCGGTTAACCATTTTTTTTGGTTGATTTTCGGTCGGTTTCTCGGTCGGTTTAATTTTTACAGTTATTTTATCCACCCCATATATATATATATATATATATATATATATAGAGTAAATCTTAAGGGATTACAATCATGTTCTAAAGATTTCAATATTAGTCACAGATATGGACTGCAGTGCTTAATTAAATTAAATTAAATTAATTATGAGCCACTAAAGTTGAAGTGTCATTGGAACATGAGAACATTACATATGCATGTGAAATGGATAAATAAATATAATATAACTAAATTAGACGATCCCAAGAAGGCTAATTATGGTTTTATAAACCATATAAAACCATAATTAGCGAAGTGATTAAGAAAACCTTACGCGTGGCAACCAAAGTACAACATTTTTTAGTGAAAAGGGAGACTATGGACTAGTGGAATTGGACCCCACATAAAAAAAGGGCTAAAAAGAAAGCACTTAAAAAACAAAAGCCCATAACGAGGTTGGAGGGCCCACTTGCATTTTTCACTCTTTCTTTCTCTTTCACAGATTTCACTATTACCGCTCCGTTGTTGTTGTTCATGTCCACTTGTATTGATGTAACACACTTTAATGAATAACAAGATAAGCCTCTCCTAAAAGACTTCTGTGTTTGTTAATACTTTGTAAGTTCATTTCCAAACGGCCCACAACACTAATTGAGATAAAGATTTAAAAAATATTAATAATATTAATAATATTTCTTTTTTTTCATATCAATATAATAAATAAAAAAAATTATTATACATCACCACACATGTATCGATTAGTAAAAAATTATCCTAATTTAACTAAAGATATCAAGTTTAAGTTTTAAATATGCTAATATATTATATTAAAATACAATCTAATGATAAAGTGAAAATTTTCTTGAATAATTGACTCAAATTTGATTTCCTCATATCTATATCAATATTAAAAAACAATTATAATAAATTTGATAATCTTATATAGTTTTAGCAGTTTGCATGTATAACATTTTTTTATACTACTTTTAATAAGAAAAACAGTTGTTATTAAGTTCAGTATTTCTTGTAATGCGTTATTAGGCTATTATAATTCTGATGACATTGGGTTTCATTAGATATAGATCTAAGAAAATAGGAACTTGAGGATCAACCCATCAAAATTGAATCATATAAAAAAGAGATTATAATTGTGTGGGTATTACCGACAAAATTGCATAAAAATCAATCACCAAATCTATCATTTATGTTAAAGAACCAAAAGAAGTGATATATACTGTGCTTCTCAATATATATATATATATAAAGAATATGACGGTATAGTGTAAGCCAGATAAAGCACGAACAAAGCGTTCTTTAACTAAAGATTCTTTTGATCCTTTCTTTTTGTTTTCTCATTCATATATAGCTTTTCTCTTAACACTTTTGTTGATGTGATGCCCAGACTTCGAATTTAGTACTACTGCTGAAATAAATTCCCTCCTTCTCAGCTACTTAATTTTCTTTCTTTTTTCTTTCTAATGGACAGCCACCTTCTTTCTATTTCGAATTTTCATTTCAATATGCCATGCCTACATAATTAAAAAAAATTAAAATAAAATATTAGAATGAATTGAATTATCAATTTTTAGTAAAATCAGATTTAAGTTTCCAATTATAATTAGTTTAAAATAAAATCAGATAATCTTGGCATATATGGCCCGGCAATTTGTTTTCGGTTTGAATAATTTAAAAAAAGGGATGACAATTTGCATATTCTAATTAATGTCGAAAGTCACATGTAACACCAATTCAGTAATATAATCACGTACGTAATGTTTAATAATCAAGTCATATGATAACAGGTTATTATTTTCTAATTAATTTTGCTTTTCGACTATATGATGGCATTTTAATCCAGTTCAACTCAAACAGTAGTTATGAATTAGCTTCTAGCTTGAGTGCAAGAAATTTCTATTGCTAATTAATACTACTGTTATAGATATAATTAAGTTAATGGTTTTCTTATTAATTAGTTTAGCTCAAAAAGCATTTTGATCTAATCATAATAATAGTTAAGCATGATCAATTTATTAGAATTAGATATATAATATTATATTTTAGGATATCTATAAGTATTCAGCCTTTGAATTACTAATAATATTTTTTAATAAAATAATAATTTGTAATGATGATTTATGAATACACATATATACCATAGAAGTAAAAAAAAATAACCACTAAAAATTAATTATATATAAATAAGATTTTCTGTCTGTATGCTATCAATGCAAAAATATGGTGGAACACACATATATATAATTAACTATTTAAGTTGATAATTTTTTTATTGCAAATTTACACCCATTGAAATAAATTATATTAATTAGTACAAACGAAAAAATTAATTAATTAATATTTTATATTTTATATAAAAAGAATTGTATATAGATGACAGAGCAAAGGCAATATTATCATTCTTTTAAGGCATGAAAAGACAATATAACTACAAGGTGCGGTTTATAGCAAAACAAATGGTGGGTCTCAAATGTGATATTCCATTTCAAACAACTCCATGAATGCTTCAATTGTCGCACTAACATTTACTTCTATAAAATTACATTTTATTATATATATATATATATTATAATATATTTATGTTTATCCTTCCTCTATAAATTATATTATTCACCAAATAATTAATTTCAGCAATCAATATTCAATCCAAAAGTCAAAATATTAATTAATCAACTTATATATCTATATGTTTTATACTAATATTCTTTCTTAATTAATTTGTAAATCTCTCTGACAAAAGAACTATAAGTCTGAGAAAAATAATTATCCTTGAAGTATGAGGAATGAGACTTCATTTAAGCTAGAATGTAATTGTCTATGTGAATTCAATTAATTAGAAGGTTTAAATTCACACCAGAAATTTAATAATACTCATATTAATTATTTGTTCTGTCAACAAGTATTGGTATAGTGCTACATTTCACTCACTTTATATACTTTTTGACAGTGTTTGAATTTTAAAATTAAAGCAAAAGAAAACTAATTAAATATATAATATATATCTCGTAAACCCTCTAATATCAATATAAATAACTAATTTCTAAATCAAAATCTCCAATGATAAAAACTAAGTTTATAAATTAAAGTAAAATATTTAATTTACTGGAAAATATTATATATATATGGATAGTTATTATCCTGACCTAGCAAGTAATAATTCACCTGCAGATGATCTTCATTAATTAACAAATGACCAATCACAATTATACAAGTCCTTTAAATGCTCCAGCTTCTTCTATTCTGAATTATGCATTATTTTTTTTATTGACTTTTGTAGATATGAATAAGATCAAAGTATATCTTAAAACCCTAAAAGAGGACAAAAGCAAAGCACCCATACATAAATAGCAATTAATGTCTCATCTGATCTTCAGAATCTTTCCTTAATTGGAACAACACATTACCCGTATTTTCATCATCAACCTCAACTAATTGGCTTACACTTAAATTTACCCACTTCTTTATTATTTTACGTGTCATCTTCAAACCCTAAAAGCAACCCCCACATAACTTACATTATATTCTCATATCAAATTCAATTTCAAACATCATTATATTATATAATTGAATTGTACTTTTCTTTTTATAATTATGATCGATCACTTTCCTCAAGTTAAAATAATAATAATAATAATAATAATAATAATAATAAAATGTTATAAAAAAATATATCATTTATTATAAGTAATGACGAAGTGGAGTTTAGAGGACTCATAATTTGGGTTTAAATTCGGTAAATGACTTTCCTACCTGCAAGATAAGAGAATGAATCAAGTTTTAGTAGATAAATTTTGATGTCTAAATTAATGTTCTGTTTCTCTACAGATAAGTGAGCTAAGGAAGCTAAGAAAAAAATTATTTACCTATGGAGATTTATCTCTATTTAGAAGATTACAGTATCTAAGTGTGTCAACTAATTTTTAGAAAGTATCAGTATTATTTTACGGTTGTATTAGAGATCTATCTCTAGTATACGGAGAGCTCGATAAGACCATAAATATTTAATATCAAGATTCATTCTTGTTTGAAAGTTTAGTCTTGATATTAAAAGAATTTCGATGATATTAAAAGAATTTCGAGCTCTGTCTATGAGCTCGGTAAATGGAGATAGTACTAATAAGAAATACAGTATGATTGATCTAAGTTTATAATATAAAAATCTCATGTATTGAAAATGATTTTTTATAGTACCTATATATATATATATTTGAAAATGATATTCAAGAGAAAATTTATTTTAATTGAGTTATTAGTTTCAATTATTTTAAATTGCATCTAGCAAATATTATATGAGAAAGATGAAAGGTAAATTCTTGTGTGATAAAAAAGATGAGAAAGATAAAACTCTTATATTTAGAAAAAGAAAAATGAAACACGAATTTTCAGGAGAAAAAAAAAGGGACAAAAAGGGATATCAGTATCCAGCTGCCCTCTTAACTAAAAATAAAAGCACTATCATTTGCAGCTTAATAAATATATATTATCTTCTTATTTTGCTCGTAAAAGCTGATGAAGTTTGAATATGGGATAAATTAATAATTAGTATGATGACAGTAGCCAAAATATTTCTTCTATATTATGGTTTTGATATTGAAATCATAACAAACAATGTAGGGATCGTATACTCACTATAAGTAAATTGATTTGTCAATTAAATTGATACAATTATTCTGCCACCTTAGTTGATATTTTTTTATGTATATATAAAGTAGCTAGCTTATATATACCACATGTCTAAAGCTTTTCATTTAAAGTGGCTAGAAGAAATTTAAAAACTATATGTTATGTTATTTTTTTAATTTTTGAAAAATATTATACAATTTTCAAAATTTTCAATTTTTTTTTAAATTTATTTGAAATATATTATATTTATATCTGTATCTCTAATATATTAGATATATACCGGATATATATTTTTAGAAGTGGAGATTTTTAAATTTAGAAATAGAAAAATGAGTATATTTGAAAAAAAAAAAAGATAAATATTTTTAAAAATATTTTCAGAAATTTTAAGGTCAGATCAGGACCTTCATATTTTAAACTCATAAGTTTTTACCGAGTTGAAGAGGTTCGAATTACCAAGTGAGTTTAACTCTTAGCTAATAAGAATCAAAACAACATTCAGGTCCACGAATTGGCTGTCCTGGTGACTGAGGCCTGGGCCAACAAATGCCCTTAAATTCAAGAAGCCCAACCATATGAGCCCAAAAGAACAGAACTTTGTGGTTTTTTTTTACAAAATTACCAAAAAAATTAAAAATTTTATTTGATTTTTATAATATTTTCAAATTCATTATTTTTTTTATCAAAAATTTATAAATTTACCATATTTATAAATTTATATACATAATAACTTAAGTAAATTTATTATGAGCATATTATCTATTTTTATAAAATAATTAAAAAACTTTTGATAAAAAAAAAAAAAAATCTGATGAAAGGCCTACTTTCACTTTCAGGACGGCTGCACTATTGAGTATTTCCATGGTCCAAATAAAAGCCGGACAATCATTTTTCAATTTTCTTGACAAAGGTTTCTCAGTGTCAACCACCAATTTTTACCCTTTTATCTTATATATATATATATATATATATATATATATATGTACATACACACACATATATATATATATATATATATTTTTAAAAGATTTAAACCCCGGAAATATATATTTGTGGGGGTTTAAATTCGCGATCTTTTTTTAATGAATTGGGTCGCTAGCTCGCTGGACTAACCCAACGGATTATACATATATATATATATATTAAAAAAAAAGAGCAATTGAGTAGGGCTTGACACATGTATTTTTGTGGAATTAATTTACTTTGATAATATAATTAAAATTAATATCAGCACGGTATATTTATTTATCATATCTATAAAAATATGATAAAAATTAAATAAATTATACGAATATAATACATATAATACATTTAATTAAAAATATTATATATAAATTACATAATTTAATATGACTTATTTAATACATATACCCCATATCTAAAAATTATAAAAAATATGAGACATAATCACAAGGATAATTCAATCAAAATAATCAAAATTATTTTATATTATAAAGCCTAATTTATTATAAGTTTAATATATTATATCTTACCTAAATTATTATCTACCTTCATTTAAATTGTATTTATCAAATATCAACTGTTTAATTATATATATAATGATTCTATTAGATTATTTCTTTTTTTTAATCAAATACTTTATTTTTAAATTTACATCATTTGGGCCTCTATAACTAATGAAATTTCTTTCCCCATTATTTACATTACGTATGTCCCACCAATATTTTTTTATCAGTAATAAAAAAATATCATTCATTAAAAAATATCAAAAACAGGAAGCTATGGAAGAGCATGGCTTGAAACACAGAAAATAAACCGACAATCTCCAGTAGAAACAAGCTCAAACACACGAAATAAGATGAGTTTTTGACAAAAAAAAAATATATATATATATAAGAAAATTTAAAAATAATTCTAAATTTAATATATTTATAAATTATTTATCAAAATACTAAAATTTATAAAATAATTACCAAAATATTAGATTTTTATTAGTTTACAATGAATTTATCATGAATTTATTATAAATTTATAAATTTCATTCATAATAATTTTATCATTAATTTATAATAAAATAACTAAAATACTCTAAATAAAAAATATTTAAAAAAAAAAAAAACGGTGGGAGTGTCATCTTCCCGAATGAGATCTCTTTACAAAGCTGCGGTCTAAACATCAGTATTCGGCAACTATCTTTATTTATTTTCATATTATTGTCCTGGCTGCCATATGCTATGATAAATATAACGTCTTTTAAATCGAAGAGCCGCTAATTTTTTTTAATACAAAAAATAAGGTATATTTAAAATTTGTGAAGTGTATTTAACCATTTTCTTATGAAATAATAATTAAAAACAACTGAATAATATCTAGTTAGATTTTGAATTCAGTCGACATTCTGCTGATTCTTTAATACTCCAATTAGCCACCCATTTTTAGCTAATTATTAGCTCTCGTACTATCACTGTATATACTGTAAAACTGGGCTAATATAACTTTGTCCAATCTAAAATTAATTAATTGATTCTTGTTCAAGAAAAAAAATCTATAATCAATTAATTATTGTTAGTTAAGCTAATAATTATAAGAATTTCTTTAATTATAAAATTGCGTTGAACTAGCACGTCCTTGTTGACTGCCTTGTTTTCACATTAAGATACACCAAACCCAAAAAGAAAAAAAATTAGGAGACCAACCAATATAAAATATAAGAGGAGAACAAAGGGCAAAATGTACCAAGAAAATGTGGAAAATTAACATTTTTTATATATAAAATAAGAGACGTTCATAAAAGATGTCTGCTGAATGCAAATTCTCTTCCTCAGTAAAAATTATGTACATCCTCTATTAACACCAAATTGTTGAAAATACCGACTGGCAACTTCCAACTTTATGCTAAATGAACTTGCTACAGCACGACTTCTATTATATGCCTACCATTATTTGAAATATATTAAGTGCGCATCAGTAATGATACAATGTTCCTAAGTGTCAAAACATCTTGATGATGATGATGATTACATGACAGAACAAAATAATTCTCCAGCAAGCAATTCCAAGTAGATGAAAATCTCAATCAGAGATGTATTCCTATCAGTCAATTGCTGTTTAGTTCCTCCAAAACTGCCCACAAATGCAAATTTGCAATGTAAGAATACCTTAAATGTATGCATTCAAAAGTACAGAAATCCAAGCATTTATATCAACAGTATATAAAGTTTGGTCATCATACTAAGGATAAATATTCAAATATCAACTACAGATTCCAAATACATGAGAAGAAGAAGAAGAAATAAAAACAGATACAAGATCAAAAGAAAAACATTCTTGCTACAATTTCTTCAACCATGCACAATACCATGTCAATAGAGTCAAACAGCATAACAGATAATGATAGTCAATATCCTAAGTTTAAACCATTTATGCAAGCAGAGTAACATTTCTGACAAAATTCTTCCTCCTAAATGATACCAAAGATATTCAACAGCATCTTACCAAAACTGGAAGTATTGCACATGCAAAAACCAATGTAGCAATTAACAAAATCTGATAGGACTAGACAATTAATTAAAATCAATACCCATTTCTTTCCGCTTCAACTCCAATGTCATTCGCTCATTCTCAAGCCTCATCCTCTCATTTTCCATCCTCATTTTTTCTAGTTCATTATCTCTTGTCCTGCTAAATTTTTGCCATTTGAATCGCTGTTTTTCCAGTTCCAACATTTCTAGCTGAATTTGCAGCTTTTGCTCTTCTAATTGAATTACACGAGATTCCATCCACTGCTTCTGTAACCAAGATGCTCTCATACTTTCAGATGACATTTGATTCATATCAACTTTAGCAATGTGGAGTTGGGAATATGAGCCTTTGTTACCTTCATGAGATGAATTCCCAAAACAAGCATCTTCATGGCCCAGTCCGTGTCTCAACCTTTTCATAGAACTCCCTGAGGCCCCATATATTCCCCTGCTATCCCCACATGAAGTACAATTCTCCTCAAATTCGTCATGACCATCAGTTTCCATTTCATGCTCATCTTCATCAAGATCATCCTGCTGGTGCCTTTCCATATCATCATTATCATGGTCATCTTTACTTCTAAGAGCCAACTGTAAGGAACGCTGCAATGCTGGATCATGAGGCAGATGCAACCTATTACTATTATGGTATGAACACATTTCTTCATAGAACAGATGCTTTGAGCTTAGTATTTTCCTAACATCATCTTTCTCTTTCTCTGTTAGATAATCTATAACATCCAAAAGTGCAGGGTTCTCAACAACTTTGCAAGAAGTTCCCCTTCCAAGCATGTCATTTAACCTTTTATACCTTTTATTAAGGTCATTGAACTTATCTTCACACTGCTGAGGTGAAACATGGAAGCTCCTTTCGGCCATCACCTTAGAAACTAATTTCCACTTGCCCTTTTTCTGCAAAATTGCTAATTTCCTTCTCATCCCGCCATCACAATCAGATGACATGTCCTCGCCGATATATGACACAGCAGTTATCAAAAGCCTCACCATCTTATCAGTCCACTTAACACGCTGCCAAGGTAACCCCTTTTTCCCTCTACTTGGTTCATTTTGACCATCAGCACCATCTTCAGTATAGCTTGGCTCATCCTCATCACTTGCCATATTTTTCCCCTTATCTCTCTTGATGTAATTAGTCAAGGAAATGGTTTGATCAGCGTTGTTCAAGGTCCCTATGGTAAGGGGAACATCCTCGTGAACCAAGGATCCTTGGGGATGAATAGGGTGTTGCTGCTGCTGTATAGTATGTGGGTACTGCGTTTGATGACGAATTCTTATTGATCCCTGCAAGTCAAGCCCTCCAAAAGGAGCCCCACCTGCAATCATCCCTCCTTGTGATAAATTCCCTTCCATTTTGTTCGTTTCGTAACAAATTACATCAGACCCATGAACCAATTTACCTAAAACCTTAATTAATGTGCCTTCTTAGCTCTTTAGAATCCAATTATCAATGTTTTATGCTCAATTGAACAAGAATAAAGCATACCCATTTCTTATTTTTCCCTTTTCAATCATCTCGTAAAATCCTCCACCTATCTAGACCTCAAGCATGCATAATCAATTAGCTCTAGGCAATCAAATAACCCAAACCCATTTTTTCATAACTCAATAATATGCTCAAATCTCAGTTCCAAACTCACCAAGACATTCCAAACAAAAATAATAATAATAATAATAATAATAACGAAACAAAGGCAAAACAGAAACAGAACAAAATCAATCCTCCAATGTTTACAAATTAGAGAAAGCCAAAGCTACTTATCTGCAGCAGAACAACTCCAAATAGCTAATACCCACATGCAGCCTTGAAAGACAGATAAATAAACTGTGAGTATTCTACAAGAAAGGCGATAATCTAGTAAGAACATCTCCTATCAAGCTCAGAAATCTGCCAGAAGCAAACAAAATGGGTATTTATATAGTGAATGATTTGTATTTGAGAATATGTTTATATTTATAGGTCGAAGTATGGGAGGATCTGGTGGGTCCGAACTGACCTTTTTTTTATTTTGATTCCTCTCTTTTTTTGTTTTACCAATGGTTTTCTTAGCCTCTCAGTCTGAACCAACCAGAGTCGATGGTCACGGATCAAATATTTTATCAGAGGTTGAATATATTTTTTTAAATAATATTATTTATTTTATTATTTATATATTAAAAATATTTATAATTTACATATAATTAAAAATAATTAATTACATCAATAGAAAATATGTGACAACATTATATGTTAATATAATAATGTTTCAACATAAATTTTAACATATATATCATGTTTAACATAAATCATAGCTAACAATTTTTCAATTTAATTTTAATATAATTAATTAATTAATTAATTAACAAAAAAATTATACCAACTCACATGCAATGCTAATTCAATTGAGCATTTAAATTAATTAACATATTTTATTAAATATAATAATGGATTTCATTTAGTATTATTTTCAATTTATGAAAAAAAAAATTTACTTAAATTATGTTATATAATTACTATTAAATTAAATATGCTAATAGACATTTTAATTATATATATAAGTATTCATTTTATTTTTATGAAATAATAAATTAATAATTAATAATATAGTAATTTATCATTTATTTATGATATGGAATATATATATATATTATGGTTTTACACTGATTCAACATTGAATAATAATATACATTGTACTTTGTTAATTAATAAATATAATATTACAAAAATTAATTTATAAAAAACAATCCATAAAACTGTGAAACCTTCCAAGGGTATTCAATAGAGTGAATAAATTTTTAACTGATTTAAAAAAATGAATTTTAAATAAACGATCCAGTTTGATATATGAATTAATTTTTAAAATTTTTCTAATTAAACCAATAAGCAAAATAAATAAAATTTTAAAATTTTGATATAAATTTGGTAAAAACATCATCAACCAGCGTATAATTTGGAATATATTATTATTATTATTATTATTATTATTATACTTGCTGAGAAGAGAACCTTTTGGAAAAAAGAAAGTTAAAAAAAAATAAAGAAAAAGACATGTTGTTGGCCAAAGTCATACATTTGACATATCATCAACTCAAGTGTGGGCCGCAAAAGACAACTTGCCTTCATTTTTTAAAATTTATTCATTATGCTTCCTTTTTGGAATTACTGACATATACTAATAAAATAGTCTTTTTTTTTTAATTTTTTTTAATTGTATCAAAGCTAAATAAGATTTATATAGTTACAGATTGTATCGTATGAAATTTAAAAATTCAATTGCAGGTATTTATAAAAAATTACTAATTGATTTTTTATATTCTACAAAATATTTTTGAAGTAATCATTTGCCTCCGTGCTCTTGAGTTTTGCAAAGGTTTTTGTTTTTAACTTTTGAATTTAATTAAAAGATAATTTAGTTTATTTATAATTTAATTAATTATTCTGTCTCTAATAATTATTGCTTTCATAACACGTTCACCCTTTTCATTCAATATTTATTATTTATAGTCGATAGTTATATTTTTTTTTAAATTATAATTCACTCATCATTTTAATTAATTAATTTGTTAATGCATTAAATTTTTATTGTTAAAAATATTAAAGTCTTTGAAAATAATATTTCTTCAATTAGTGTCTACTTTAATTTTATTATTGTTATTATTATTTAGTATAAACCACATTAGAATACTTAATTTGGCATGTGTTGCAATTAATTTAGAATTAGGGAGACAAAAAGATAGAAATTCAAGATGTATGAGAATATGAATAATATATAATAGCTAGCAAAAATTAAGATTTAATTTTTAATTTTGAAACATTGACTAATAACAATTTTTCTGAATACACACAACGAGGCAAAAAAAATCAGTATTTTTTTTTTTTTTTTATATAACTTGGAAAAAGTTGGGTGGGGAAGAGAATGGTATAAAGTTTTAGTTTGGAATTTCTCCTTTTATTTATAGTAACAAAATCATACATATATATATATATATAATTATTTTTTTACACTATGTAAAGATAGATATGTGTTGTTTTTGTGATATAAATTAATAAATTACTGAACACATGATGTCCAATATAAAATTATGATGATTTCAGTGGATTTTAAAAAATTTCACATAAATAAAATCTGAATGGATTTTGCAGTTTCATCAAAAACTTATGATAGATTAAAAAAGGAAATAATATAAACTAACATTTATATATAAAAAAAATCTATTCACATTTAAACGGATAAAAAATATGATTTAAAAAAATATTTGTAAAAAATTTATTTTTTAAATTAATTACATTTTATTATTGTCTCACAATAAAAAAATGTAAGTAATTTTCAAATTATTTTTTATTTTATTTGTAGAAGTTAACTAAATAATAATAGGCGGTGTACGTGATTTTGATTTCATTTTTGAAGGTGAGAGACTTTTTTATTTGATCCACCACGTAAAAGGTCATAAGTTATTCTTATTATTATTTTTAGCAGAAGTCATAAGTTAATTTTGTGCGTATTAATTTTTTGTTCTTTATAATCTAATTATAGAAAATTTTTAATACATATATATATATATGGAATTTAATATATATGAATTTTTTTAATATATATAACATTTACTATACTCGGACAACTATGAGAATTTTACATGGCTAAGGATTTACTATTTATGTGCAAAAAGACAAAAGTTATTATTATTATTATTATTATTATTTAGGAATAAGGTCTGATTACATCCTAAAATATATCATAAATTTCATTTAGATACTTAATTTTTTTTTTCAATTTGACTTTTTTTTAAATAGTTTATTTTAATCCTTACGTGATGAAAATTAAATTTTTCTTAACTTCTATTTATACAGTATTATGAGTTTTTTAACACATGTCTTAATCTGATTGATTTATAAATAATTAAATAAAATAATAATAAAATAATAAAACTTAAACAAAAATAAAAAAAATTTGCTTCTTCTTCATTACCATTGGAAGCAAAAATTTCAAGAAGCAACCAATTATTGATAGTAAAAAAAAATCCTAATAATCATTATCACCTAATTGCAAATTAAACTCATTGTTTCCAAATAACAAAAATAAAAAAAAATCAACCAGAAAATGTAGCAATTACACTAATTAAAAGCACAGACAATAGATTATTAATCAAAATCCAAAAAAATCCTTACTATGATAGGAATGACATTAGATTTAGCAGTGAAATTAAAATTAGATTTAAAATAAGTGGTAGCAGTAGCGGCTCCACTAAGATCAACTATAAATAGAAAAATCAAGACTACAATAATGGGATGAATCGGCTGAAAATCATGACTTGGAAGGATCTCCTTCTTCTAATCCCATTGTCGTCACCGCCGCTGCTATCACTAATGATGCTCTCGAGATTGTAAAGACACTGGTGGTGATGATGGTTGTCATTATCGTTGTTCTGTGGAGATTCATCAGATCAATGAATCTCTATTGCTTGTCATTGATGACAGTGAAACTTGTGATTAGTGTGTCATTGAGAAGGAGGAGGTGAAATCAATTATCTGCTTGTTCATAAACTGCGATGCATTCGTTTGATATTAGGGATTTGAATTTTTTAAGCTAAAATTGCGAGAGATGGGGACAAATGTTCCAACTTCTCTAGGTTTTTGGTTGCTAAAATTCTTGATAATTTTATTGAACTGGGGATGCAAATCAAAGCCAAAGGTCAAAAACAAATATTAATTAATAAGAAACAGAGTTTTTAAAGGAGCAAGCCTTGACGAAGAAGAAGAAAAATGTTTTTATCCCTTAATATTTATTTTAGCAATATGTGATTATGTTATTTGCCATGCAAGTACTAATATAATTGCTCTCAATTTTATTTCTTTTATAGAAAAATCAATTATAACTATTTTCCCTAAATCTTACAAAATATGTAAAATTTTACACTTTAGAGTGAAAAAATAGAAAAAAAGGTTAGACAGAGGAAGCTAGATTACCAATTAAATCAAAATTCCACCACGTGAAATGCATAATACAATTATAGGTTTTTTTTTTTATTTGGTAAAAAAAATTATAGGTTTTTGTTTTTTGGGAAAAAGATCCGGCTTAGCGGGTCATACAAAAAATGGGTCGGGTCATTAAAACAGCAAATAAACAAAACCGCTATGGGCAACGGCTAAACCCTCAACAGGCCAGAGGGAAAAAGAAGAGAAAAATGGCGAACGAAGAAGACAGTGCAGTGAAAGAGCCTTTGGATCTCATTAGACTGAGCCTCGACGAGAGGATCTATGTTAAGCTCCGCTCCGAACGTGAACTCCGCGGCAAACTCCATGTATATCTCTCTCTCCTTTACATATGCGCGGCTTGTGTTTTTTGCAGTCTTTAGACTTCTTTTTCTTATTCATATCATGATAAATCCTTATAGAAAATCAAAGGGTTTTTTTTACCAAATCTTTCTGTGCGGTGGTATTAATTTAGGGTTTTACTCGTTTTAGGACACTTTCATGGCTTAATTGGGTTTTTGAATAGTGTTCCGAATCAGTTGCTCCAAATTGAAATTATTCACTTTTAGTTTCTTAAGAAATAAAATTTTTTTTATCAG
Organism: Garcia nutans; assembly: GCA_947685225.1. Classification (NCBI taxonomy): domain Eukaryota; kingdom Viridiplantae; phylum Streptophyta; class Magnoliopsida; order Malpighiales; family Euphorbiaceae; genus Garcia; species Garcia nutans. Next base: position 38,672,743 of record CANTUV010000019.1, on the reverse strand, counting down.
AAGTTTTGTGAATTCCATGGATTAATGTTGTTTGGTGCTCTTCTTTTTTCATTGCAAGGAAGATTGTCGACTTGGGATTGGGATAATGGAGTTTTACTAGCACTTGTAGGTTATTATGTTAACTTTTCTTATCCAATTCGAAATGAGGGGAATTAATGGTGAGTTTTGTTTTTGCCCTTTCCTGTGGCTGGAACATTCTTTCTTTTATTATGGTTTGATTGCCGGTACGTTGTAGTATTAATGAATATGTAAACTTGGGAGTTAAAACCATAGGAAAACAGGCAACCATGCATATACACAGGCTTGCATTTTAAGAAAATAATGCACACAGGCAACCATACATATGCTACAAATGCTTGTGCATGGATGATTTGGATCACATCATTTTGTCAGAGGACAGACTTAAGTACCAAAAGCAAGTCTGTATGATATGATTGCGAATGGCATTTGATCAGATTTGACACGAATGCGTTGTATTCTTCAGCAAGCATAGCTGAATATTGATATCATGTGACTAGCTTCCCTTGCATTGTCTTGGATGAGGCATGGACAGTTTTGCTATAGTTACAAGCCAAAAATGCCCCTTTTTTTTGTGAAAACTGATGTCAGAAAAATGCCTGGGGAAGTTTTTTCTTTCCCCAATAAATATAATACATTTGCTTAGCTATTAATTTGTTAACAAACTTGGCCTTCAATTCAAATTCCTAGACTTTGTTTATCAGCAACAAATGTTGATTGGCAGGCTTATGATCAGCATCTAAATATGATTCTTGGGGATGTTGAAGAAATTGTGACAACAGTTGAAATTGATGATGAAACGTATGAAGAAATTGTTCGGGTATGTTACTGTATATATGTTAAACCTTTCTGTTGTCTATGTTCCTGCTGAACAGATAGAGAGTAATATTAAATCATTGGGTTGTGTCTTAATGTGGTAATCATAGGAAGTTCTAGCTGCTCATAGTTATTGAATTTTAATGAACAGTGTAGTTATGTTGCCTGAAAATGATAGGACTCACCTAGGTCGGGGTAATGGCATACTGGGGTTTGGATTGGGGATGACTTGCTAACTTACTGAATAATGGATGCTAATGTGGATATTTCTACAATGAAATTGGAATTTTAAATTTTCACCTACAATCACTGGTAAGTTGTTTCATTATGGTTGCTCCAAATATCATGTAACTATGAAAGGTGGACAAACATTAATTTCTCTGCAAAGCCTGGTTGGGCGTAGAAACTGAGGAGCCCTAGAAAGTCGCAAGGATTGCCCACATTGTTTGCTGCAATGCTCATAGTCTAACCCTAAATTTTCACCAATTAATAGCTTATCAATTCCTTTGATGAGTGGAAGCTCACTTCACTGAGAAAACCTAGGGTAGTAGCTAAAGAAATGAAAATTATAAAAAAGTAACTGTAATGACTAGGCAAAACTCGGAATATACGCAATTTATAGATAATAAAAAGGTACTTTCTTGTCTAGCAAGGAGCATATTTTGACTGAAAAGTAACAAGGTGCTCAATTAAGGTGGAAAAGTTGACATTGATAATGCTAAAATTACAGCAATTCAAATTTTAACATTTAATGGATGAGGAAAAGAAAGGTGACTTCTTCTTATAGTCCCGTGCAGGATGCTCACACTCATCAGAGATTATTGTTATTTTCTATTTCAGACTACAAGGCGTACACTTCCTTTTCTTTTTGTTCGAGGAGACGGTGTCATATTGGTCTCTCCACCACTGAGGACAGCTTAATTTGGAGAATGTAGTTCAAGAGGCAGTCTTGAGTGAGAATGTAACCTTCTATCACGTTTAATTTCATGCTGATAAATTAATGAATGTGCGGGTGAAGAATTTAGAATTACCCACTTTTTAAGACCATTATGTAATTGGTTTAATTGATGAATTAGATCATTTGTGTGCACTGCTATGGTAATTTTTGTTCCTTAGGAACCATAGATATAATATTGAAAAGCTATGGAGGTATCAGATTTTCTGGAATCATCTAGAAGCCTCTTTACACCAAAATTTAGATGAAAATGGAATTGTGATATTGAATCTCACATATTTTTCTTTCAGGCTGTGTATATATATTTATACATATATATGTGTATATATATTTATATATCTTTGACAAAAAAAAGTATATTTATATATGCATAAAATTAATAATACTTATATTTATATAATATAAAATTAATTTATAATATAATATATATTTATATAATATGTAGTATTTTTATATATTTGTATGCATGCATATTTATTTTTTCTTTAAAATTAATTTTTAAATATTAATTATTTTAAAATTTAAAATTAATTTTTAATTTATTATTTTGATAATGTTATTGAGCATTATAATTATTATTTAATTTAAAGCTTAATTTATAAATTTTAGTTTATTGTTTTGATTATGAATTGGAATTTGAGTTTTGATTAGGTTAATTATTTTGAAATTTGATTATGAATTGAAATTTGAGTTTTGATGATTAGGTTAATTATTTTGGAATTTGATTATGAATTGAATTTAGAGTTTTGTAATTAAGTTAATTATTTTGTAAAAAGAAATATTATATTATATAAATTTATTAAAAAATAATTAATTTAAATAATTTTCTTAAAATATTTCAAAAAATATTGAATTGAGTTTTTATAAATAATTTGATTATTTATATCAGTCATAGTTTCACCAATGGCCATAGGTTCACAGCCCCTCCATATCTCTTTTTTCCGTCATTATATTTTGCTTTCTTCATTTAAGGACCTTCGTGAAAATATAACAGTTTGTTTTGCACCCCTATGTTGTTCACTTCTTGATTTCCATAAACAATAGATCGTTAAAAAAAAGAAAATATTTAAAATTTTAAACGAATATTTTTAATAACTTCGTTGCTTAATAGTTACTTAAACAATAATACCAAATAGCCCTTCAAAGTAAAGTTGTCATGCATCACTTGATCATCTCTTAAATTCAGGATTTCGACAAATTGCCAACTCTCAGCTTAATATTAGAGCTCTCGTGTTTGCATTGTAAATAGGCTGTCTTCTGACATCTAACATAACTTACAAAATTCTCATTAATAATTTCTAGTCACAACCTACAAAACCTTGTGGCAAAGTTCAGCCAAAATAATAGACAAAAATCAAATGCTTGAAAGAATATGGCTTTCATTCAATTGGATATACCACAATCTATATGATACAACAATTACGCATACATTGGAGAAAACTGTGAAACAAAAATGGCGACTAAATCATCGACGCTTATGTCGGGAGAAACTTGGGGATCCCACTGCTTGTGCACCTCCATAGTTTTTGCTAGTAGAATCCATTGAACCTCGGAAGCCATAGGCAGCTTTTGCTGATTCTGGTACGGAGTCCAAGGGAATTGCCTCAACGAAGCATGCTGTATTGATTCGAGTTCTCTCAAGTTCTGCTTGAAGCAACTCAGCGCTACACTGCTGAGCAAGAGCCTGAAGTGCACAGATTCGAGACACATTAACAAGATAAGGTGAACACGAAACTTTATTTTACTAAAATTACTGCTGCTACTAGTAATTCAATTAGGATGTAGAGGTTAGCTTTATTATTTCCTACAAACGCAGATACTGGGTTTAGCAAAAAGATCAATTATTCAATGAAATATACTCATTACTCCACTGCTCTTTGGAGTTCTCTGAAATTGATCCATTTAATAGTATCAATGTTAGATTAATACCAAGAATGCACAACCGCAACTTGATCAGTGCATTCCCAAAGCTAACAGTCCCAGGGCATGTTATCCAGAAATAGCAGAATTTGATTCTTACAATAAGGTCATCTGGAGATACAGTCATCCCTTGCTGCCTCTCATCAACTGCATCTTCACTCCCTCGAGTTGATCTCCGTTGATGCCCTGGATTTTCGACAACTTCAGCAACATTCTCGGTTGCTTTCTCTAGCAGCACACCTTGTAAGGACTTGAGTGACTCCCTTGCATCATGTGTGAAATATGGATTCAATATGGTCTCGAAATATTCAAGCTGCAGAAGGCATGTTAAGGAAATGAAATTATCAAACGAGTATGAAGTTAAACGATTTGACCAACTATACAAGTCATAAAATCGTGATGAACTGCTGGAGCCTGCTTAAGTAAATAAATATAATCTATGTTCTAAAGCATTATTGAAAAAACAATCCACTGAATGTCAACAATTAATAGTTTTTTTTTGAAATGTATATATTTTCCCTTTTCTGGTTCCTCAGGGGACATTTAAGTAAAATGCTTAAAATGTTTCCTTTTTTACCACCACTGGGGCATTGAGTACTATTTTCTTTGGAGTGATGCACTTCAAAATGTTTAATCACAAACTTTATAACAAATATCTGTTTCCCAAATATTATTAATAATTCAGACCCAGGGAAACTTAGAAGAAAATTTCAGCATTAAAGAGTAACTGTACGTATTTAAGATAAAAGTTTGGATCATGAATAAGCAACCTAGTTTCTGTAATTCATCACACATATAAAAATAATGTACTCTACCTCAAGCATGAGCTGACAGAAACCATTAGCATCAAGTGACCTAAGATCTTTGCTTTTGTTTTCATGGAAAAGGCTCAGAAAAGTATCAATTAGACCTTCCACGAGTATACCAAGTGTCTTATCCAAAAGAGGCTTAGCACCAGCAAAGACCTGCATTGAGGATTTATTTTTTAGGATAAAAGATGATTTAATAGAGAACTACACGTGGAGATATGCACAACCATTGCTCATATGAATATATGCTTCTTAACATTCTAACATCAAACAATACAAAAAGCATCGTCATTAATACACTCGTTTGTAGTAATTTTCATTCCAGTATAACTATTATGTACCTCGGAGTGCACAGCTACTAAAGTGTGCAACAACTCCACAGCAGCATCACGCACACCCTGTAAAAATTTATCACTTTATAATATCATCATTTTTGAAACAATAAATAATCAAATAATCAGTTACGAGATCTCTTGAGACATCACTTTGACTGCAGGTGCGGCTCCCCATTGAACACCAGAGTTCAACAAATAGTTCATAGTGGCTGTTCTGATCATATTTGCCTGCCAGGAAGACAACATTTTTTAATCATGATTCCATTGTGAATAAACAGTCGTAAAAAATTTATGGTTTTTCTGTTTTTCATCAACCTAACCCACAAAAAATTTTAAGCATGCTAAGGTTCTTTGACCTAACTCGGGCAATTGATATGAAAATTTTATACAGCCAACAGGACTAATACATTTCGAGTCATTAGTTCTGAGGCTGCACCACTTGCCCTAAGATGCCCAAGTGCTCCAGAACTTAGTTGGCTCAAACTTGATTTGAGCCCCTTCTTGTGTAGACCAGAATAGAGCCATTTCAAAATTATGAGACAATTTCTCAGGTCTGATAATGAACAAAATCTGGGAATTTTGGCTGCAAAAACATTGGTCAGGGAAAACAATGATAGTCCGACTTACAAAATCTGAAGAGTTGTTTTTTATTCTGCCATGAATGGTTTATTATTCTATAAAGAACCTCCCACACATTTGCTTCCAGCCATAGTATTTAGATAACTGTAATTGGACTATGCTAGCAACCCCAGAATAGGCCCAGCAAAAGGACTACAGACCCAGCTCCAGAACCATCAACACCACCCTAGCATTGCTACATACAACTCCATGTGCGCATTAATCTGAACAACTTACCACCAAAATTAAAAAAAAATGCTATGCTATACCTTTGCAAAAGTATACTGTTCAAGGACCCTTTCTTCTAAACCAGTGAAAGATATCACTAGATCATGTATATCACTATCGTCTTCTTTTTCCCTGAAGTTACAGAACAAGAACATATTTAACACTTCATCAGCAGGTAGAGTACACATACATGAAAGCCTAAATAAACAGCAAGTTTAACACACTAATGTAACTTGGAAGACAAAAAGAAAATGTGAAGAAGAATAAACTATGATTTAACTGCCATAACTAGCTAAAATGAAAACATACTTCTTGAGAGCCAATATAACCAATGCTTAATGCATTATTGTTTTCCCTGATAGTATAATTGACCTACAGCATGCACATAGTTATGCTAAATATGCAGCTGGATTAGGGAAGTCATGTCAATCCCTGCACGATTCATGACTCAGGTAATTTTGTTAACATTTTCTGAGCGCAGCCAATCAAATTGTACCAGGATAATAATGACCCAATCAGATTCCTCCAGCTTTGGGCCAAAGTCGGTCCGTTATCCAAATAGCATCACACAAAATCAATATCAGTTTTTCACATTGGAATCAATGCATTCACAAAAGAATGCAATGGCATTTTTATACTTCTCTCCGAGAAAGAGTGGCAGAGAACTATGTACCTTGCCTGCAGCCAAATATTTTTGTACTTGTTATACAACTCATGAGAAAGTTCATCTTTACAGTATCCAATATTACTTAACACCATCAGCAATTGTTGATGTGAATCAGCAACACTTCCAGGGAGATCAGATAGATTTTTTTCTGATTCATGAATATATCCATTCTGTAAATGCGGAGTCTCTTTAGATGATTTGCTTGCTGCAAGCTCAGTCCCACTTTGTTCCAAATGGCCTGATGAGTGGGAATAGATGAGATCATTATAATCAATTTGTTCAGGTCCAAATATTAAATTCGAAATCACTTATCCATCATACCAGTAAAATCTAGGAAACAGTTTAAGAGGGCAAGTCTAACTGATTCTTGAATTTCTTGAACTTGCACAAACATTTCCTCAGACTTTCTTGCTTCACTCTTCAAGGACTGAATCATCCTGGAAAAGAACATGTAATAAGACGGTTAAAGAACGTACATAATGTCACTGGATTTTCTTAAGCAGCCTTCAGCCAGTCATTTTCTTTAGATGAGACGAGAATTAATTAAACAGATAAACTACGCGAATAACATATATATGAAGATAAGATTTAAGTGAAACAAAGGAAAATTTTAAATAACAATAATAATAACAATGCAATGGCCTCTGATGATGCTTGATGGTAAGATGATGAATACTCCAGAAGAAGAAATTCATAAATACAAGTATATCTGGAAGCCGAGCCAAAATCTTATTCCCTAAAATCCTAACATTGCTCTCCAGCCAAAAACATCTTGAAAAAGAGGGTTAAGAGACAGAAAGAGAGAGGATTGAGGTAGGGATATGAAGGAGAGAAGGGAAGAGTCAAAAAGAGTAAGTAGCAGCAGAAATCTGCATACCTGCTTCCATCATATTCCATCACAGTGATTCATTTTTTACTTTGAATTCACAAGAAACTCATTTATTTTTGTGATTTAATAATTTTAATTTATATTATATTGTATACACTAACAGAATGGAAAAAAAAGTCTAGACTCTAGATACTTTTTTGCTTTGTTGGTGGATAATTTAAAAAAAAACTGAGACAGCTTGTTCTTTTCTTCCACCACTCAATTTCTTGTTCTCTTCTTCTCTGCTATCCCACCGACATTTTTTTTTATTTTTTATTTTTATTTTTATCAAAGTCCATCTCTTCAATTTCTTGTTTCCTGCTTCAACATCAACTTCAACTTGGTTTTCCCATTTCAAATTGGCCAATTCAGATGTATCCTCCGATTCACTACTGTTTCAACTCGTTTTCCCCCATTTCAAATCAGCCAATTCAGATGTATCATTTGATTCACTACAGGTTCTACAGAAGTTTGGACACAGGCCATATATCTGCCTTTATTGGATCGACCAAAATTCTGTTATCTGCTGATTTGATTCAAAACATGCAATATTTAAAACCATGGTTACAAAATTGTAGGCAAGTTCAGTAAGCTTGGGCTTCTCTAATCGTCAATTATAATGTTTACTTCTAATGTTTAGTGACTTACAAACTAATCTGATCCATCGCTGAGGCCATAATTGAGCGAAATGCTAGAGGCAAGAATGAGATTGTGTATGGAGATCTATTTCTTTCAAGAATAGATACAGGAACCCATGTTTCTTCTTTTGATATCTCTTTTGTTGCAGCTTGCATCCAAGAGCAAAGCCTAAGAATGTAAATCTTTGTAATCTCTGCTTGAAGCGTTCTGAGTGCCATCACTATAACAAACACGTAGTAAATATTCAGAAGTTATAAAACAAAGAAACAGCAACTTCAGTAACAATTTACACACCAGCAGTTGGTGGAGCTGATTCTTTCGCTTCAAAGGCTTGACAGGCTTTGGATATTTCCTTTATGGCATCACTCATATAAGAGCGAAGAATATTTGATTCTTCAAGATCACGAAATGTGCTGTGAACCTGCATCAGCAATGAACTCATTTGGAACATGAAATAGTGGAAGTTTCAAACCCATCAGATGCAACAGGACATCATCCAGATGGGATAACGGATTATCAATGAGATACTGGAGGTATTTAACAAGAAAGAAAAAACTTTCCACAAAATAAAGAAAAAAAGAGGCTCTATTGCATTCATCCATAAACAAAGATTTGGCTGGAAACATGGTCATTTTTAACATTGCTTTCTGCCTCAAACAAGCACAACTTGCCTTTTTTTTTTAAAATGTATATTTATTTTCTCAACCTAAAAGGAAAACAAGCCCTCAATGGATCACAATACTACTACTTGCCAGCAATCAAATTTGGGAACATATGTTGGAGTTTGCACCATAAATTATTACTTGCATGTATAATAGGCACTTCAAAAATCTATAACTGGTTTATCTAGAATTTAGTGTAAAATCAAAGATTGCAAATTGTAATAGAAAAGTAATTTAGGAATTTCAAAAGGAATAGAGTTGGGTCAATCATGGGTTCTACAATAGTGGGTCTGGATGAATTTTTTGATCCTCTAATAATTTCATAGTTAGTGCTTTAGTTCAAGCCTGACAGTACAAGGCTTCAAGCCATTATTGCTAGAAATTGTGAAAGTACATATCGGTATTGGTATTTTCTTACAGTGCACATTTGGGAATTGGCAGAATGTAATGTAATATGATACAATTAAAACTTAAACAGAAGGATGCTCTGAAAGTTTATTCTGTAACATGTCATTAACAATCTACAATAATACGCCAAATATGCACTTAATGCCAGTCCACCCCACAATTTGTCAATCTTTACCTAACCAACGTCATAAATGAAGACTCTAATGTGTATGATCAAATGTGAATGCAAATGCATCAGCATCAGTACATATAATATCAAGACTGCAGGAAAAATAATTAAACACAGCATTAGCTGATGAAGCCAAGTTTCATTTCTGACTTCTCAGTCAATCAGCAAAATAAACAATTTCCATTGAAATGTCACACCACACTTGCTTTATAAAGGTTATTCTCAAATCAGTCATGGCAAAACTGTTAATATAACATGGTTCAACGAACATTTCTATCCGATTTGAAAAAGGCCACAAAATGTTCCAACAAGAAATATGTATGACACAGAGAAACAAATATTACATATTACCTTGACTTCATATGCAGATATAGTACTGCGAATCATTCCAGCAACTTCCTCAAGAGAATGAGTCGAGTATCTGCCATCCCCAACTTTTTCCTCAGTTTTATTTGCTGAGGCGTTAACATTTGTTTCAGCAGAAACTTGGGAAGACTGAAAGAATAAGTTCCATAATCAAAATGAACACTGTGAAATTATCTATGGAAAAAAAAAGATCCTCATTGAACTGATGTCACCATACAGTTTTCAATCAAACCGCATGGTTCAGCAACTAGATTATAAATTTTAATTTATATATTATGCACATTTCAACAGCATTTTTTTAAAGAAAATTTTTGAGTTTTATCGTATTTACATATAAAAATTATGAATATATGTACACAAATACACACGCATATATGGGTAAATATATTTTTACGTATTACTTGATTATTGCAAATATATAATATAGTTATTAGAAAAAACCTGTAGTTTAACCATTGAACAAATGATTGAAACTTAATTTTTTATTTCACAGTTTAATCTTGGTTTCGTTATGATAGCATAGCTTCTCACCCAGTCACCACAACCATCTAATACTCATTCATCAATTCTGAAAAGACCACTCAAGTTGAAGAATACCAAAAAAATCTGCACTCAAAAAATAAATATCTGAAAGAAAGACAACATTCAGATCACCTTTGCAAATTTCCCACTGAAAACAGAAAGTGCAACTTTCCAGAAGGCTGGTATATGATGGATCAGTACAACAGTTAACCTTCTAATATACTTTATTCTAAGAGTGTCAACTTCTTCGCCAACTAAATCTATTGGCAGTGAGTCTACTGACTCCCCATAAGAATAGTCTTCATCTGACTGAAAGTGATAAAAGAGAATGTAAAGCAATCATTGTCCAGCAATAACCCATGAATCACACATAAAAGAACATTAATCACCCGTGATGTTTGCACTTACAGATTGATTTTGATTTAGTTGAATTTGCCTCCACCTTGCATCAGAGAAAGCTCTTTCACGCATTTCATTGCACAAATTGTCCATTCTTGCTTCATGATCTAAGGTGCACTTCTCAAGCAAACCTCGAATTCTATGATTCTGCCAAAGAGAAAAACTTTCAGCTAAATTTGACTTTGCAATTGTGATATGCAAGTGTTTAAAATAGTAAACACTAGAAGAGTGGATTTCTTGTCTTGTAAACACTAGAAGAGTGGATTTCTTGTCAATGGTAGGTGAAGTTGCAGATGAACTGATTAAGGTATATTTAAAGAAAAAATGTACTTCAATAAGAATCCATTAAATGACCAGCTTTACAGTCTAATGTTAAAATCCTATTAAATAATAATATGATGCTATATGCTGCAAGCTCCAGAAACACATTCTTTTGTGCATACATATTTCATATGTAATGGTTAAGCATTGACTGACCTGTATATTCAAATAATGCCACACAGGATCCGAGTCAGGTTCCAGCTCCAACAACAGCCTCACAGTATTCTCAAGCTAAATGAACCACAAAATTTTATCAATAGCTAGCAAAGAAAAAAAGAACAACTAGGAAATTAATTTCCTTCACACAAAAGCACTACTCAGGCCCCAGAAAGGTCCAGTTACCTCACCTAGAATGCCACTTCTCCACTAGGTATGGTATTGGCAACTAAGGTAACAACTATCTCCTTGTCAGTTGTCAGTTTCCAGTAAAATGTTATGGTGAACTACATAGACTACAGAGTATAAAATTTAACAAACTAGTAGCTAATGTCATCGTGTTTGAGAATTGTGAAATCACTAAACAGTTAAAGTCCTAGCCAATTATTCACCTTAAAGTTTCCTACACAGTTATCAAATGAGCTTGTTTAAATACTACACGGTTAATTATATTCAATATTTTAATAACTGTATAGCCTTTAACCTTGTCATCTATTGTAGAATGCTACATAAAGTAAGTACAATTGTTTAGAGACTAAAAAGAGTCATTTGCTCCTGCCCGTAAATTCTGAATACATTTCCAAATTTCCACCCAATTTATCCATATTCTTCTCAACAAACAAGTAATGTTATTGTACTTGATCCAAGGATAAAATTAAATATGTCTAAGGAACCATAAAACAACATAACATTTTTTGACATAAATGGTTTCTCCAATATACGATTGTTTCCCTCTAATCACGGAGAAGTTATATAAAAAAATACTGAAAGTGTGTATATTTTGCAATATGAGAAATTTTTATTTAGTGAATAATTGTTATCCATTATTTATAATCTAGAGGCAAGCAAGATCTTAAGTAAATGATAATTCTATAATGTTCTGACAGCAAATAACTTTGCACAACCATAAATGTTAAAAAGTGGTAAAATGAGCTTACATTTGTTAGATCTATTTGAGGATCTTCCATTGATCTGTAAAGTGTGCCTTTGAACTCATGCATCACTTTCTCAACCTCTTCAAGAACCCGTTTTAATATACTTACCTGAAATTAACACAAATCAACAATCATCTAAAAGAGAAAAATACATGCAAAGGAACATAATCAGTGTCCTTCAAATTCAAGAAATCAGTGAAACTAGAATTTGTGCTGAAGACTTTTGGCCAGTGAAATTATAGGCAAGGACAATCAGCTGTATCTTAAAAGCGCTTATGAACGCGTAGATCATCACACAGAATGAGGTAACCATAATGATTCACGACATTCCTATAGGAAAAAAGTCTAAAACAAAGGATTTGCTATTTAGTAACCCATATATAAATCATAAATGCAACTATGGGATAAAATGAGGGTAGCGGTGAGCCTCATTTCATGTTTGAAGATTGATATTAACACACAAACACGACTAATTTTGCCAGATTTGGGTCAAGCTCAATAGGCTGTCCCCTAATAAGACTCCCAAGCATAAGACCAAAAGTACATTGGCATTGGATTGTTTTAAAAGTTTGTGTTAATATCAAATTACAAAATCAGTTCGTGTTATGATTTGAAGAGTTATACTGCTTGCATTTGATACCCAAAAATTAGAATGGAATTATCTGCCACGAGGAAACAATATGACAGTAAAATAGTTTGGTTTTTGCATACATGAGAAGGCAGAGCAACTGACTTCGCCTTTTTGTATTCTCTCACTGCCAAGTCATATTCACCATTGCTAATGCTCCCACGAATTGTGCTTGGCAAGTTAAATAGTGTTCTGAATCTCTGAAGCATTCCTTGAACAGATCTGATCTTCTCAGCTTGTGACTATTTATACAAACAAAAACAGCCAAATGAACTATGTCATACCAAAAGGATGAAACATCAACACAAATTGAAAATGTTAAATTGTTCAAACCTGTCGCTCAAATAGAGGCTCAAAAGCACGATTAGCAAGTGAGCTTACTCCTTGCATTAAATTGAACAGGTGAGCAGTGCCAGAACCTTCAGGGTCTTCTTCAATACGTTTTAATTTTGATTCAATATCTGCAAATAAATCAGTCATCTCCATGTCAAAAAAAAGAATCACGGAGCATAATACCACCAGCTCTATGATTATTTCTAGTATGGAATGAGTCAATCATCCACTGTGGTGCAGTAAACCCAGTCATCTAATTTTTGTATCATTTGAAACTTGAAAGTCTTCGACCAGCTACATATAAAGGAGGATTTATTCAACATAGAGAGGCAGCCAATTGAACAGGGTTCTATTTGGTCTTTTTAGAGGAGGTAAGATGGGCAGTTGGGCAAGTCTAATATGGATTTTACATTGATGATAATTGGAGCTGGCAGTTTATCTAGGACCTAAGCCTTTGTCCCAACTTTCTTCCTAGACTTGTAAAAGAAAGGAAATTCCCACGGCTTCTATGGAGAGACTCAGCTTATGAACTCCTTCTCCAAACTGATTTCATTGCTTCCTCTTTGTAATAATAAATAACCTACTTTAACAGGGTTCTACGTGCTCCTTGGTTGCAACCTCCAAGAAGCATTTCAGTATAAATATAAAATAGGAGAAATTCTGTTATTTTTTTAAATTGATATATAAACTTGGTTATATCCAAATATTTCTTTGTTGGCCATGCCCCATTTATAATTTTTGTTCAACATTAATAAAAAGTAAAAACTAATCTTGGTTTAGCACAATATCACCAGCTGGTAATCTAATAAACTTTTCACAACAAAAACAATAGCCCACAAAGCTGGGTATCAACCGACGTTTCCAGCTGACTTGCCATAATAAAGGCTAAAACTAGTAATCCATGAGAAATGTAATGTCTGCATACCATCAATTGTAGTTTTGCAAGAGACAAAGCAATCAAAATTGTCTTTAACCAATTGCTTTCTCTGTTGTGTACGTCCTTTGAGATCCGTTTTTAAAGAAAGAGCACCAGCCTCCAGATCTGCTGCACTGGTATCTTGGTGTACTCGGGATAGAAACAGCTTTGCATCAAACTTTTCAGATAAATATAACAACTTCTCTGCAAATATCAGTACAGAAAAAAAGAAGTAGGTCAAAGATGACCACAAAACATGACTGCCCTGCAAAGTGAAACAGCCACCATGAATTTCATAAGTGTTTTTCCTCTTAATACAAATATCATGATATTTTACATGTAGTATTCTAAAAACAATCTACTGCAAGAAAATGCAATAAGGAATCAGTGGATGCACTGCACTTAACCTATAAAAGATAGGCTCATGAAATTATTAGGACCAACTAAACAACTATGGTTAAGGACTGGCACTAGTCCCACAACTTCTCTCATAGTACTGCTCATAGCACATCACTCATAAAATACAGATGAGTGGAACCTCAAAGAATGATGCTTGCAGCTTTAAAGCAGAGATTTTATGGTTTCCCACAACTAAATCATTCCTGTCACTGAAGAATCCTGAAAAATTGGAGAATCAAAATCTTTTTTTTTTTAACAAATAATAATAAAATGGAAGTGTTATGGAGATTGTACAAGCAATAATGGTGTGGAAAAGCCACACAAAAAGGAGTATCCTTCTATTTTATATCTGAATAGAGGAAAAAAAGAAAAAATACCTAAGATATATTTCCAAGAATTCGTGTGTTGGCAAATATAATACTGATCAAGCTCCCTCAAAGTCTTCTTCATCTTGGGAATTGCTATACCATGAAATGCTTCCAAGATATTTTTGAATTTACAAAACATGTACACTATGTATCAGCTTCTCATTAGGTAATACGAAAACCCCAATTATTGTTTCTTCTTTCCTTTCCTTAATTTTTTTTTACTTCTAATTTTACAAGTCACTCCTTTTACCAATCTAACTTAAAACTAAGCGTGTGCAAATTTATCGAACCCGACCGAACCGAGTGCATTTTGGTTAGGTTCAGTAAGTTTATGTTGTATATATGGGTGAAATCGGGTTTATATTTTTAAAAAATTTTGGATTCAGTTAGTAGGTCGGGTTGGGGTAATTTTTTTCATTTTAACCCAAACTTGACCGACTCTTAAATATTTATATATAAATATATGTATTTTTTTTTTATTTTATCAATTAACCCAACCCGACCCTTATGTATTTATATATAAATATATGTATTTTTTTTTTTACCACTTAATCCGACCAAAACTGACTCGGCTCAATAATACTACAATAAACCCGAATACAAAGCTCTAATATTAAATACTAACATGTTTGAACTCAACCGAACCCGAAATTAATTCGGTTCGGTCGAAATTTTAAAAAAATCATGCGGAATTGGTTTGATATTTTTACTCTTTGGTCAGATTTGGTCATGTTGAAAAATTACTCCAACCCGACCGAACTCGACCTATGCACACCTCTACTTAAAACATCTACGCTTCATTTTTTTTTTGCCAAACATTACTTTTCTACTAGCCAAATGTTCTTGTGACATGCTAGCATTAGATTAGAAAGATCCAATGGACATCAACTCAAGTCCACAAGTCCATCCTTGAAAACAAAATCGATGAGCAGTTTTCACACCTCTTACCAAAAATTATTGGGCTTGACAGAAATTCCTTAGGTTTTCCTCTCAATCTCCCGTACATATTAGTGCTAATTTATGTTCAGCACCTGAGAATTCTTGGTCCCCCGATGTGCTCTTTCTAAAGCCAGCTTTTAGGTCCAATTGGCTAAGAGATAAGCAAGGAATTAAATATAAAATGTGAGTCAAATTAAAGTAACAGAACAGTTTAGGCTTTTTCTTATTCTTTTTTTTTAGGGTATGTGTTGGGGTGGGGTGGGTCGGTTAAGGGTGGAGGTCCACACACACACACAAACATAAAATTAGCATATTTGTATGTTCAGGAAGCAGTTGATACTATGATCATGAGATGCCCAAACAGAAACTATGGATAATGTTGCAGTATGTTGTTTACCAAAGGCATGATCTGAAGTTCCACAAAATGCAATGAATATTTTGAATAAAGCAAACGAGAGAAAGAGAGAGAGACACCTCGAAGGTTACTATCTAGATATTCGCTGTCAGATTTTGGAGAGCTATCTGATGATTCTGTGATCAACTTTAATGATCTGTTATCTATGATCCTGGAGACAACATAAAATTGGGTTAGCAAAAGAAATGGTAAGGGATGAATGATTTAGGAAAACAAATTCAGCCAAATTAGAAAAAAATGCCAATAACTACATTGGTACAGTGACTAATAGATATCATAAATTAGGTTTCTTGTCTTGGACGGAAATCAATTAAAAGCTTCAAAAAACAAAAAACATAAACCCTACCCAAAAAGCTAAAAATTCTTAAAGCAGTCAACTATAAGAGTGAAGCACTAGAGCAAAAGGCCAAAGCTGTGCCAACATTGCAAAACAAGATAAACATTGAATAAGAAAGTTTTCTTATCAAAAAGATCTAGAGGAGAACATAAGTATCCAATAAAAAACAAGAACGATGAAACAGAAACTTACCCCAACCCTAGTGGATCTATACATTCCATACCACGAGAGAAGGACTGCAAATTGTTAAGCGCCTTTCTGACAATTGCTGAAGGTTTTCGCTCATACTTTTGAGCCACCGGTGCTGTTCTTGTCTCTCGCATTTCACGAACCCTACGAGCAAGCTGTTAGAGAAGCATCATTTAATCACATCATTCATGCATAAATACTTTTGCATTCCTGATAAAAGATAGCATGCTCACACATAAAGCGCTACAACTAAAGGTAAGAAATTTAAGATAAAGAAGTTTTAAATAGTATGCCATTTATACCTTTATTCAAAGATAAATATCTACTGGTAATTTGATATCTACCAGTAATTTGCTCGAATCACACAACAACAGAAGAGGCAGGAGAATAAGGGAACATTAAAAACAAAATTATTGAACAGTTTTAACTGTCTATAGTAATCAACAGGTGGTTTTCTAACAGATAGTTTTCAACAGTATTCTTGATAAATCAACACAGAGAACAGATAGAAACAGGTAACCGATTACTGTTTTGGAGTACGATATAACTAATATGCATGTAAATAGTTGTTACACCATCTTAGCTTCATGTCAAAGTCCCTCTTATACTCAAAATGATTTAAGGATGTTGGGTAAGCCTAGTCAAACTAATGTTCAACAACACAATTGAACAGAACAATGCGCAATAATCTAGCATGGAAATAATGCTTGAGCATTTCAAGGATTGACCCAAAAATTGAAAAACCACAAAAAAAAAAAATCAACATTACAAGAAACCCAAAATAATTATAAAAATGGCATTAACCCAAAGGCCTGAAATGAATTCTCAAAGGGTTGACCAGCTGGTATCCAAAAAAACTCTAACCCGAAATTATCCGAACAGGATCTAGGTGCCATCTCTAGTCCATAATGTTGTAATTGACCCGCAATAAACTTAGATATTTTGATTAGACAAAAAAAGGATAGGATTATAAAGTAGAATATTGAGGAAGAATTAGGAAGAGGAAGAAGATAGAAAAGAGAGAAAGGAGAAGAGAAGAGAGTAGGAAATTCTGATATTTCACTTATTGATGGATATTCCTCATAATATGTACACTATATAACTTGAACAAAACGACAAATATAACAGCAGAGAATAATCAACTAACTTCCTAAATTTTCTCGTCTCGTGCCACTAATACCTGTAGGAATTCTAGAATGCCAGAATCTGTTATATACAGCTAATCATCGATTCATCATTACTAAATATTCCTCTTCTTCCTATATGTGACAATGCCGTTCCCTTGAGCCACTCTTGTCCCCAATAATGCATAATCAAGAAATTGCTTCTCAATGAAGCTTAGGTCTTCCCAAGTTGAATCTATAGTTGGAAGGCTAATCCACTTCACCAATACTTGCTGAATGTGTTGGCTATCCCTCACAATAACCCTTGAGTTTAAGAACTTCTCAGGTCCAGTTATTACTTCTCCATGATGTACTTCAGACAGTAGGGTTATTGGTACTTCATTAGAGCCAAGTTTTTTTTTCAATAGGCTAGCATTAAAAACTGGGTGTATTCTTGAATTTGGTGGCAGCTTTAGTTTATAAGCTACAGGCCCGACCTTCTCAATTATCTCATAAGGTCCATAGTATCAGCCACCAATTTTAAATTCTTCCTCCCAACAATGGAAGTCTATCTATAAGGCTGTAACCTCAAGTATACCATATCACCTACCAAATATTCCCTTACTTTCATTCTTTGTTGAGCCTTCTATAAATTCTCTATAAGAAGGGCCTACCTCCTCTCTTTCTTTCATCAACCCATACACAACAACAATTTGGCTCTCAGTATTAATAACAGTTAGTGGAGAAGGGTTATAGCCAGAGAGCTTTAAAGGGTGACAAGTTAACAGATGAATGATAAGTGGTATTATACCACCATTCAACTAACCCCAACCGATCATTTCATTTATTCAAATGCAAATGTGTCATAAATCTCAAATAATTTTCAAGTGTCCTATCGAGTCTCTCTGTCTGACCATCAGTTTGAGGATAGTAAGCAATACTCATATGTAATTTAACCCCAAGTAGCATAAAAAGTTCACTCCAGAATAAACTAGTAAAATTTTATCTCAAAAAAAAATGATAACTTGAGGGAAGCCATGTAACTTATGGATGTAGATGAGAAATTGCTTAGTTATTGTTGTTGTTGAAAATGGATGTCAGAGATGGATGAAGTGAGCTGATTTTGTGAAACTTTCAACCACTACCAATATAGTATAAAATCCCCTAGACTTTGGTAGTTGCTCAATGAAATCTATGCTTATTGTCTCCCAAGCAGTAGAAAGTAATGGTGATGGCTAGAGTAGGCTTAGATATGAACAATTCTCACTTTTGCATCTGCTACATGCATCACACTGAAGCACCCAATCAATGAATGATTTCCTCATGGTCGACCAATAAAAGTTGAATTTTAGTTTGTTGTAGGTAGCCTAAATCCTTGAATGTCCCTCCCATGGAGAATCATGAAACT
This sequence comes from Garcia nutans, assembly GCA_947685225.1. Classification (NCBI taxonomy): domain Eukaryota; kingdom Viridiplantae; phylum Streptophyta; class Magnoliopsida; order Malpighiales; family Euphorbiaceae; genus Garcia; species Garcia nutans. The sequence continues at coordinate 38,653,897 of CANTUV010000019.1, read as the reverse complement.
GAGCCAGCAACCTTGTTCTTAAGTTAGTTGCCTTGCCTATTTAAATTTTGCCCTTATATTTGAGGATTTCCCCTTGAAGAGAATAATTGGGATGCTGTGAGGGATTAGTTGCTCCTGAGATCATCAATTCTTGAATTTGAGGGTCTTCCTTATAAGAATTCCCCTCTTCAATCATTCAAGTAGATACTACATTGAAGCAAATAAAATTCCTTCGTCTTCACCTTCGACCCTTCGAGAAAGAGCATCAACAGCTCTGTTATGCTTTCCCTTTTCATAAATAATCCTATAGTTTAGCCCCAACAATATACCCTTTTGTTGCGCATAAGAGTGTAATCTTTGTTCCGGGGGATGTTTGATGCTTTCATGGTTTATTTTTATGAAAAATCTCCCTTACTCTAATAAACTTAGATATGATACCAAATTGTAATGGACCAGCAATAAACTTAGATATTTTGATTAGAGAAGAGAAGGATAGGATTAGAAAGTAGAATATTGAGGAAGAATTAGGAAGAAGATAGAAGAGAGAGAGATAGAGAGAGAGATGAGACAAGAGCATAGGAAATTTTGATATTTCATTGATTGATGGATATTCCTCATAATATGTATACTATATAGCTTGAACAAAATGACAAATATGACAATAGAGAATACTCAACTAACTTCCTAAATTTTCTCATCTTCTGCCACCTATACATATAGGAATTCTAGAATGCCATAATTTGTTATATATTTGTCCTATCTACAGCTAATCATCAATTCATCATTACTCAATATCCCACTTTCTCCTCCTATATGTGACAAATGTTCCCAATAGTTAATTTGAATCTCACAATTGAATCTCATCTCAAAAGGAAATCTCATGGGTGAATCTGATTTAAGTAATATCTTTCAAATTAGGTTTCAATTTAACAAATCCACAAGAACTACAGAAAATTTGTGCTTACTGTATGGTAATTGTCTGCATTCATCAAGGTAATCCCTCATCAGCTCATTCTAATTCAAACAGTATTTAAAAGTTTATCAAACTTCACACCCAAAAAGAAGTCAATCTTCAATTATAAGTCCCCTGAGCTATTCTAACATATTTATACCAAAAGTTCCAAGCCTCAAATGTAATTGGTTTAACATATGTGCCAATAGTTTATAGTGAAAAAAGTAAATTATTAATCTCCAAACCAATATTAATATGCTCCAGCATCCACAATTTACTGAACCAACCAAGACAATGATTAAGATCAACCCGGGGGAAAGATTCAACAAAACAATTGCCTCAGCCTATTGACGTCTTATGTTGGTGGAAGTAAAATTCCAGACATGAAACTTTTTTTCAGTTTAAACCTATATCTCCCTCTTTCCAACCATAAAAGCACTTCCCTCCTCCAAATTATCGATTGTTCAGTTCAAAACAGAGAGAAAGAAGATAAACATCTGTACATACCCACAACAACTGAAGAAAAAGAATATTATCAACTCTATTCTATAGACACACAAACAGGCACACATATCTGCACTTTGGCCATCAAATTCTCAAAAATTCAAGCAAGGCAAACAATTTCTAAATGTGATAATATCATAAAAGTAACTAAACAATCCATACCTCAGCCTCATCAACCCTTTTCCAACAATCAGGCTCTTCTCCATCCCACGGTCTATCATCATCTCCCCCTCCTCCTCTTTCTCCTCTTCCAGCTCGCCCCTTCGCCGCTCCGCGATCCTTACTTACCTCCTCATCTCCGCTGGAAATACTCAGCATTTCAACCTCCGAATCATCATCATCCTCCACCACTCTCCTGTTTTTCTTCTGCTGTTGTGCCGTGCTCGCCCCTGGTCTAGGATTAGCTGCTGCAGTCTTCGGTGGCTGTACGAAATTGGCCACCGGTTTCCGTTGATTGGACGCCGACGATGACTGTGGTCTCTGGTAGTTGACATCGCGTTGCGCTTGCTCCCTCAATGCCATCTGGAGGAGCTCATCCTCGTCACTATCGCTTGACATTTTCGTAATTTTATGGAAGTTTTGGGGTTAGATCTGAGCAGTTATGGAAAATAATTTATCATTGATCCGTGTTTGTATGGAGATATACACAGAAAGAAGGAGATTAGTAGAAGAAAGAAAGGCGGTTTTGGGTGTATTCTTGTGTACCATTAGGTTTGGTGCTAGTGATATAGTCAAAAGCCATGTGAATATGAGAAAGAAGGACGAGGAGAGAGCGGTTCTACTGGATTTTTTTTTATAAAAAAATAGATATATACTATTATTAATTAATTATAGATTTAAAATTTCATTATTTATTTGTTTAAAAATAAAAGGTTAAAGGTAAATATAAAGGATTGGAATGGATAATATAACTTTCTTCCGTTTTTGTATTAGTTAAGGGTGTCAAATTTTCTTTTGAATTTATGAGAATACAATAATGATTTGAAACATCACAGTTAAGCTCTCTTGCAGCTTTGTGCAAGGTTTTCTCTCTTGCTACGCAAGTTTCCTCCTAGCTACGCTAGGTTTTCTTTTTTATTGATCTATTATCTGTTTACAGTTTTGATATGGAAACAGATCTGGCTAATCTTGTGCTTGATGATGATGAACTGGATGAGTTACAGGCGATTGCTGAATCGGAAGAAGGGGGTCAGATTGTGTATGACCTCTGCCTAGTTGGTCGATTCATGTTACGGAAAAGAATTAAATTTGCGGCCATGCAAGATACCCTAGCATCGATTTGGCAGCCAGGTAGAGGGATCTGTTTTAAGGAATTGGAGCCTTCAGTCTATTTGTTTCAATTTTTTAATAAGTTTGATATGGAGAGAGTGCTACAAGGAGGTCCATGGTCCTTTAACAATAGTCTATTGGTGCTGAAGAGATTTGAAAGGGGAGCACCTATTGGTTTAAATACCTTTCATAATGTCCCTTTCTGGATACAAGTGCATGGCCTCCCATTTGGCTATTTCTCTTGAGGCAATGCTAGTCTTTGGCAATTTTTTAGGCCGTTTTCTGGAATATGATGCTGATAGTAATAATAGTGGGATTTTCATATCGTTTATGCAAGTTAAGTCCCTTGTGAATGTACATACTCCGTTGAAGAGAGGTAAGAAGATGAGGAAGGAAAATGGGGAGACCTTTATGGTTACCTTTAAATATGAAAAATTACCAACTTATTGTCAAGTTTATGGATTGTTAACACATGCTGAAAATCAATGTGCTATTGTCCTTGATAATGGCGAAATGGTTGATCGGAAGTTTGCCAACCTTAGAGCTCCGGCAAGGAACAATGTCACGAGATTAGGTAACCCTTGGATCTGTGATATGTCTAGTACTAGAATCCCAGATTTATTGCCGAGATTTGGGGGGCAGCCTAATTTGAATACCAATCATGTTGATAACCCAGCTGGACATATTTCAAATACAGACCACGTTATGGGAGGAAATAATATGAAAATATCTTTGGATAATCATGTTGGGCTGGGCCTGACTAATCAGATGGCCAACAGGATATGACTGATGTTATGGCTATAGAGGAATCTAAAAAACGGTGTCGTGAAGAGAATATTTTAAATGGCACTGCACAATTTCAGCCATCGACTCTTGCGTGCGTAAAACGGACTTCTAGCAATGATGTTACCAAAACGGCGGGACCTGGTGACTAGGCCTGCCGAGGCCAATGAATTGCCTAAGCTGGAAGTGCCGGGGGCTTGGCAACCCTCGTACGGTGTTGGCTCTTAAAGACTTGTAGAATCTAATAAGCCATCTTTGATATTTTTAATGGAGACGTTAATTTTTCAGCAACGAGTAGAAGAAATTGCTAAGATGTTGAGGTTTGAGTCTTGTTTTTGTGTAGATAGGATTGGTAGAAGTGGTGGTTTGGTGTTAATGTGGCGTCATTCAATTGATCTCTCTGTGATTAGTTTTTCGAAAAATCATATAGATGCCAAGATAGCTGAACCAGGTGTAGGGAAATGGACATTTACAGGTTTTTATAGCTTCCCTGAAAGGATGAGACGATATCAATCATGGAGTCTTTTACTTAGTCTTCATCGTCGGTCTAATCTTCCGTGGGTAACAATGGGGGATTTTAATGATATGTTGAATTCTGATGACAAATTGGGTGGTGAGCCACAACCATTGAATTTAATTACAGGTTTTAGGGAGACAGCGGAGAATTGTAGACTTAATGATACCCACTACAGGGTTTTGGCTATACATGGGAAAGAGGTCGCAGGAGTGGTAATCTTGTGCTTGAAATATTAGATAGAGCCATGGCTACGAATGAATGGTTAAATATGTTCCCCAGTTGTACGCTTTCCAATTTGATTGCTGGCACTAGTGATCATAGTCCGCTTTTATTACAATTGAGTAGGAAAGCAATGCAAAATCCTGAAAGAGTATTTAAGTTTGAGAATGGTTGGCTTCTGTTAGATGGTGTAGACGGTGTGGTAAAACAAAACTGGCTATTAAATGATCAGTTTAGTTTGGATAATATTAGCCGTAATTGTTGACAAAAAAAAAGTAAGAGATTTCAATCCCTCATCGAAGAAAGAAAGGAAATAGGAGGGTATTCCCCTCCTATATAAGTGGCTCAAATCCTTTAGTTCAAAACACACCAAAACACAACAAGTGTTTTATATTAGAGATTAGAGTTGAGCTCTTGGAGTATAAATATTTGGGGGTTGTTTTGTGGGTGTCGGTTAGAAAAATATTTTGTATTTGTGGTTGTAACAATTTTCCACATAGTAAATATTTTTCTTGGTTGTCGTTAGGCAACGGCCGTGGTTTTTCTCCATTTGGGAGTTTTCCACGTTAAATCCTTGTGTCTTTATTCTCTTTAATTTCTCAATTGTTATTTTATTTTCTCATTTATTTCTGCTTAAAGACGGTCCGAGGGGCGGGAAAATAGTGATTTTCCCAACAAGTGGTATCAGAGCTTAGGTGTTATAATTTTTGTCAAAAATCTTAGTATGCTCTGTGGTTGCAGCTTGGTCTGATCTTCCACATCAGAAAAGTTTTTTGTTAAAAATTATTTTTGTTTTTAAGCTGGTGGAGCTTTGGAAAAGGTGGAGCCGTTTTGCTTTGGTGTGCTTGAGTATTGGTGGTGAGATAAATAATTACATGTCGAGGTAAATTCTGTCAAACGACACGAATTTAGTCTAAGGCAAGTGGATTTTAAGTGAGACCATTGTGACTCCTCCTCTTACCTGGGAATTTACCTGGTGTAATTGTTTATTTCTAGTCCTTTATTAGCACGTAGTAAGCATGTCGGCAATGAGATGCGAGATTGAGAAATTTGATGGGAGAATGAATTTTGCACTGTGGCAAGTGCAAGTTAAAGACGTGTTGATACAGTCTGGACTACATAAGATTTTGCAGGGTAAACCAGTCAGCGGAAGAAATTCAGGGAAAGGCGGTGGTAGTGGAGACTCAGAAAAATCCAAGATTAGTGACGAAGAATGGGAGGAGCTGGATATCAAGGCGGCAAGTCAAATTCGCATGTGTCTAGCAAAAAATATTGTTGCTAATGTGCTTGGATTGTCCACGACAAAGGAGCTGTGGGAGAAACTGGAAGAATTGTATCAGGGAAAAAATATATCCAACATGTTATATTTGAAGGAGCAATTTCATACGTTGAAAATGGCGGAAGGTACAAAGCTGTCCGATCACCTGAGTGTCCTCAACGGTATCATCTCTGAATTGGAAACTCTTGGAGTGAAAACTGAAGATGAAGATAAAGCTCTCCTGCTCATCCTGTCACTTCCTTCAACAAATGAGCACATGAAGCCTGTTCTGAAATATGGTAGTAAGGAAGTGGTGTATGCGGATGTGGTTAGTAAGCTCATTACTAAGGAGAGAAGACTGAATAAAATGGAAAATAAATCTTATGAGAATTCAGCTTTATCTATCAGTATCAGGAAAAAGAATAAAGGCTCCGGAAAGAGGAAGGTTGTCTGCTGGGGGTATGGTCAAACTGGACACGTGAGGAAGGATTGCCCGAACGGTGGAGCTGATTCGGCTAGAAGCTCTAACGTTGTTGCTGCCAATGTGATCTCCTGTGGCGAAAGAGATGATGAGTTTTCTCTGTAGTTGAGAGAAGTGTGTCCTCATGGCATGATTGCTACCCGTTGAGATGCCATGGAAGAGGACGGATTATTGGTAGCTGGTCCACGGAAATACGCACGGCATTGGTTGACAGTTAATGCAAAGTGTGTGGTGAAAAAATTATGTCGATGGCTAATGAACTCTCGGAAAGTCAACAGGAAGGTTGCACCATAAATTATTAGCGGGATCTCGACATGGCCGGTGAAAAATTCTTGGAGTCTGTGAAATGATTTCAAGTGATGATACTCTTTTATGGTGGAGTATGATAATTCTTGTTATTAGAATTATGATTGTCGGTAACAGACAATGTTGTATTTTTTATTTTCTTTTGTCAAGGTGGAGATTGTTAGCCGTAATTGTTGACAAAAAAAAAAGAAAGTAAGAGATTTCAATCCCACATCGAAGAAAGAAAGGAAATAGGAGGGTATTCCTCTCCTATATAAGTGGCTCAAATCCTTTAGTTCAAAACACACCAAAACACAACAAGTGTTTTATATTAGAGATTAGAGTTGAGCTCTTGGAGTATAAATATTTGGGGGTTGTTTTGTGGGTGTCGGTTAGAAAAATATTTTGTATTTGTGGTTGTAACAATTTTCCACATAGTAAATATTTTTCTTGGTTGTCGTTAGGCAACGGCCGTGGTTTTTCTCCATTTGGGAGTTTTCCACGTTAAATCCTTGTGTCTTTATTCTCTTTAATTTCTCAATTGTTATTTTATTTTCTCATTTATTTCTGCTTAAAGACGGTCCGAGGGGCGGGAAAATAGTGATTTTCCCAACAGATAAAAGGTTGACGTTCTGTGTAGAAGCTGTGCAGAATTGGAGCAGATCGAAGTATGGGACTTTTAAAAATAAAATAAAGGAGTTAAGGGGTGCTTTAAAAAGGGCCAGGCAGGAAGGTATAACAGGTGCAGAATGGAGCTTGTTAAATGATGAGTTGAATCAGGTGTTGAGGCAGCAGGAGGCTTATTGGCGTCAAAGGGCTAAAAATTTCTGGTTAAGTAATGGGGACCTTAATACTCATTACTTTCATGTGCAGGCATCTGAGAGGAGAAGATTTAATATGATCAAGCTTCTAGTAGATAATTCGGGTTGTAGCTATAGCAATATTGAAGAAATGGATTCAGTGGCTGTTAATTATTTTCGACAACTTTTTTTCCAATTCTAATGGCGATTGGCATGCTGTGACTTCCCTTATCAATCCTAGAGTGACTATCAAGGAGAATAGGAGACTCTTGGCTCCATTTAAGGCAGAAGAGTTTAAAGAAGCCTTATTTGAAATGCATCCTGACAAGGCACCGGGTCCAGATGGTTTGAACCCAGGTTTTTATCAGACTTTTTGGGAAACAGTTGGTCCTGATGTGGTGGAAAATTGTCAAAACTGGTTGGCCTCAGGTACCTTCCCTCCATTTCTAAATAATACTCTTATTGTATTGGTGCCAAAAATAGAGAATCCTAGTAGCATGAAAGAGCTTAGACCCATATCTCTGTGTAACATAGTTTATAAGATTTTGGCTAAAGTGCTTGCAAATAGGCTTAAGCTCATTTTGCCTAATATTATTTCTGAAACTCAGTCAGCATTTGTGCCAGGGCGTCTTATAACTGATAATGTGATGATTGCTTTTGAGGTCATTCATTATCTTAAAACTAAGACCAAAGGGAAGAAGGGCAATGTTAATCTAAAATTGATATATCTAAAGCTTATGATAAGGTGGATTGGGGTTATTTACGAAATGTGATGTTATGCTTGGGTTTTGATATTAGATGGGTTAATCTGATTATGTTGTGTGTCACAACAGTGAGATATGAGGTAGCTTTGAATGGCTCGGTCTTTGGACCCATAACACCTCTTAGAGGATTGAGACAAGGTGATCCTCTATCTCCCGACCTTTTTATTATGTGTGCAGAAGGGCTCTCTGTTATGTTAGCTGAGAAAGAAAGAAGAGGTTTGATTCATGGAGCAAAAATTGGTAGGGTTGTCCTACTATCTCTCATCTGTTTTTTGCAGCTGATAGTTTCTTGTTTTTTAATGCCGACATTGATGAGAGTCACAAGGTGAAGCATATACTCCAGGTCTATGAGCAGGCATCCGGTCAGGCAATCAATTATCAGAAATCTGGTATCTTTTTCAGTGCTAATGTAGATTACAGTAAAAAAGAGGCTATTAAGCCTATTTTTGGAGTTCACACTGCTCTAGATCACAGTAAATATCTGGGGCTTCCTTCTCTTATTGGGAGGAGTAAAACAAAAATTCTTGGCTTCCTTAAGGAGAGACTATGAAAGAGGGTTTATAGTTGGAAGAATAAATTGTTGTCATGAGCGGGGACAGAGATTCTGGTTAAGATTGTATGTCAATCTATCCCTACTTACTGCATGAGTGTGTTTTATCTTCCCAATTGTCTTTTTGATGAGTTGCAAAAGATTATGAATTCTTTTTTGTGGGACGCGAAACGAAATGGTGAGAGGAGTATGCATTGGCTATCTTGGGATAGATTATGTGTTAGCAAAAAATTTGGAGGCTTGGGTTTTAGAAATTTAAGATGCTTCAATTTGGCTATGCTAGCCAAACAGGGATGGAGGTTTATCTCTCAACCATAGTCATTAGTTAGCAGAGTTTTTAAGTCAAAATACTTTCAGGGACAATCTTTCCTTGACAGTGTGTTGGGTTCAAATCCAAGTTTTATTTGGAGAAGTATTTGGATGGCTAGGGATTTGGTTAGGAGAGGGACTAGATGGAGGGTAGGGAATGGTAACGATGTTTTGGTTTGGAAAGATCCTTGGATCCTAGATGAAAATGATTTCTATATCTCTTCTCCTATGGGTGATGGTTTAGACTTTGTTAGAGTGGTTGATCTTATTGATCGTTCTTCTCACAAGTGGGATTACTCAAAGCTAAATTCTCTTTTGTCCCATTCAGACTGTGATAGAATCTGTCAAATTCCCATTACCTCAAGGGAAGTGGTAGACAAGTTGATTTGGCATTTTTCCAATGATGGCAGATATACAGTTAAGTCTGGCTACCATTTAGCTATTAAGATGTTCACGACTGTGGAGAATTTGAGAGTGTAAGGTAATTGGAATGTTATTTGGAATGCAGAAGTACCCCCCAAAGTAAAAGACTTATGGAGAGCGGCTAGATGAGTTTTGCCAACTAAAGAAGTTTTGGCGAAGAGAGGTTTATTAATCGATATGAACTTCCATTACTGCGGAGCTTCGGAAAATATATCTCGTGTCTTATTCCATTGTCCAGTTGCTGTATAAGTATGGACTCAGGAAAATCTATCTTTTCTAACCACTGCTAATGTGCATCTGTTGTATGTTTTGGGGAATTGTCAGGTTGACAGTTTAAGAACCAGAATGATGATGGTCACCTGGAGTCTCTGGAATAAAAGGAATGCATTGCTTTGGAGACGTGAAGAGGTGCAACCTGCTGGAATAGTTGCTGCAGCTTTGGACTTCCTAGCCAGTTGGTGTAAGGCAAAGGATGGGGCTTCGAAAATCAGACCTGGATGCCAAGTAAGGGGCTGTGCAAAGTGAAGCAGACCGAGCAATGGCAGATTGAAGTGCAATATCGATGGTGCTGTGTTTCAAAATGCAAAAAGTGTGGGTTTGGGAGCAGTCGTTCGAAATTCACAAGGATGTTTTGTGCAAGGTTTAACTGGGTACAATAAGGCTCTGTTCACGCCAAAAATTTCAGAAGTGTATGCATTAAGGGCCACCCTTTCATGGATTCTATCTAATAATTGGCAAGATGTGGACATTGAGGTGGATAGCAAGCTGGTCTATGATGCTGTATTCTCTTCACATGAAGACATTACTGAGTTTGGTCTTCTTATCTTGTATTGTAAGCAAATGTTCGCCAGTTTAGTTGGTTGCAATTTAGCTTGGGTTTCAAGACAAGCCAATAAAGTTGCTCATGCAATGGCAAGGGGGGCTTTATCTTATGCTAGTCTTACTACTTGGAGTCAACCTCCAGATTTTGTTAAAGATACTCTTGTGTTAGACTCTCTTGATCAAGGGTACTAGTGTGTATGTCCTCCGGTCTTGAGTATCTTTTATTGATTTGCTTTTAAAAAAAAAGTTAAAGGTATGATTATTTAAAACAGAAAGTTGAGTTATGATTATGGTTAAAGTTACTAGGACGGCCCTTTTGGCGAGTGAAAATATGAGCTGAATATTTCTAGAAATTTAATTCCAGATGTAACGAGACTTTGACTTCCGAATTTTTTTTTCTTTATTCTTTTAAAGAGAAAACCACAATATGAAATTTTTTTATTATTGTTTTAAATAAAAAAAAGTCAATATTTGAATAGTTTTTATGGGTTAGCTCTCAACATAGTTAATCAGACTTTTTTTTCATTTCTCATTTTAATTTAAGGCATGTGTAGTTTTTTTTTTCAATTCCCATTTTTCTTTGAAGGCATGTATCAATTTCGAATTCTTCCATTTTCCAGTATGAGAAAAGTTCTGTTAATTTCAAAAGAAATTTTTTTTCTACTATTTCATAGGACGACAAGGCAGTATTTTCAAGGGGTTAAGTAACAAGTCAAGTCACTATTTTGGAAATTTCTTTTGGTTCCTAATAACCCATTTTGGGTGCTTCTTTTTTTTCTTTTTCTTTTTTTATTTATGAGAAATAAAGGACGTCGAAGCTTAAACTTTGAATCATAAACTCATTTATCATATGACGTGCCATCCAGACTAGGCTAAACTACAGTCCTAATGGCACCAAATTGCATCGCAATGTAACTATCTTTTGTTATTTCACTGGTGAGCTTAATGCATGCATATCAGCATATCATTACATTAACATGTTGCTCATCTTATTAAAAGAACCTTGAGCGAGAGAATTTTAACCTCTCTATACATTGATTAGAAATAGGGTCGAGTAGCCACAGCACAACAAATAAGACCAAGTGTTACAAGAGAAAACATGATTCTTTGTGCGCTCTATGCTTCAGCAGCATACAATGCTTTGATCTCTTCAACATCATCATAGCTTCCAAGAAATATTGGAGACCGCTCATGAATCTTCTTTGGGGCCAAGTCAAGTGCCTGCCAAGATATCTGGTTTAGGTAAGACAATAGCATTCATGGTTGGTTCTTCAAGTCCACTGATGAAAGTTCCTCAATTTTTATTTATTCTCATGCCTGAAGTTTGTTGCTAACCAATATTAATTCAATAGCAATTCCACAAGAAAATCAATTAATTTCAATGGTTAAGGGTGCTTGGATTAATTATTGTTTGTCGAAGTTCGTGGTGTAGTAGTCAGTATTATTGTAGTCTCTTGATAAAAAGCAGATAGATGTGCGAGAAAAAACAGTCTAAAACTTCCAGTAACAGCAGTTTGCATATTGAAGTTTACTAAGCTAAGTAACAAGAGCAGAGAAATTATAATACCCGTTCCTTGCCGGTGAAAGCTTGACCTCCAGCTTGTTCCATTAAAAATGACATTGGAAAGACTTCATACAGAACACTATGTCACACAAATTGATAAAAGTGAGTCACAAGCTGAAACCAGGACATAGATAGAAGAACATAGGTCAATCGAACATTTTAAGAATAGCACCAACAATAAGCCATATGAACAAGCATACCGCAGTTTCCCATTGAGACTCTTCTTGTCTGCAGGGTATAAAAATACCCCCCCATAAAGTAATGTGCGATGCACGTCAGCTACCATGCTGTTTGCAAAGAGATTGTTATCAGAAACTGTGAAATTTAATTGAACGCGACAAAGCCATATCACAAAAAGAAATGAACAGTGGAAGTTCTGCAAAATGAGGACACTTAGTTGTCCAAATTGAACCATTAAGCAAACATATTCCCACCAATTGCAGATCAAACTTAAGTAGACACAGAACATTATCCTCATTTGCAAATTCAAATTAAATAACAGATATTCTAGTGTTTTGATAAAACCTCAGGACAAGTCATAATAACTTTTGGCATAACAAGCTAAAACTAGTTTTTTTAATTTACAGAACTTAAAAACCTCAGGTCCATGAGATGCCCCAAATAGCAAAAAACTACTTATTACAAGATCCGAAGCATCACTTTAATAGGCTTAATTGCCAAAATCTGCCAGACTTTCGTGATTTAATATATAAATAATAAATGGCTATGACATTATCCTTCAGCGGTTTCAATTGCTACTCTCTGATTGCAATTTTTGAAATGTGGCTGAATGGATTTTAGAAACAGCAACTCAAGGGAATGGATACACAGTTAGAGATATTCAATACAGTAACATTATCAAGGTCTCAAACGCTATGCAACTAACTAGACACTTTGTTTTAACAATGGATTCTGCCACAAATGTGGCATTCTGTTGTGCAATACATGATTTATCACATACACAGTCACAAGGGATAAAAGAAAATCATGCAAGTTAAAAAATGCCTTGTAACAGGGAAAAATAACACAGAATTCTATATGTTACAATATGATATTCCCAAGAAATGGAAAAGGGAAAAAAGGGGAAAGGAGAAGCTGCATGTTAAGACCAAGTCAGAGAGTGAATGAAACAGGCGACTAAACAGGTGACAGGGTGAAGGCAAAATTTTGATATGAATTTCAAATGGTGTGCATAGGGGAAAAAGCTTTGAAAGTAGAATGAAGAAAGCATTAAAAGCCAGCAAGTAAAGACTGGTGAATCACCTACATAATCTCTATGAGAGGATAACAGACTATCCATTTCAATTCAATGATCAGGAATGTCAGACAATGGTGACAGAAAAAACCATCCGGTAGGTAATTGCTATAATTAAATGCCAAATGAACAATTTGAAAAATAGAAACATTGAAGTTATTAGGAAAAGGAACCACAATACCTTCCAATATATCTCAGAGACTTTTCTGGGGAGCCATCTTTAGGGAACTTGCATTTGTCCACATACCTAACGCCATATGATATTGGTAAACTACAGAATAGAATCAATAGAAAACCAAAATAATTGTGAAATGACTAGTACATACTTGGCTGTTGGACCACCCCAATTCTTTGCATTTCCTTCGTTAACTGAATAAATCTTTCCTTTCTTTGGAATCTATTCAGGAAAGGCAGGGGAAGGTGAGGAATGAGAACGGAATGCTTAATGAAAGAATGACAACTAAAACATAACCAGAAAATATTATTCACAGAGATTCCGAGATGGCTAATATATATCCCTTATCAAACATGTGTGATTTGAAAAGGTATTTGTCTCTCTCGTTTAAAGCAGGCTTTCTCTTAAGCCTCAAGCCCGGTAAGAAAGATATATTTGCATATCTGGTCAGGCCATTTCTTATACTTGCATCTTACTATTGGAGATTTCACTAGTATTATTCTTACCATAATTATTTTGTATAACTATTGGATTTTGATATATTTGTATAACTATTGGGGATTTAAATTGGTGATTTAAACTAATATTATTTTGCATAAATTATTTGCAAACAAATATAGTATTATTAGTCAAATAAAATTATATAGTCTGTTTTTTTTTTAATTTTTATACAATCAAACACATTATAATTATTAAAATATTCTCTTGAGCTTAAATACCAATCAAAATTAATTTTAAATATAAATATATTTCCACGTAAATAATATATAATTATCTATTAACTAGAATTTTAATTTTTAATATAGGTATAAGGATTAGGATTTAAGAGGACTGGTCGAAAAATCATTCAAAAAAACAGCTAAAAAACTAATATTTGTTATTAGATTATATTTCATATTACTAAAATTTTATTTTATTAATAAAATAAAACATGATTAGATTGTAAACAGTTGATTTTTTTTTAGTTCCAATCATTTATAATATGGCAAGAAATTTCATTATAATTTGATAATAATTATTATAAAAATATTTATGTTTTTTTATTTTTTTAAATAAAAATAGATATTTGTAGATCTGTTATCAAAACATTAATAATGAAATCAAGAGAAAGGACTCCCAAATTTCTAATTCTGGACAAGGTCAAATTCGAGCTAACAAATGAGCAATATAGCTAAATTTGATGAAATTTTCTTAATTATACATTAACAAGGAATTTATCAAACTTCGAATTTCATCAATTATTGTTTACTTAAAAAATCTGATTAAACAAAATGCTCAATGTAATTAAAATTTAAAGAGGCTAATATATGAGATATAATTTTAAAACAAAATTGAACTATATTCAGTATTCTATCAAAATGAGTTGTTAACATATGCTTTAAATATTAAATTTATATATCTCAAAAAAAAAAACTCAAATTATGTTAAATTTGATTTTTTTTTAAATAAAGACCATGACGAATATAAGACAAATTCAAAGTGTTCTTGATAAATATGTTTGATTATTACTTATTATATTATCATATTTTTATTTAGAATAGTTGGTTAAATCTTCTCTTTCAAGCAAGGAATATGTACTTTCTCTATGCATATCTACAAAGGTTATCTACGCAAATTGTAGCTTTAAGATATTTCTCTTCCTGTATGTTTATTTTTAAAAATAATAATATTACTTACTCTCTCGTTTAATATTTTTTTAATATAAAATAAATTATTATTAATAAATTAAAAAGACATTTGCAATATATAAATAAAATTTTAAAATATATAATATGTATATAACTAATGAGAAACAAGATATTTTTAAACTTTTTCAATACAAATAGTAAATAATAGAATATGCCATGACAATCTGACTTTCAACGAGATACTTATTTTATTTGTCATTTGTCATCTTTCATGAGAAGTACACATCCATTAAAAAATGATAAATAATCTCCATCAGAGAAAGACAAGCAATCTCAATTTAAAAAAAATAAATAATCTCAATTTAAAGATTGACACATAATATTTAAATAACGAAGAATAAAACTTCATAATAAAAACTTAAATAATATTTAATTTTATTCTAAAATAAAAAATATTAAAATAAGATAAAAATTTTAAATTTTAAATATATATTAATTTAAAAATTATTTAATAATAAATTATATAAAAAATATAAAAATCAAATAATATATTAAAAAGAAAGACTATAGTTGATTGATCACATGACTTTATTTTAATTATCAACTTTGAATCGTATTTAATATGATTGATTTTTAAGAAGAAATGGAAGACTTCAATCATGGTGAATTTAAAATATTCAAATACGGATTGATAAAATTAAGTGAAATTTCGTAATCCAAGTCATGTTGTTATCCAATTTGGCAAAATTGTGCTTCCTATAAAAATGGGTCAGTATATTATGTATGTATATTTTAGTATCCTCCCCTGCTGGACATTCCTGCAAGTTGAAATTGCTTTTCTTCCCATTAAGAAGAGATTTTATGGGCTTGGATTACATTATCATGTCACTATAATTCCTTTTTTTTTTTTTTTCTAAAGAGCCATCTATTGTTTGAGAGGTATTATACAATTAATCCGGATTTAATTCAAATATTGTTGAATTTTAAAGAAGGCGGTTGTTTTAATAATAATTTTTTTATTTATAATACTCAAATTCGAAATATTATGTAAGGGATAATATATTCTCAGTCACTTGTGAAATTATTTAAGGAGTAATATATTATTTGTTATTTGTGTCAACTCACATTTAGTATAATTATTTTTTTTAAATCTCATTATACTTAATAATTTTAATAATATATTGGGAATATTTTTTTTTGGTTTGCGATAAAATAACGTAACATTAATTAATGCTCATTATCGTATTAAAATTCACTTCTCCATGCATTATGCATCGCACGATTTCGTTAATTAGTAGAAAATTCAATTCATTATTCCTTTGCTCGAGAAAAAAGAAACCACATTTTCTTTATATGGATAAATACAAATTATTAATATCGAGATTTAAAAATTTTATAAATAAAAAATTATTCATCTCCCGACTCAAAAATAAAAAAAATAATTGAAAATTTGAGCTCAACACATTGTTAAATGATTTTATTTTATCGTCAATTTGATTTTTTTTTTCGGTATGAAGCAATCTTTCGCTGCAATATTCTAATAGTTGAATGAAGCTTCTCATGCCTGAACAGACTAATAGAGATGAATGGGCCAATGTGCAGATCAAATTGCCATTATAATCAAGTGATGCTTCCTACAAAAAGCATAACAAAGTTCACTTTTGGCAAATTTGCTTGCCTTAGTTAAAAAAGAATATATATCAAGCAAATTCTAAATTATATATTTCAATAATAATAAAAGTCATGAGAAAATTAAATTACATAACCCTAATTAAGGAAAATAGCAAAATAACCTAAATTACTCTATTTGGGACATGTAATTTTAGTCCATTTGTCTATTAAATTTTTTTTAACTGCATATCTAAATAAAAATAATACGTATTTCTGACCACCAAATTACACATTAGTCATTAATACAAGCTAATACTTTTTGAGTTAATACAAGCTTCAACATTTAAATTACTTTTTGACTTTGTAGGCATATTTATACACTTGAATTGTCCCATTTAATGCTAGCTGGATATACTTCAACATAAGAGAATACTTCTACACTAGCCTAAATAAAACATGCTTCAAATTATGTGGTTGTTTTGACTTGTTTATTGGATGAGGTTTGATATAAAACAAATTAATTTTTTTAAATATCAGTGCATTTAAATTATAATTTTCTTATATGTATATAAATTAAGATTTGATAATGATAGATGCATGTATTTACCGGATTGGATTGGATCAAATTTTGCTTAACACGAAATCCGATTTGAGATAAATTCAAATTGTTAAAATTTGTTCGTAATTCAATCCGAAACCTGAATTAAGTTATTTTTTTTTCCATCGGACTTTTTAGTTGGCCCCATACTTTTGCCCGAATTCGAGCAATGTTTTTTTTCCTTTTGTAACGCAAAATCTCATTTAGTTTTTAAACAAATCAAACTCGACTGCATCCGAAAAATTGAAGTCGGACTTAGTTCACGACCGAGACACAACCTAGAGACTGACCAGGAACAAGTCTAGCAGTAGCTGTGCGCGGATGGATTTTCTCTTTTTTTGGAGCTGTGGCTGTAGAGTTTGCTGTTTGGGTCGCTGCGTATCATGGATTAGGCTTCTTTGGGCTTATTCCATGTTAATTCACGGTCTTGGATAACATTATTAATGGTAGTAATTAGATATTTTCTCTATCTTTCTAGCTTGATTTCCATGAAATATAATTCCACTTTAAGGCCATTGACAAAACTACCTTCTAAATTTTAGTAAACAAACCTATATGTGCAAAAAATTACAAAATTCACGAATTAAAAAGAAAACAACCTTTTAAATTTTAATTATTTGGCGCTTTGGTTCCTCTGTTCTTTTTGTTTTTTGATGCTGAAATCTTGTGAATGCAATCTATTATTTCCATCTTAAACTGTAAGTTCCTCATCGCACCACCGCAAAACACTCTTAAATTATATTTCGTTTAATTAGTCCACTTTCTAGTGCATAATAATAACTATGACCATTCAATTTCATCTACTCCCTTCGTCTTACAAAGTTATCCACTATTTTATTTTAAAATATCTCAAAATAATTATTCACTTTTATTTATAAAATATATTTAATGCATTTTTTCTTATTTTATCCTATACACTTTAAATAAAAAATTAATAATAGTTTAAACTATTTTCAAGATAAAATAAATATATAAAAAAATATAAAATTTATCAAAACATTAATTATATTTTTTTAAATTTTATAAAAAAAAATAAAGAATCTTCGTAAGACAAAGGAAGTATAAATTATTAAATTTCATCAATATATTTCAATTTGTATAATAAAAATCACTTATCATTACTAATATAAAATAAAAATAAGTTACTATTTAGTTATGTTTAATTATAATAGTAATAATTACTTTTTCCAATCATTACAATATAAAAAAAAAAAAAGTCATCCAAAATGATAATATATCAAAATTTTCAACTTTCCTTTCAATTTCGTCACATCATATATCTTAATTATGAGTAATTGTCTTTTTAATCGATGATCTAAAGTAGCAGCTAGTAAAATTTTAATCAAGGAAAACAAATTTAAAGTAAAAAAAAAATTATACTTATTATGAATGAGTACGATTCGATCCAATATAAAAAATATGAAAATCTTCATAACCGTATTAAAATTTAAGAGTTTTAAAAATATAAGATTCATAACCATTCTATATATAAAAATCTTCTTATTCTATTATTTCATAATTTTGGGAATAATTCGATTTGAAAATTTGATATTTTTGTACTACATTTCATTAACCAACTGTTTTTAAATGACAATTTATCCACTAAAAATTTTATATAGTTATAGTATATTATAAAAAGATAAAAAATTAATTAATAAAAATTTTAAATATTTTTAAACTCGTAATAAAATTTATTAGTTTTCATAAATAAATGTAAGTTTATGTGCCGCGAAATACTAATAAAAAAGAGTGATAGTATAACTTTTAATATAAATTAAAATTTTAAATTTATATAAGTTTTATATATTTATCTATATGTTTTTTAATAACATTAAGTATATGTTTTTGGCTTTTAATAATTATGCATAATAAAAATATATTTAACTATAAGTAAATGTAATTTTTATATTAATTATTGAATATATAAAAACTGTAATAATATTTTAAAAATTATATATGATTAATATTAATTAAATTATTTTTAATATAGTAATATTTAAAGGTTATTTCATACATTATATTCTCTATATTAAAAAAAAAAACAAAGTGCATACATAAAAATTCAATTATTATTTTTGTTATTCAATTTTGGATGATTTGAAATGGTTATCGGGTGCAGATATAATCTAAAATCTAAAATCATTTCATAATATATTTTGATAAGGAAAAAATCAAAAAATCAATTGAATTTTTTAATTTTAAATATTTTTAATCTGATTATTTAAATTAATCAGAAAATATTTAGTATTCATTCTCAATTATACTTATTTGTTATTTCACAAGGATAACCTAATTAAAAAAATGATAATATTTTAACCACTTGTTAAATAAAAAATTTAAAACTTATTACATTAGTATCATTATCACCATCGTTATGCAATCATCTAACTGTCTCAATCCTAGAGACCGATTTCTTAACAGGCCCCATTTTGGACTTCGGAATTGACAAACAAACGGCCCTAAGCACTTTCTTCAGGTATTAACCAATTCGTCTACTCACCTTCAGCTTATCCATCTCCAAAAACATTTAATGGCTGATAACCCACTTCCAACAAATCCAATTGTACGACTGAAATCACTCGATCTTTTCCCCACTTCCCAAACTCGCAAAGATTCTGCGAGACAGCGAAACAAAACGCTTTTTTCTCGTTAAAGAAAAGTATCCCCGCTCATTTTCGAAAAAAAAAAAAAAGTATCCCCGCTTAAAAGTTAAATTCACTATTTTCAATTTACTATATTAACCTCATCTTTCAACGGATTTGTTAGGGACCAGAGGATAAAGAGGTAATTCCAGTAGGTTAAGTAATCGCCCGGTAATTTATACGATGTCGTTTTTATCTCTCACTTGAAATTTGTTCTCATGTTAAAATTTGTTTGACGTTTTCGACTTTATATTGTATTTTAAATCCTAATCTTACCTTGACTCCTCCTTTTCGCAAATGGAATTGTCTCGCTTATAAATTCAATTTATTTGCCGATCGAGCAGAATTTGAACCCTAATTTTTTTTGGGTATTTAATAATTTTATGATGCAAAGTTCGTTTTTGATTGTCTTGCATTGAAAATCGAATAATCTCTATTGAATTTGTTCGTTTTAATCAATTCTGTATACAGATCAAGAAAAACCCTATTTACTAAATTTCGTTGCTTTTTTGGAATCTTTTGTTGTGAGTTTTCTTCTTTAATGGCTGATCAAGAGGAAGAGGACCTGAGAATGGCTTTAAGAATGAGTATGCAAAACTCACCACCAGAACCTAAGAGGAGTAAGCCCAGGGACGCTGTTGGTGCTCCGGTAGCTTGGCTGGAGGACCCGCGGCGGCATCACAGAGAGTTCATGGCTGCCGCGAGGAAAAGCGAATGCTCGCGGCTAAATCTGTCTCGCCTTCCAAGTCCCCAACTGATAGAAGCCCCAGTATAAGCGCGGACTTTGCTGAAAAGGAGAAGGATTTTGGCACGAAGGAAGGTAATTTACGTAAAGAATTATCGAGCGAGGAGGCGAACCAGTTGTTCTCAATGGTGTTTGGTAGTGGCGTTCCGAAGGATATTCTGGCGCAATGGAGTACTCAGGGCATAAGGTAACTGTCATATCTTCATTGCTCTTCCATCCAATTTTATGTGATTTTGTCTATATTATTTTGGTAGCTGTTCTTTAGTAAAAACCGACGGTAAAAAATTGAAAAGGTGAAAACTCTGTTGTTCAATTTAGTGATGTAAATCAAAATTCTTTTGAGGCTAGTTTCTCGTGCTAGTGAAATTGGGATATTATCAGAGGAAGTAAATTGGTATTAATGCTCAGGCACACAGTTGTAATTGACATTTTTCAGCTGGTAGTTATGTGCAGTATGGCATACCAGAAAGAGATTCATAAACTTCTGATCACGGGCTGATAATTACTTTTTTGATCTGACGAAGATATTTTTTATTTCAAATTATACGCAGTTCTATTCTTCTACTTCCTGATATTGATAAGTTTAGGCTCTGTATCGTAGTGTCTATATTGGACTGTGGTTCTCGAGGATAAAAAGAAAGATCATTGTTGCTACCTTGTTATGTCCAGTACACGACCTCTTGTTATGAAACCAAATAAAAATGAATCAAACAATCTATCTTGTAGATTTGTTTTACCTTCATTGCATGTTCGTACATGTTGCTTTTATCTTGTATTTGAGATCCTTGTTCTCTTTGAAAAATTGTCATGTTGTTCATATCGATTCCAGTTGCTTCCATTTCCTTGAGTGAACTGAACATCTTGTCATTTGCATGCCATAAATGACTAAAATAATGTCAACAATTACTATAGGTTTAGCCCTGATCCAGAAACATCTATGGGCCTAGTGCAGCATGAAGGTGGGCCCTGTGGCGTCTTAGCAACCATACAAGTAATCCCTTGATTTTTAATTATGTTGTTTTCCTGTTTTGGTTGGTAGTACTGCATGTGAATATCTAATCCATTTGTTATGTGATATGGATAGCACTTCTACATTTTTCTATAATGTGATTACACCTGCATGCCACGATCTCTCCACATGCCATGGGCATGGGATACATGCTGTTGGCACCCTTCGTACTTAATCAGGCTAGATTTCTGTCAGGCTAGATTTCTGTCAAGTTAGACAGTTCATTTGGGTTTATGATAGACTTGTTGATATCAAAGTGAACAATATTGAATTCAGTACAATTGTTTACATTGGGGTGGCAGAGAACTCGATTTGATTAGAGACACTATTCTACTCCTCCCAAGCCAATGGGAGATCCCTACCTGCTGCAGGTAGGGGGTTGAGGAAATAGGCTAGGCTGCTTCAATCTACTTCAGTTTTGCCCTCACTTTTAAAAGTACATCTCGTAGTGATGATTTTGCAATGTATAAATAAGTAAAACATATTTGTCTTTGAAAATATAAAATCTACTCCCTTGTTGTTAATTACTAATAAATTAACTATGCATATAAGATTTATTAATAATAAATAAAAATGTGATTTTTAATAATTTACAAATTTATTATCCTGCGCCTTTCCTCATAAGCTCTGATTTCCTAATTTTATGTGAATAAGAATGGCAAAGAACCAACCCCCAAAGCCCCATATCCACTTCTTATATTCTCACATAGTTATAATGATTCTCATTGGTCATAGCTTGTGTTTGACCTGACTGTCAAACATCTTAATCCATCTCTATAAACCTGTGTTGGTTCCTGACCTATACCTATGCCCTGCTATTTCTAATGGATTCTTATAGTAAAAATCATAGTCGCAAAAGTAATAGACTTCGCAAAATTCATTATATTGCTATCTGGTGATAGTTAATCATTTCACAGTAGGAGTGGCTTTCAAATTTATCTGAAGTGGATGTTAGAGGTTCATATCAGATTTGAGAATGGATAGCCAATGGTCAGGTCTGGACCAGTAACTAACACCAACATCATGTTCAAGTTATATGCTGAAAGTCAATTAAACCTAAATTGTCAGCATGGATCTTAGTTGCAATTTACTTTACTTCTAGTAGATAATTGGAGTCCTCCTAGAATACTTGCCTTTGTGCTTTCATACAAAAATTGCAACCTGAGAAATCTTATTATCCTTTTAGTGGAATAGTAGTCCGCATTGGCTGCTCATTGGGTGCTGCATTGGCTACTGATTGGGTGATCTTCCTCATTAATTAAAAGTGTTATAAACTTTTAACCAAATGTAGATTATTGGTATTGTTTGACAAGTACCTCCAAAATTTTCCTTTTTTAAGTGATCTTGAATTTAATGTAAGGTTCTGATTAAAGATATTAGGAAGGTTACCTCTATAGAGAGTTTCTGCAGATTTATTATAATATTTTGCTTGTACATAACTGAGTATTGGTACTTAGCTGTTTAGTTCTGTTGTCATTTCAACTTTGGCAAGTAATTAAAATGTCTTTTGTAAGGATATGTCCAGATTCTCTCCTCCAATAAGTTAAAAAATTTCGGTAAATGCATTGCAATGGAAAATTTCAAGCTTATTTTGTTTTTATTTCCCTTCTTCCTGTGATCCATAGAAGTTTTATTCTTCGTGAATGGCGGAAATTATATTCTTCTTTTTCTTTCCCTTCTCAATTATTTTTAATGCATCCAAGTTGCACATGAAAGTTGCTTTGTAAGCAATGGTTTATAGTACCTGGAACTTTTTAGGTGCATGATAAATGTTTGATAAGTGATTCTGCATTCTGGCATGTCTCTTTATAGCTGCTACTGCGTCCTAGTCTCCTTGTCTCAGTTTATGATGGTTTTTGTTTTACTGGTCTTCTTGCATTTCAGAGCCCAAATTGATATTGCTTATAGTATCTTCCATCTGATTGCGCAGGCATTTGTTCTCAAATACCTTCTTTTCTTTCCGGATGAATTAGGTAAAGTTGCACCAAACATGCCACAAAATTTGGGTTCTGGAGGATGGAGTGGAAGTCCATATGTTGCATCAAATAATTTTGGTTCTCTAGCTGATGATGCAAAAGCAAGGTGATTAATTCTTCATAGGAAAATACACTGTTATTTAAATTTTGCAGGTAAATCCAAGATTTTTGGTTAAGTGGGGTAAGCCTTTTTTTTTTGGTGCAAGTGTGGGCATATTCACATATAAACTTAAAATTTTAGGTTAATTATATATATATGAAGAACTGAAGCATGGAGTGTATTAGAATGTGAACCCTATCATTTAAAATATTATAATTTGAACCCTAGAAAATTCCTCATCCACAAAAAAAAAAGATGGTCCTTTTGGTTATGTAGTTGTCATCCCATTAGTTGTCATGGTCTTTAACTCTTTGTCTCTCTTTCAATCTTTTTTCTCGTTGAAAACCTGAATTAAATTATTAAAAATAGAACAAACGCACTATTCTGCTTTATATTATTTTCTTGTGCATCTTGTTTCCTGTAGTTACGTTCTTTAACTCTTCTGAAGTTTGGTATTGCTGTTTAAGTGTGTGATTGAGTGCTTTAAGTTGGCAGTTGTGCACGTTCAATGTGGAACTAAATTTCTCTAATCTTGCTACAATATTATAAACTTTCATGGTCATTTGTGAATTGGCTGCGGTATCTATGATATTTTACTTGAATCCTGTGAGTGCTAGTTGGAAAGAATGTTGATTTCTTCTAAAATTTGACTGTTTCATGACTAATTTTGTTATAATATCTCATATATCTTTAGTTGATTTTCAGTACCCTTTGAATACATTATTTTTCCTATTTGCAGAGCCCTGGTCAGAAGTATGGGTGAGATACTGTTTCTGTGTGGAAGTAATAAGAGAGCTGTCATTGCTACTCTGAAAGTTATTGGCTGTGAAACTGGAGGCTCCACAAAGGATGAGGTTAGTTGGATTAGGTCTGATGTTAATTTATTCTGCAGCATTTAGTTCAACATTTGGTTAAATTGGAAATGTTATAAAATTTTCACTTTTGTGCATGTCTTATTCGCTTGCCGGTGTTTGTTCCATCTTGTAGGCCATGGCAAAAGCACTGGAGGACCTTTCAATTGAATCAGCATCTGATTTGCAGAAAATTTTAAAAATTGAGACATATACATCACAAGCAAGTGCATTGCTGGGGCTCCAAGCGATGGTTCCTGTGTTCCAATCTCGTATGGGGGCATTGCTATTCCTTATTTCTGCATTGCTATCTAGAGGATTGGTATGCATTGTCAGTTTAAAAACTATATTCTTATTGTTTATTTGTCTATCTATCAAGGCTGAGTGATATAATCTTAATTGCTTTAAGACTGGAGATGAGCATACCTTTTGTCAGCTAGCTGAAATATAATTTGTATGGCTATGGGTTGAAGTATTAGTATCTTGATCTAATGAAATATAATTTGGAGAAACAAGTGTAGCTTGCCATGTGCTTTTCTTTTCCATCCCTCCTTTTTTTTTTTTTCTTTCTTTATTTGGTGGGTGTGAGGTTTTTAGGTAATTGAAATCTGAACCAATTTCTCTATCATTTTAACTGGGTTGGCAGCCTATTTAGTAAGTGTTAATTTGGTGCCTGTATGCAAATTATTCTTTTTCTTTCTTAAAGTTTCATTCATATGGCGTGGTCTAATGCCTGATTAATTGAGAGAGTGCATTTGACTTTTTCTACATCAGATATTTTTGTTACTTACACCATGCAAATATGCATCTTTCCTTCAGGATTCTGTTCAAGCTGATAGAGATGATCCCAGCCTTCCCTTGGTCACTGCGCCCTTTGGGCATGCCTCACAGGTAATACCCATATGCATATGCCTTTTCATTTTTTTGATGTTTATGTTTGTAATTAGTGCTTCTCCTTTGTGACTTGGAACAGGAAATTGTAAATCTACTGCTCTGTGGGCAGGCTGTCCCTAATTTGTTCGATGGTAGAATGGATTTAGGTGGTGGCATATGCCTAAAGGGTGTATCCGCTAGTGTGGAAGTTGGATTTCTGACTCTATTGGAATCTCTCAATTTTTGTAAGGTTGGCCAAAATCTAAAATGCCCTAAATGGCCAATATGGGTTGTTGGAAGTGAGTCCCACTATACAGTTTTATTTGCTCTTGACACTACTGTTCAAGATGAGAATGAACTGGAAGAAAGGGAACTGCAGATTCGGAAAGCTTTTGATGCACAAGACCAGGGGCGAAGCTAAATTTTTTAGTGAAGAGGGCAAAATAAAAATACCATATATATATTAAAAATAATATAAATTTAAAGAGGAGCAATATAATAAAAATACCATATATATATTAAAAATAATATAAATACCATATATAAATACATGTATATAAAAAAAATTTCAAAAAAGAAGGGGGCAGATCAAAGTAGCCTCGTCAGTGCACAAGACCAGAGTGGTGGCGGTGGCTTTATTAGTGTGGAAGGCTTCCATCAAGTCCTTAGGGAAACAACTATCCGACTTCCCCCTAAGAAACTTGATCACCTATGTAGCACAGGCTTTATTGTATGGAATGAGTTCTGGCAATTCATTTTGGATCTGGACAAGGGGTTGGGAGGCCTGAAGGATTCAAGTGGGTTGATGGGTAAAAAGGTGTTTGATCTTTACCATTTCAATGGCATTGCAAAATGTGATATAAATGGCAGTCACATGGCCTCTGGAAGTGAGACACCCATGCAAAGACCCAGGCTCACAAAGCTTAGGGTTTCAGTTCCACCAAGATGGACTCCTGAGGAATTCATGGCAGATGTGGTAGTGTCCTCTGGTTCTGGGGGAAATGAATCAACTAGCAAAGAGACTGAAGTGACAAAACCCGAGCCTTCTCAACATGCTCCATTGGTGGACTGCATAAGAACTCATTGGCCCCGTGCCATTTGCAATTGGGTGGGTGATCCTCCTAGTATAATCTAAATGCTTTATTCTATATGTGATCCTTTGGTATCCTATTGTTGTTGGTCAGAGAGCATGAAACTCAAAAAGCAATCACAAAAATAAAGCATTTAGAATTTATCAAATTATTAATACATATTAAAAATAATTTAATTAATGATATTGGATGAAAAACAATATACAATACAATTAATTTCAAATTAAAAATCATTAATATATATTAAAAATCATTTTATGAGTATTATTTCATTTTAATTGCCTCGCACCAAATAATTTGAATCCTATTCACACAGTAAAGTAACCTTTTATCCCTAAGATAAGGTAACATCAGCAACAGAATGTTTAACAGTGAAAAAAAATCAGAAACTGATTAGCAAACATAAATTTTATGGATGACCATTTGAATAAAACATGATCTAACATTGTAGGAGAAAATAAAAAACATCATTAAACACAATCTTATACCATCCATTTCTCAGCGTTGTCTATTTTTTAATCATAATAGCAACAGCATGACCATCAATTCAATATAATATCTTCCTTTATTCCTAAGTCAAAAGTTTCACAATCAATAAGAAAGGGCTGCTTCGAGGACCCAACTAGACATTTAACAAAATTCATCCGATGTTGCAAAGAGTAGAAACATTATGAAAAGAACCATCCTGATGGCCTCTCTATCACTTCAGTTTTGCAAATAACTTGGGTGCAACCTGCGTCCACAAATGCCAAATTCAGCTAATGAAGCATATTGCAGTCGAGTTAGAAATACCTCGATGCCTTTAGTAAATACTTACACATTTATCAACACAAAACCAATAGTCGAAGTACTGTCCTGTGCAATGTTTGTGCCCACTTTCGTCATCTTTAATCCTCTTAACACATGCCTGTAAAACGTGAATTGAATTACACATTCAGTTATTCAAACTCTTATGCTAGAGACTAACTCGCACATCAGTCAAAAAGTTTTCGTCGCATAGTTTCATGATAATCTCAATCATAGGCAAAACATAGTCCCAGGTTTTATTCCCATATTTCAGGTATTCTGGATCTGTTACTTCACAAGAAGCATTATGGCAACATAAATTAATAGAATCAAACGCTGACTCCATCATATGAAGCAATAATTGTGTCATATTCAGCAATGCCATCATCTACTCAGAGTCATGCCAAGCAGGGAGCTTGGAGGCATTCCTATCCTTCTGTATTTTAGCATAATCTGAATTATGAATTATCTCAAGACTGAAACAAAGACTTGCAGTTGTAAGCCCAAACCTTTGTCATTGCACCCAGCACTGGCCAATAAAAACATTACTCAAGTACCAGCATGGGTTCTTAAGATGAAAGAAGAAAGAGCTTTTACAGTTAGGTATTTAATGAAATGGCAGCCCTCGAGACTTGAAATTGCATCTGGGCTTGCAATTTGAATCAAGCATGGTCTTAATATTCAACTTAATCAAACAATCATTCTCCTTTTCTTTACTTGCCAACATAATCATCAAAATTCTGTTTGCTCTTAAAATCAACATTTAGCTTCATAGTTCAACAATAAACACGCATAAATTCCATTCTCATAAATAATTTTTTTGAAACCTGGCCTGGAACTTTGCAATTTACAAATTGTGTATCCAAACCTATCAGTCTATTAGGGTATGAATCCTGCTTTATTGTCAAGGCATAAGCATACTTTACAACTATCATTCAGTTGCATCAGGGAGCAAAGGAGGCATTGGATTCAATAATTTTGGGGGCAGTGGGTTAGCATCTCATTGGGAAGAAAGCAGTGATCCAAGCACTAACGTTACAGAGGATTGATATATGGGAAGAAAAGTAAAGGAATAGATGATCAATAATAATGACATATGAATTGTATAAAATGTTTCAATCTGACAATACTTCACCTCATATTCAAGCAGAGACTTCACACATTTAGGCTTGCAAGACTCCTCAAGATATTTCTTTGGATCAACAGGTTCCTCGTCCGCCCTAAATAAAAGAGAAAAATTGTAAAGCATATAAGAAATAGAACAGTTTGAGATGCAAACAAAATCATAATCTTCAATATGACCTTCACTGGGTATTTCCCATGTGGATGTAAGTGTGCTTTTACAAGCAAAATATGAAACACTAGCATGGAAAAGTTTTGATATGAAACTACATTACATACCATCACTCAAAATATAAAATACCATGGAACAAAAAAAGAAGTCCCTGCATATGATGCTAGAGTTAAAACTACAACCAAACCTTCTGGTGGAAATGAGAAAGCACTGCACAATTCCTAGGATACTCAAGATTCACCTCCAGCAATGCCAAAAGAGTGGAAATCAGAAAATTAATTGCTAAACCCATGTGCCAGTACCTTTTCAAGGCTTAGTTAACCTCTTCCTGTGGTGTTCCCTTTTTTATAAACCTTAGACACTCACGTCTCTTCCAACACCTTCAAATGGTGCTACCTCCTTATTAATAGGTGCAAAACCAATTTATCTAATCACGGCAATAAAATGTTGCAAGGCATCTTCACTTTATATATTGACTGGAATTAAAGGTCATGACTGTTATGCCAATTGCATCGGTGTTGTATATTATTCTTTACAGCACCATGTATACAGCCTAACTGTAAACATTTAACTCCAATCCACCAACACTTAACAACATTTAAACACCAAATCCATTTCCTCTATTTCAATTACATAACCTAAAACAAGGCAATAAGACCACATTACAAGATAAAAGCCTTGAAACTCCACCCATGAAGGCTCCTAAAGGGTAGATTCAGTGACAGCACATTCCCAGATAAAACAAACATGTCTGCAGGAGGCAAGTCAACCACCAAAAGCAAAACACCTTAATTTGGATAGAAATTCAATAATTCCATTACCAGCACTTAGCAGAGCTTTATTTTAGCTATAAAGTGAATTATAAAAATTTCCGGATTTCAGCACGCTTATCTTCAGAAGTCAAACAAAAGCATAAATAAGCCAACAAATGCAAACAATATTGGTGCATCAAGGAGCAGCAACAAATGGTTTAATTTACACATCCACAGTACAGACAATACTAGCTCAAAACAAAATTTAAAACAAAAAAATTACTAACATAACTCTTGATAACTAATGTAAAATCATATGCAAATAGAAGCATGGAAAGGTGAAAAAGCTAAAGCATTGTCATGCTTAATGGACATAAATACTCACATTGAACCAAAAAGAATGGCACAACAATTCGCACCAAGTCAAAAGGAGTCTTTCCTGCATATTCGAAGCAACAATTCAAGCACTTATACAAGTAATCAATTTTGTTTTTTCATGGTCATAATTCATAAGTCAAGATTACATTTTTTTTCCTCTATATCAAATCAACCATTTATCGTAAACAACAAATATATCCCATAAAAAAGGGGTAATAAATTTTATTTTATTTTTTGTAGAGAAATTGCAAATCTGGTCGAACAAAGCTAAATTTTTTTATAGAACATAAATATTGAAATGCCTAAAAGTTTAGAGACACAGATTTTACAAATCTGGAGATGAAACAAACCCTAAAATTGAAAATAGAGGAAAGATTAAAATAGAAAAGAAAAGAAAAATGGAACCTTTGATTGGAGAAGCAAAATCGGCGGCTACAATGATACAATGAAGATGCTGTTATTGCTATTTGTTGCGTAATTTGACTGGAACCTTCGACCTCAGAAGACTATACGACCTGGACTATGTTGGGCCTTATTGGGCTACAAGTGGGCTTTAGAGAATTCCGAGGATTATCATTAATTCAGTCTTGGTCCTTGGAGCTTAATTACAACGCTTCTTCCTGTGGTTTTCCAAATTTATTAAATGAATATCTAAACAAAATAAATTTATTAAATGAATACAATTGACGTGTTAATTTAATGGTAAAACTCGAATTGTTTAAGTCAGAATCAAAATCTCATCAAACTTTAAATTGAATACGCTTGCGTTATAAAATCATTAGTTTGAGGATGTGAGATCAACCATGGTTACATGCCGTCTTCCAATTTCTTTTAACATTCTCATTTTTAACATCAGGAATCGCAGTAGTTTGAGGCAATGTCTAGCATGGAGGTATGCCAAAAGACTTCTGAAAATTTTTATTTCAAGCTTTAATAATAATTTAAAAATTAATTTATTTAGCAACCTAAAATAGAATATTTTTACTTAAAAAAATAAAAATTGAGTTCAATAGATGAATGTACCTATTTTTTAAGTAAAATTTGAAGATTTTCAGAAATATTTTAGCATTTTTCTCGTACAAAACAGTGTCATCTTCCTTTTCTCCAAGTTCTAAAGATTCACAACATTACAAGATTTATATCAAAGGAATTCAATATTTGGAGGCATCAAATTCTAAAGCACACAGGAGTCAGAGCATCAGTCCTTATCACGGGCAGGCTTCTCAGCATGAGTCTTTTTAAGTGCTGCATTTTTAACTTTCCTAATAGGAAATGAGTGCTTCAATCCCAGGCAATGATTTCTTGACGAGATAATGAAATGAAGCTTCATATTATCCAGCAGCAGAGTCTCATTTTCTATCATTCCTAATGAAGTTGACACCATTCTGCAATATAGAGCTATTTATACATTAAAGAAGTAACATTTACAAGTATTAACCACCCAATTCAACTAAGAATAATCACAATCTACCTAGGGTCAGCATCCACAAGCATCATATACAGTAGCAAATGTGGGTATGGAAACTGAAAAAGTTTGGACACAGAAAAGCTGTATCTATGTTGAATCCTGCAATTAACACAAATGCTAAGTACATCAAAATATCAAACTAAAGGGCATAAATATATGGGAAGAAAGTACACAAATGCACAGCATAAAATGTTTCAATCTGAAAGTACTTCACCTCATATTCAAGCAGAGGCTTCATACATTTAGGCTTGCAGATTCCTCAAGATACTTCTTTGGATCAACAGGTTCCTGTCCGCCCTAAATTAAAGAGAAAAATTGTAAAGCGTATAAGAAAGAGAACAGTTTGAGATGCAAACAAAATTATAATCTTCATTGTCCTTCACTGTGTATTTGTCGTGTGGATGCATGAATGTTTTTCAAGCAAATCCGAAACATTAGCTTAGAAAGTTTTGATATGGAACAACATTACATACTACCACTTGAAATATCAAATAACATGGAAAAAGAAAAGAAGTTCCTGCATATGACGCTAGAGCTAAAACTACAGTCCAAACCTTGCAGTGGCAATGAGAAAGCACCACTCTATTCCTAGGATACTCTAAGGTTCATCTCCAGCAATGCCAAGAGAGTGGAAAGGAGAAAAGTAATTGCCAAACCTATGTGCCAATACCTTCTTCAAGGTTTAGTTAACCTTTTCCTTTGGTGTTCCCCTTTTTCAACCTTCTGACACTTGCCCCTCTTTCAATACCTACAAATGGTGCTGTCTCCTTATTAATAGCTGCAATACTAATTTGTCTTTTCATGACAAGAAAATGTTACAAGGCATTGTCCTTTGCATATTGACTGGAACCCAAGGTCATGACTGTTACGCCAATTTCTTTGGTGTTATGTATTATACTCTTCACCATACTCATCCATGTACACAGCCTCAAAAATGGTAACATTTAATTCCCATCCACCAACACTTAACAACATTTAAACACCAAATCCAATTCCTTCATTTCAATTACATAACCTAAAACAG
This sequence comes from Garcia nutans, assembly GCA_947685225.1. NCBI lineage: Eukaryota > Viridiplantae > Streptophyta > Magnoliopsida > Malpighiales > Euphorbiaceae > Garcia > Garcia nutans. Next base: position 38,622,162 of record CANTUV010000019.1, on the reverse strand, counting down.
GGCAATAAGACCACATGGCAAGCTAAAAGCCTTGAAACTGCAACCATCTAGATTGAAATTTTGGCAAGGAAGGCTCCTACGGGGTAGATTCAGAACTAGCAATCTAGCATATTTCCCAGCTAAAACAAACATGTCTGCAGGAAGCACATCAACCACCAAAAGCAAAACACCTAAATTCGGATAAAACTTCCAGAGCTCCATTACCAGAACACAAGAGAGCTTTATTTTAGCTATAAAATGAATTATAAAAATTTCCAGAGCTTAGCACTCTTAATTTCAGAGTCAAACAAATGCATAAATGGGTCGATACATGCAAACAATATTGGTACATAAAGGAGCAGCAACAAATGGGTTAGCTTACACACCCACTACATAGAAACAATACGGTCTCAAAACAACGTAAAAAATGGTAAAATAAATAACCCATGATAATTAATGTAAAATCATATGTAATTAGAAGCATATGAAGGTAAAAAGCTAAAGCACTGTCATGCTTAATGGACATAAATACTCACACTGAACCAAAAAGAATGCACAACAATTCGCATCAAGTTAAAAGGAGTTGTTACTGCATATTCAAAGCAACATTTCAAACACTTATACAAGTAATCACTTTTTTTTCTTTATGATCATAATTCATAAATCAAGATTAAATTTCTTTTTTTTTTCTCTATATCAAATCAACCATTTATAATAAACAACAAATATATCCCATAAAAAGGGGTAATAAAATTTTATTTTTTTTATTTCGTTTCTAAAAGCAATTTCATTGCAAATCTAGTCCACTCCATATTCAATAAAGCTATTTTTCTATAAAAGCACATAAACGTTGAAATGCCTTAAAATTTGGAGACGGAGACTTGCAAATCTGTTGATGAACAGACCCTAAAATTGAAAATAGCAGAAAGATGCAATATCCAAGCTTCAATTATAAATGCAAATACATGATACCAAAAGGAGAAAAGAAGAAAAGGAATGGCAAAATACATGATAAACTGAAAAAGATTATTGCCGCAATACCTTTGACCATAGGCAATACCATTTTGCTGGAGTAAAAACAATGTAACTAGCTAAGGTATAGTCACTATACTAACATTACACAATATATGCAAATATAGTAACATACTAACATTTTCAACAAGAGTCCTCCCAAATAAATTTTAGTTCAAGTCAACAGCAGCTTACCATTAAAGAAAGTTGAGCTGCATGCATCTCCAGCTGTTATGATGAACAATATCAAGCAGGACCAGGAAATTAATCAAAATCAAGACCCATTTCTTTGCGCTTCAATGCCAGTGTCATTCGCTCATTCTCCAGCTTCATCCTCTCATTTTCCATCTGCAACTTTTCTAATTCACGATCTCTTTTCCTGCTAAATCTTTGCCACTTGAATCGCTGTTTTTCTAATTCCATCATCTCAAGTTGAATTTGTAGCTTCTGCTCCTCTAACTGCAGTGTGCGAGATTCCATCCATTGCTTCTGTAACCAAGCTGCTTTTGTGCTTTCAGATGAGACTTGATTCATATCAACTTGGGCAATCTGCAAATGAGAATAAGAACCTTCATTGCCATCCTGAGATGAACTCCCGAAACAAGCATCTTCATTGCCCTGGCCTTGTCTCAACCTTTTCACAGAGCCCCCTAAGGCCCCATATATTCCTTTGCCATCCCCACGTACCGGGTGATTGTGATTGTCCTCAAATTCATCATGATCTTCAGTTTCTGCTTCTTGATCATCTTCGCCAAGATCATGTTGGTGCCTTCTTACATCATCATTATCATGAACATGTTTATTTCTAAGAGCCAATTGTAAGGAATGTTGTAACGCTGGATCATGAGGCAAGTGCAATTTGTTTCCGTTATGATATGAACACATCTCTTCATAGAAGAGATGCTTTGAACTTAATGTTTTCCTAACATCCTCTCTCTCTTTCTCTGTTAAATAATCTATAATATCCAAGAGTGCTGGGTTCTCCACAACTTGGCAAGAAGTGCCCCTACCAAGCAAGTCGTAGAGCTTTTTATACCTTTTGTTAAGGTCATTGAATTTATCCTCACACTACTGGGGTGAAACATGATGACTTCTTTTAGCCATGACTTTTGAAATTGATTTCCACTTGCTTTTTTTCTGTAGGACAGCGAATTTCCTTCTCATGCCACCACCACAGTCCGAAGTCGCATCCTCTCCAATGTAAGACACAGCAGTTGTTAAAAGCCTCACCATTTTATCAGTCTACTTAACACGCTGCCATGGTGACCCCTTTCTCCCTCTACTTACATCATTGTGACCATCAGCGCCATCTTCAGGATAGCTAGGCTCATCCTCATCACTGGCAGAAATTTTCCCCTTATCCCCCTTATTGTAATCAGCCATGGAAATTGTTTGATCAGAGTTGTGCGCATTTCCCATTGTAAGGGGAAAATTCTCGTGAATTGAAGGATGAACAGAGGAACCTTGACGATGGAGAGGGTGCTGTTGATGATGTACAGTATGCTGGTGCTGCCCTCGATGATGAAGTCTCATCGATCCTTGTAACTCAAGACCTCCAAATAGATTACCCCCAGGAATCATGCTTCCTTGCGATAAATTCCCTTCCGTTGCTTGCTTTAAAGAGCTAAATAAATCAAAACCTCGAACCCATTTCCCTGAACCTTAATCAAATATACAGTTTTGGTTTTACGGAAGCCAATTATCTATGATTATCTATGCCTCTTATAAGCCAAAATAAAACACACCCAGTTATTTTCACTCATAAAACCAATTGACAGGTTTATCAGATTAGAAGAAGAACGGAGCCATAAAAAGATTAAGCAAAAATTATGAAAATAAGGAATAGGAAAATCAAAAGCATAAGAACAGAAGAATTACCAGAAAGAGTCGGCTCCTTCAAACTCCCATGATGCAAGGAAGCTGCCTACTGGACATTTTGCATTTGCAAGCAACAGCCAGACAGATGCTCCCAACTTCCAACCTCTGTTTCATTCTGGGCTTCAATGGGCCATGCCTTTCTTGTTGGGATAAATATGAGACTCCCCAAAAATGAAACGAAAAATGACACGTACACTGTATTTTTTTTAAATTTTTATTTTTTTTATAAAAAATACTATAGTTACTAAATTTATAAAAAATTTATTATAAACCCATAATAAATTTATTAAAAACTAATTAAAATTTAATATTTTAATAAATTATTAATAAATTTTAGTATTTTGATAAATAATTTATAAATTTAATAAATTTAATTTTTTATATATTTTTATCAAAAACCTAAACTAAAATGCACTATCAAATTTGTAATAATTTAAAATTTTAATTAAATGAGAAATTAAATGGGTATTTAATAGGTTTCTATAATATTGAGACTCCTTATCAAATTTGAGAATGAATTTTTCAACTAAATTTAGAATATGTATATGTAAGAAGTGAAATAATTAAACAGACATGAGTGTACTTTGTGTATTACAATCAATTTTTCGCATACATCGTGTTTATTAAAAAATATAACTTTTTTTTTAAATAAATTAAATGCTTACCTTATACCCTTTTAAAAAAAAGTACCTTATATATTTGCTTGTAAATAATTAATAACAAAATATTTTTAAACAGATATACTTAGTGTATTTTCTTTTCTCTCATGATGATTATATGCTATGCACAAAGCGCATTGTCGATATCAGCCTATTCCAGTATGGATCGTATATGCGGTAAAATTTCACACTACCAATCAAATTAAATATTACAAATTAATCTCACGATGTCAAAGTTATAAATAAATGAACACTTCTACAATTACACTTAATTTTTATATTTTAGATTAATCTTTTCCATTTCCATTATTTGGTCTTCCTAAAAAATTGATAACAAGAAAAGATAAATAACTAGGCTTTATTATAAGACATAAAACATAATCAACAGGGTCTTACCTTTATTCGAAATGAAATTTGATGTTCAATATTATATTAGTGTTTAATACTGTAAGTAAAATTATTAAAATACAAAAAATCATTATAAAATATTTATTATATTTATAACATTTGCAAAAAAAATAATAATCAAACGTTAAATAATGATAAAGCAGATATTGCATGAATTATAAATAGGAAATTCTTTAAAAATTTGCCTCTCAAAATAAAATTATTTTTAAAAATATTTATTTTTATTTATTTCATTAAAAAATATCACTTTTCAATTTTTAATTTTAAAAACACCATAGGCGAACATCTAACACGTATTCAATATATTAAAGATATTTTTTATTTTTTAAATATGTATATTTAATATATATTTTATATATTTAAGATATGTAAAAATGACAGAATATCTTTTAAAAAAAATTAAAAATACATATTCTTTCATTTTCTCTTATAATCTATAAACTATAATGATGCTCTCGCTTCGTTTTTTGAATATACATATTTTATTTTATTTTTTATAAAATAATCTTAGTCCTTTAATTATATATGAGAAATATTTAAAATATATTATAACAGTTAAAAGTAAAATTAAAGAGTAAATAAAATATATAATAAGCGGGTGTAAATATTATATATAATTTTGACATTATATAAAGTGTAATTTAATGTTAAAATAAATTGATAAATTAGTCGATAGGTTATATGATAATAACAATAGATAATTCAATTTTATAATTGGCGATATACTCAAAACACATATAAACATCATGTGATAAGAATTATATTATAAGTTAAACTAATCACATTAATTATAGGTGTCATTTATAATTAATAATTATCATAATACATAAATATAAATATTAATTATAATATGAATATAAAATATAAATTCATGGCCTTATATATAATTCTGTGTATATATTTATATTTATATACCAATAACATTATTTAAAATTTATTTTTAGTGTCCAAAAAATTTATTTTTATCTCTTAATTTTTATATTTTGTCTCATTAAATTATAGAAAATAATATTTTTCTTTATAAAATTATCTCAATAATTTATAAAATAAAATCAATATTTAGTTGCTAATGGAGATAAATATTTTACTATTTTATGAGTTTAATTTTTTATTCAATAAATGAAAAATAATTTTTTTTTATTATTTTTTTAATTTTTTAAAACACACTAAGAGTTTATTCAACTTATATAATAAAAAAATATAAACACTCATAAAAAATATTTTAAATTAATAAACGTGCTATCACGGAAGCTTAAAATCTAGTTAAAATAACTATTTCAAGTGTAAGTTTTTAATATTGAGATATTATTTATAATTGTATTGTAAGAGCTTTGAGTTAAGATATTTAGTAATAAAATATTATTACATCAAAAAATTTTGAGTTGGAATTCATTTTTTCTTTTCAATTATTTTTTAATCTCAAATAATTTAATTATTAATTTTTTATATATTTTTATAAATTATACAAGTATAAAAAATATTTTGATTTGGTAATTTTCATATTACTTAATAATATAAATATATTGCAAAAAAATATAATACATAAATATATAAAATATATTAATTTATTAATAGAGTATTTTAAAAATATTATTAACAAAATATAAATTTTAAAATTAATTAAATAAATAAATTATATAAATTATATTGAAATATAATTTTATAAATTTTTTTAAAAAAATTATGATTATACTGAAATATAATTTTATAAAAATTTTTAATTTATTTTTTATACAATTTATTATAAAAATAATAAGTTATTAAAATTTTTATATAATTTAACATAATACAAATTAATCTAAAATTAAATTATTTATAATATATAAATTAAAGAACTAAACCAAAAAAATAGAAAGTAAAAAAATATTTAGAGGCAAAATAAAAAAGAGAATGGGAATTTTACTGTGAATTCCTTTTCACTTTTAAATTATAGAATAAATATATGATCGTGAATCGCTTGGGCTTGGGTTCTGGGCCAATGTTTAGAAAATAAAACTTAATGGGTAATGGGTCAGGCCCAAACAAGCCCATACAGAACCGTAGAAAAAAATGACCAGTAACCACACGCACTTCCTCTCTCGCATCCATTCTCTCTCTCGCTCTCTCTCCGCCTCTGCTCTTACAGTGTCATTTCCCATTTCTATATAGTGGAGAGAGAGAAATAACGTTCCTTCCATCGTTATCACAGAGCATCTACTCCTGTTCGTCCAATTCAATTTTCAATCTGATTTAGCCATCCTCGATTCAAAAGTAAGCTCTCGCCTCTTTTCTTTTTCTCGCTATTACTATTCGTATCATATCTGTAACTCGGGCGATTCTTGATCATTATCGAATTCATGTTCTCAGTTTGATAATTATAGATCTGATCGTTTATGTATATAGGTTCTGATTCAAGAAGATTTATAATCTTTATGTTCTAATTTTGCTTCTTCATTTTGTGATTGGTCTTTTAGGAGATTTTAATTGTTTTGCTACGGATAATCCTTAATTCGTCGAATTAAACCCTAAATTTTCCGATGGGTCGAAAGAAGCCTACTGCGCGTGACGACGATAATCCGCCCGCCGTTTCTCAAGGTGGCGGCAAATCGAAGAAAAAGCAGTTAGTGATTGTTGACGATGAATACTTCATTGGTACGGAGTTGTCGGAGGAGGCTCCAGTTCAGGAGCAGGTTGCTGTTACTACTGGGAAGAAGAAGGGCAAAAAGGGGAATCAAAAAGGTCTTCAGGATGAGGATTTTGACGATGTAGAAGACGATGAAAACACGCAATTTGCGGTAAAGAAGAAGTCGAAAGGAGAGAAGAGTGGGGGTAATTCAGCATCAGCCTTTGGGTTATTTGGTGATGAAGATAATGACGAGGACAAGGATGATAAAGATAGCGACGCAGAGGATGAACCAGTTGTGAGTTTCACGGGGAAGAAAAAAGCATCAAAAAAGGGCAATAAGAGTGGAGGAGGTGTGTTTAGTGCGGCAGCTTTTGATGTGCTGGATGATGATAATGAAGGAGAAGGGAATGACAAAGCTGACAGTGTTAGTGTCGATGATGTGCCAGTTAATGAGTTTACTGGCAAAAAGAAGTCATCTAAAGGTGGCAAGAAGGGTGGTGGTAGTGAGTTTGCAGCAGCAACTACTTTTGAGGATGAGGAGGAGGAGAAGAAGGATGATGAAGAAGATATTGATTTAGCTGCCATTACTTTCTCAGGTAAGAAGAAGAAGTCGTCTAAGTCTAACAAGAAGGGTGGTAGTAGGTTTGATGCTTCATTGCTTGATGAAGAAAATGATGAAGAGGCTTCTGTCTCTGGTTCTATTAAAAGTAGTGACAATATAGCAGAAGGTGAGGATGAAGATGGAGCAGCTATTACATTTACGGGTAAAAAGAAGTCATCTAAGAAGAAAGGTAATGCTAATAGTGTTAATGAAGTCGCTGATATGACTGAAGAACAGCAACCTAGTGTTGTTGAAGCTAATGATGCTCCGGTTAATAAGAGTGAAGAGGCTGCAGAAACTTCAAAGAACAAGAAGAAAAAGAAGAATAAGAGTGGAAGGACTGCTCAAGAAGAGGAGGATTTGGATAAGATTCTCGCAGAGCTTGGTGAAGGGCCACCTATTGAAAAACCTTCTGCACCTTCTCCTCCGCAAGAGGAGAGTGTTAAGATCAAGCCAGAACTAGTTCCAGCGGTGGATGCCACAGCTGAAAAGGAAGTTGAAGAAGAAAAAGAAGAGTCAGCTGCGGCAAAGAAAAAAAAGAAGAAGAAGGAAAAGAAAGCAGCAGCAGCTGCTGCTGCATCAGAGGGTAAGGAAGGAAAAGTGGAAGAAGCAAAGGCTGAAATAAATGAGCCGAAGAAGAGCGATACAAAAGGTAAAGCTGCAGATAAGAAAGTGCCCAAGCATGTTAGAGAGATGCAAGAGGCACTAGCCAGGCGGAAAGAAATGGAGGAGAGGAAGGCTAGGGAAGAAGAGGAGAAGAGAAGGAAGGAAGAAGAGGAAAGGCTTAGGCAAGAAGAACTCGAGAGGCAAGGAGAAGAGGCTAGACGCAGGAAGAAGGAAAGGGAAAAGGAGAAACTCTTAAAGAAGAAACAAGAAGGTAAACTCTTAACAGGGAAACAGAAAGAAGAACAACGCAGATTAGAGGCTATGAGGAATCAGATACTCGCTAATGCTGGTGTTACTATCCCCGCACTAGACAAAGAAACTGTGCCAACAAAAAGGCCCAAATACCAGACTAAGAAGTCAAAGCCAGCTCATCATCATGCAAATGGTGCTGCCTCTGCTAAGGTCGAGGAGAATGTAGCAGCTAAAGAAAAAGAGCAAGAACAACAAGATGCTGAGCCTGAGGTAGAATCTGTGGAATCAGAAAAGGTTGAAGAGGATTCAGTAAATGTGCAAGAGGAACAAGGAGTTTTGAATGGAGCTGAGGAGAATGGAGTTGAGGAAGATGAAGATGATGAGGAATGGGATGCAAAGAGCTGGGATGACCTTAATCTTAATGTTAGGGGTGCTTTTGACGATGAGGAAATTGATTCTGAGCCTGAAACAGTCTTGAAGAAAGAGACAAAGAGTGCTGCCCCTGCTCATCGCAGTGCGGGTTTGTTACATATGCTAATTTACCTTTTGGTCGAGAAAATTATTTTGTTTTCTTTTGTGTTTCCTTTTGCTTCTGATCGTTGGTTAACTTTCTTCTTTTTTTTTGGTTTTTGAATTTTACAGTCCCTCCTGCTGTTGTCAAACCTACAGTTGTTGCTAAAACACCTGCTTCCTCACAACCAGTGAAATCTCAGGACAATGAAAATAAAAAATCGCAGCCTGAGGGTGAAATTCCTGACAAAACTAGGAGAAAAGAAAAGAAAACACCGCCTTCAGATGCCACTCCTAAACAGGATGAAGAACATCTTCGTTCTCCAATTTGTTGTATTATGGGCCATGTTGATACTGGTAAAACCAAGCTGTTGGATTGTATCCGAGGGACTAATGTCCAGGAAGGTGAGGCTGGGGGTATAACACAGCAAATTGGTGCGACATACTTCCCCGCAGAGAACATCAGGGAGAGAACCAGGGAGTTGAAAGAAGATGCAAAGTTGAAGGTCCCTGGCCTATTGGTTATCGATACACCTGGCCACGAGTCATTTACTAATCTAAGGTCAAGGGGTTCAGGTTTGTGTGATATTGCAATCTTGGTTGTTGACATTATGCACGGATTGGAACCACAAACAATAGAATCGCTCAATCTCTTGAAGATGAGGAATACAGAATTCATTGTTGCATTGAATAAGGTGAGGTTTTTATCATCATCATCATCATATAGTTATTTATTTATCTGAAGAGCTGTCTGTTACATACCGCTAATTTTGTTGCCTAACTTGCGGGAGAATTGGCCAGCATAGCTAGCGAGAAGACTAACTCTGCGACACGTGTCTCTACCTCCATTGCGGATGGTGAATTATTTTATTATCTTTTCAAATTTTGCAGGTGGACAGACTCTATGGATGGAAAGTTTGTCGCAATGCACCAATAGGGAAGGCACTGAAGCAACAGTCAAGGGATGTACAAAATGAATTCAATATGAGGCTTACACAGGTCTTGTACATGTAACCCCTTCGTGAGTTATGTCAATTTGCATTCCCTTATTAAAATTTTGTCATTCTGATTTTCTTTGGGTTCAGATCACAACTCAATTCAAAGAGCAAGGTTTAAATACTGAGCTATACTATAAAAATAGGGAAATGGGAGAAACTTTCAGTATTGTACCTACAAGTGCTATTAGGTATGTTATTTATCTTTAATCTTCCCTTTTCTGAGCCTCTAGAGGCGTATGTCACTTTTATTTGTTTCCTTCTTCCTCCTTTTTCTAGCCCTTATGGTCATGTACTAATGTGATACTTTGCTCATTTTACAGTGGAGAAGGTATTCCTGATTTACTATTGTTACTGGTTCAATGGACTCAGAAAACCATGGTTGATAAGCTTACCTTTAACAATGAAGTGCAGGTTTGGTTTTTTTCTAGGTTGCCCAATTTTTCAGTCAATCAATGCTTTAAAAACTGCAAATATCTAATTGTTGTCTGGTACCATATGCCAGTGTACGGTGTTGGAGGTCAAGGTTATTGAAGGCCATGGAACAACAATTGATGTCGTGCTGGTCAATGGTGTTCTTCACGAAGGAGATCAAATTGTTGTTTGTGGCTTGCAGGCAAGCTCAAACACTATACTCTTTTACGATTATGATAACATTTTTGTTTCTGTCCTCATTTTTGTTTCTGTCCTCCTAATAAATGCTACTTTCTAGGGGCCCATTGCGACCACCATCCGAGCTCTTTTGACACCCCACCCAATGAAGGAAATCCGAGTCAAGGTATTGTTTTTTTTTTGGTCCTTTTTACTGTCTTTACATTGTAGTACTCTTTGGATGTATGAAACACTAAAAAACTTGTCTGCTCAAGAATTGCTGAATTTGCATGATTATAAAAACATATACTTGTAGCTTGTCTGACCCTCTGAAATTTGAAGGAGTTGCAACTATATGGGAATTTTTTTAGTGATAAATGGAAGACTGATTATCTCATCTTTCCCATTTCTCCCCCCTTCTCCTCCATATAATAATAATAAAGAAAATGTTATCTTTGCATATACCTTCTAACCAGTGTGGCACATTGGAGTTCTATGTTTACTTAGATAAGTAAACAAAAGATTAATGATTGTAACTTTCAGGATAGCTCATTATCATTAGCTTATCCACAAATAAAGAAACAAAAAATTGATAAAGTGCCCAGTAAACATACTAAATAGGTCCTAAAGACTACTTTAAAAGCCACTGAAGAAGCTAGGAGAGCCACTTCATCTCGTACTAGATTAAAAGATGGGGAGATAGGGATGAGCATTAGGCAGTTTGGGCAGTTTTTTTGACATATTTTTAAATCAAACCGATTTGAGCGGTTTGAAAGAGTATTAATCCAAACCAAACCACCAAAGAAAAATAAATTAAATCAAACTAAACTATTCTGAGTAGAGCGATTTGAGCGGGTTTAAAACTGTCACAACAACCGAATGTTACAAGTTACAATAATACTAATTCACCAAATGTCACAAGCGACAATTAAAAGACAATCCAAAAATATAACACGTAATAACATGTTATAAAAAAAATATGTAAATAAACTATTCTAACACAACTTGAAGTCTTGGAAATCAACAAATAAGCCGATGAGTGATGAATACAACAACTCCACTAGGTACCAACATTAATATAAAATAATATATATATACACACGCACATAGCAGGCGGTTTGGGCTAAAAAATTCTGGAATCCAAGCCAAACCTCGCAGAAAAAATGGTTTGGAGAATTATAACCCAACCCAAACCATTTTTAAGCGGTTCAACTGCCCAAACCGCTTGGCGGGCGGGCGGGCTGGGTGCTCATCCCTATTAAAAGCAAACTTCACCCTTAAAAATATGGCCTTTAGTAGCTAACATCTGTACTGAAAATTAGCAAAAGAAAATACTGCCAAGTTCAGAGTCTTAATTTTGAATCTGTAAGAGGGTATGTTAGAGCAATAAAGAGTCTAAGATGTTGGATATTGAGGCAATCAAGAGGAATGCACAGGGAAGTAGTTAAACTTGGAGATTAGAATCATGTGAGAAAGGAAAACCCTCCTTAAGGAGCCTAATCATTGAATTGTATGTAAAATATTAACATTCTAGAATATACAGTGACTAGTGGGGTTCATTTTTGTGAATATTAAGTTTAAATGGAGAATATGATTGGTCTTGCAGAACCCGCATGAAGTGAAACCTGAATTGAATATTACTCATTATCAGTCCCATGAAAGGGACCACTTATTGGCATACAATTTCAGTTGTTGAATTTGCCTGAACTTTGCGGATCTGGACTACAGATCAAAATAGAGGAAGAGCCTTAACTCTACTGCCTTTGAGTAAATATATTTTTATATCTGAATCTAATTAAGATCCATTCTATGAAGATACTTTGCCTAAAAGCATACCAACTTAAAGGTAGTTGGTTTTTGTGGAGTCCACTAAGTTGTGTTTCAGTAGTTGGGCATTTGTATATAAATGAGTGCACAAATTTTCATTTGTTGGCTGGTATCATAAATTTTAAGAATATTTATCCAACTATAGATTAATGAATCAGTGGTAATTTGATGGTTGTCTGATTCAGGGAGCATATCTGCACCATAAAGAAATCAAGGCTGCACAGGGTATCAAGATAACTGCACAGGTGATTATAGTTTTATTGAGCATATAGTAATAAAATGCCAATTTCAGGCAAATATGTAGCTCAGTGCACACCTTCTTGGAACATACTCCACATTTTTTTGATACTCACGAACTGCTCCTAGTAAAAGATTTTATGTTCTCTCTTATATTCTTATGCAGGGCCTTGAGCATGCTATTGCTGGTACAGGTCTATATGTAGTAGGACCTGAAGATGATTTTGAAGATGTCAAAGAAGCAGCAATGGAAGACATGAGGTCAGTTATGAGCCGAATTGACAAAAGTGGTGAGGGAGTATATGTCCAGGCTTCTACCCTTGGATCATTGGAAGCATTGCTGGAGTTTTTGAAGTCTCCAGCAGTAAGCATTCCTGTTAGTGGCATAGGCATAGGCCCTGTACACAAAAAAGATGTTATGAAGGCTAGCGTAATGATTGAGAAGAAAAAGGAGTATGCCACTATTTTGGCATTTGATGTCAAAGTGACACAAGAGGCAAGGGAACTTGCAGATGAAATGGGTGTGAAGATTTTCATTGCCGACATCATCTATCACTTATTTGATCAATTCAAGGCTTATATTGACAACCTGAAGGAGGAAAAGAAGAAGGAAGCTGCTGATGAAGCAGTCTTCCCATGCATTCTTAAGATTTTACCAAATTGTGTTTTCAACAAGAAGGATCCAATTGTATTGGGAGTTGAGGTTGTTGATGGCATAGTCAAGGTATGTATTATTTCAGCTTGGTTTTGGTTTTCTGTCCATTCAGTGTATGGTCTTGCTTAGATGTCATATGAGTGTTTGAGGGTTGGGTACAAGTGTTTAGCCTTGCTTAGCAACTAAAAAAGTTGCTTTTGTACTTCACTGGGTAAAGCCCTACCTTTTTTTTTTTGCCTGGCTCATCTATTCTCTCACGAAATTCCTTGAATAAGATGTGGAACTCAAAAGTTGTCGAGCTGGGCAGTTCTCTGAATTTTTCATTTATATTTCTCTTGTTCCTTGTACATTGAATTCATAATTTTGTAACTGCTAGATGGCCTGAGATCTTTTGCGTATGCTTTGTTTGAAATTATGCCAATGCCAATTTATATCATTAGGTCCATTTAAACTAGAAAAATCTTTGGTGTGTAAACCATTTTGCATGTATGCTTATCTGAATCATATATGGTGTCCCTTTAACAGGTTGGGACTCCGATTTGTGTTCCTGATAGAGAATTCATCGACATTGGCCAAATTGCTTCCATTGAGAATAATCATAAGCCTGTTGATTATGCCAAGAAGGGCCAGAAGGTAGCCATTAAGGTATGATACTATTTTTTTAAGCTTTTGTTGATTATCTGGGTTTTTTTGGAAGAACCTCAACACTTAAATTGTATTTGGTCTTTTTGGGGTGTTTTTCTTGTGATTGGGCAGATTGTCGGCTCAAATTCTGAAGAGCAGCAAAAAATGTTTGGCAGACATTTTGAGATTGATGATTTACTCATGAGCCATATTTCAAGGAGATCTATTGACATTCTGAAAGCTAATTATCGAGTAAGTTTTTTGTTTTGACAAATAATTATCAAGTCTTACCTTTGCTATAATGTTACAATTATTTAATTTATGTCCACTATGCTTGGTTGTTGTCGCATTTCATGTATATAGGATGATTTGTCTGTGGATGAGTGGAGGCTTGTTGTCAAGCTGAAGACAATTTTCAAGATACCATAGATGTGGATATATATCATTGGCTGGTGTTATCCTGAAAACTTCAAAGTGAGCTTAAAACTGATTTGCGGTTGTCTGATGTAAAGATGTAGAGGTTTTGTTGGAGGAACGAGGTTCAATCTTCGAGTACCATGTACTCGTATACAATATAGATTCGAACCTTGGGATTGAGTATGTGGAAGTAACAGAAAGTTTATCCCAACTTGTCTTGCACGACAGAATCTGAATGGTTATCATGAACCCTTTGTTCGACAGAATGAGAATGGTTATCATGACACAGTTGCTTATTTTTGAGACGATGTTCTTTTTCACTTGAATGGTGGTATAAGCAAGCAATTACTGGGGACAGAGCTGGAGAATCACGACTGATGCTGAAGCTATCAGATATTTTACAGGAAAATTTTGGGGTTCTATTAACAAATTCTTTTCTTGAATATTCAGGTTGAGCTTAATAAATCTTTTCTTTGTTATTTGCTTTATTGTGAAACAAGAAGAAACCGTTTTGACATTTCCCAGTTATGAGGATCCCCTTTTGTGAAGCTTTGCTTGGAAACTATAGGAACAAATTATACTTCAGAATAAAGTCAAATTTCTTTCTAACTTTTAAACAGTTGTCTTGCGAATAACCTTAACATTGTTTAAGTAGGAAATAATTTCATCGACTTGTATGAAATTTACCCAGTATTTTAATTTTTTCGATTTTGTGAAATTTCCACAATTTGAACTTCTTAAGTCAAGATAAGATGCGTAATTATTCTTTTCTTTTCTGGATCAAAATGGCCACGCTCTCCTGCTCGCTTTCCTCCCTTTTCTTGAGGGATTGTTTCCGAAGAGTCAACAGAGGTTACATTCCTTGTGGAAGCTAGAAAGTTTATTTAAAAATAGGCCGTGTTGTTTTGGGTAAAGCAAGTGTGCAAATATAAAATTGCTCCTTTGTTCTCAAGCTTCAACTTTGATTTCTTTTTCTTGCCACTATAAATAGAGGGCTTTGTTTTCAAATGGTTAGTCGACCTTTCTTTCTTCTTTTTCTTCTTTTAAATTTTTTTTTATTTTTTTAATCTAATTTCAAGAGCATAACTTGTAAAATTTTTGTAATAGCAAATATACTGAGAAATTAAATATCAAGTCTTGTACATCATTTCATAACTATATCATGTGCATTCTCAAAATTTCAGCATGGAACTGAATTTTCATTTTTCAAATTATTTTTTCATTTGTCTCTGTTTTTTTTATTATTTAGAAAGCAAATATTCAGGAGCATTGAAGCCATTAAACTTATCATAAATCTGAACAAAAATCTACCAATTTCCCTCTTACAATTATTATATATATGAACTCGATCCTCACCAGTTTCCTCGTGCCAGTTGCAAATTCTGACTTTCCATTGTAAACAGTCTTCATCAACATGATTATTTAAGCTCATTTGAGCACTTAAATTAGCACAATGACCGCTATATGAAATTATTCCTCTCGTTCTCTCTCTCTCTCTCTCTCTCTTTTCTCTTTTAAATGAGCCCTAAGAAACAGAAAATGAAATATCAATAAAAGAAAGAGTAAAGGCGTTTGATTTATGAGGAGTTTAAGAATCATCCAATTAATATGAAGGGCTAATATTATCAATAAACTTCAAATACAAAATTTATAACGTTATGGATAACGAAGTTAACCAGGGGACTTGGGCACTGGTTATCCCATTAATCAAAGCCTTGTTAACTTAGTTTTTCAACGTCAACTTCATTCAACTTAATTATTAATATCATACCAGTATAAATAATACTTACTCGAAACTATATGTGTCAAAATTATTTTAATTTCTGAGGCAAGAAATATAGTATTTAGCAAACATAAAAAGCACTTAAGGAAAGTGGGGTCACTGAAATTAAAAAAAAAAAGTATTTTATATTGATTTATATACTTGGCCAAAATTTTTTGAAGTATCACTACATTATTATTTAATTTATTTTTTAAATAATCCAAACCCAGGAAATTTTTAAAGTGTCCTTGCTGAAATTATTGAGTATCATGTACTTTCTTTTTTCTCTCAATTATGAGAATAATGTAATTTCCCAATTATGACCAATTCATAATTTGTTATGACCTAACTTAATTACCATGGGCATGGAAGTTTCACCACCTTTTATATATAATAATTTTTTTATTTTTATTTTTATTTTAATTTTACTATTTTTTATAATAAAACCTTATTTTTTCTTTAGCACGGGGCTATGCTTTGACATGCACAAAAAAATCTTCTTATAATTATAATTAAAAGGTCAAAAAAATTAAATTAAATTTTACTTGTATATTTTAGAAATGTTAAAAAAAATGAAAAAAAAAACAAACACAATTAAAGAGAAAATATTTGATAATGTAATATTATAGTCCTTTCTTCCATATACAAATAATTAACTATTATATTTCTGATAAAAAAAACTATAACATGAAATCTGCATGTTTATATCATACTCATTAAAAAAAAGTGTGATATCGTTTCTACTGGAAATAAAATATTTGGGTTCTATATGTTGTTGGGATGCATATATATACATATATGCATCCCAACAATATTTAGTCTTATGTAAATCAAACAAAAAATAACAAATATCTGCTGGAGGATTATTAGTGAACACAGATCAATTATTATTTTATATACATATAACAAATAAAAACTAAAAAGTATGTATAGTAATCATATATAAACTGAAACTTTATGCTGCTTTTTAATAAATGTAAGGGATTAATTTTTAAAATAAAAGCTGCACGTAAATATATATCTTTTTGGCAAATGGAAATCAA
Source organism: Garcia nutans (assembly GCA_947685225.1). Classification (NCBI taxonomy): domain Eukaryota; kingdom Viridiplantae; phylum Streptophyta; class Magnoliopsida; order Malpighiales; family Euphorbiaceae; genus Garcia; species Garcia nutans. Next base: position 38,605,502 of record CANTUV010000019.1, on the reverse strand, counting down.
AAAGGAAGGCATGAAAATGTAACTTTAAACACAAGGAGATAGAGTTTTTGTAAACTTTATATCTATGTTTTGCACGTAAATTATTAAGTATATATGTAAAATTTTTTAAAAAATTAAAAAGATTGAAAAGATGTACTCTCTTTTTCAATGCAAGTATAATTATATTAACTTTTATTGATAAAAAGACTTGAAAGCCAATGATAAAGCCCTACAATGTTTACACAAACCCAACCATTTTTCCAATGCTCATGCCACGCCCCATATCCACAACAAAGTGATAAAAAGACAGACATTCAACGTTGTTGCAGGACACACATTACTCCACTAAAAAAAATTACTTCGGAAAAAATATAAAGAATTGTCCTGTTTACACAAACCCAACTATTTTTCCACTGCTCGTGGCACTCCCCCGTATTCATAAAAAATATATCATGAAATGAGTGTACATACATACGATCAATAAAATACAAAAAAATTAATATTTTTTTATTAAAATTCTTTTATTTAATTTTTATTGGCTCGAATATATATACACTCAGTTCATAATAAATTTTTTTTATTATTGTACCCATTTATTGAATAATGGTCAAATTGGTGTTGTAATTGTCAATTTTAAAACCTTTCTTCGAGTGAAAATAATTATAAAAGCTTAATTAGAGAGCACTAGACCCAATCAACTTGGTTAATCCAAAGGTTATAGCCATGGCCGTTAACCCACCAATCAAAACCCTAATTGAAGACGTAAGAAATGGTGCCTTCCCTAGAACAGCTCCTAACCATCCAAATATAATCAAAGCCAAACTCACTGCCCCAACAACTGTTCCTAATCTTGCCTTACATTCTCTTATAAAAGAAGCAGCTAAAAGAGGGAACATTTCACCTACTGAAAATGCAAGAGCTGAAGCTGCAGCTGCTTGCAATGGATTTGGCAAACTTTCTTTCTCGTCTTCAATATTATCTCTATTTCCATTTTCTTCTTGACTTTGCTTCTCTCTCTTCATTTGTGCCAACTCTATATCCAGTTGTGAATAAACAGACACAAATTTATCAGTTGCCATACTACAATCACCAGCTACAAGATCAGCAAACCCAATTAATATCATGGCTTTGATATCTAGTTTTACTGCTCCAACACCCATCATTAATGATGCAGTAGAAATTAAACCATCATTGGCTCCAAGAACAGCTGCTCTTAGCCATTGTGCTCTTTTTGAGTAGTCAAACTCTACTTCTGTTTGGATTTCGAGCTCTAAGCTTGTTCTCTGGTTGTTCTCAATATCATTAATTGCTATTGTGCCAGTGAAAGTTGCTTGGTTGTTGCTTGCCATTGAAGAAACAATTAGAGAGGGACTTCAAATTTTAAAATAAGATTAAGAAAGAAGAAGAAGAGATAATTAGTTGATAAGTGTGGAGGGCACACGCCCTCAACAATGGTATTTATAGACAGAAATTAATTAAACTTTGGTATGATGGAGGGCAAAAGTGGGGTATGGCCACTAAAGGAAGAGGAAGATTAGGGTGTAAATAAGCCAAGCTACTCAGATTCGGCATAAGTCTTGGCTCGATAAAAACTTGTTTGAGCTCGAATTTGAGTTTCTTATTTGTTAAATGAACCAAACTCAAATTAAGAAATATTCGGTTCGTTAATTTGCTAGCTAGCTTATTTAAAAAACTCGCGAGTTAGACTAACAAACTAGTTCGTTTGTTATATTGAATTAGAAATATACATAATTCAATTTAGATATAATTACATTACTGGTGTTTAAATATTTTAACAATTAAATGATTAAAAAAAACTTACAATTAAATTTTTAAACCAGTAAAATATTTACAATTAAGATATTTTAATAGGTTGTCTTCAAGTTGCCTGCAAAAAAAATTACTAACTGTATATTGGTGGTGACGTGGATTACAATATGGACTATTTGCGGAAAAAAAAATCAATATACCCTGAAGTTTATTAAAGATGAAAATTCATCAAATGAGTTTTTTCAAATCAAGACCATTTCTCTCTCTAAAAAAATTCTCTCTCAAGAAGAATTTTAATATTAACAAATTTTTAATCACAAAGAAAAAAAAACACAGCACATTTTATTACAAATAAAATTTTAATCATCCTAATCCTTATTTAATTTGGCTAAAAAAAAAATCTCTTTTGTGTATCTGTAAACCAAAATAAATTCACAGTTTACACAAAAGAGAAACATAAACAGTTTATTTCTAACCCAAAAGATTAACACAGAGTACATGGAAAATATAAACAAAAGAGCAGTAAAATCTCATCAATTTCATTCCAAAACTAAAATCTCAAAAAAAAAATCAACAGATAAAAACTTGAAAAAAAAAACAAATCAACTAAGAAAAATAAAAACTTACCGGTTGAAACACAAAGCAAATGGAGCAAAGAAAAAACTCTAAAAATGCAAAAATAGAAAGGATGATGAAGAGCACAAAGAAAAACGATGGAGAACAGCTGAGGAAAAGAAAATTTTGCATAAACTCCGTGTTGCTCTCTCCACACCAAACAACCCTCTTTGATTGCAATAAACAAGCAAATGTGAAATTATTAGTCCTAAACCCACAATTTTTATCTCACAAAAAATTTCTCAACTTGTAAATAATCGCGCTTACAATAATAACTAACCATTGAATTATAGGTATAATTACTAAAATATAAGAGAAGCCCCTTAAAATTACCAAAATATAAATTTTTTTTCTAAATATTATCAAAATATGTGAGTCAAATTATCAAATCGAAAGTGTAATTTTCAGTTTGATTGTTTAAATTTTTTTAATGTTTTAATCTCATGAAATTAAAACTTTGAGTTTCGATTTTATTGAAATTAAAATTTAAAATTTTTGACAAATAATTTAGTACAATAATTTGCATTAAACAGTAAATATGAGTTGCAGTTTGATGTATTTTATTTTTTATAAAATATTAAATCAAATCACAACTCTGAATTGCAGTTTAGTTCATTTTAATTTTTTTAAATATTGAATCAAACTGCAACTCAAAGTTGTAATTTGGTTTCTTAAAGAATGAATTAAACTGTAAATCAGACTTAAATTTGATTTAAAATTATAAAAATAAATAAATCAAACTGCAAGTTTAATTTGCGGCTCGATTCAAAATTGTGGTTAAAATCTTCCATGATTTTAAATCTTATTTTATAAGAAAACAATGAATAAAATTAAAAATAAAATTAGGAGAGAGGAAGAAATTTTCAATAAAAGTATGTCATGTAATGTAAGAGCGAGCTTTGGCAAAAAAGTAATTTGGCCGAGAATATTCGTATCCAAAATCGAGATCCAAGAATGAAGTGGAGTGTGTACCGGGTTTTTCTCCTTTTTTTTTCTTATTATTTAATTTGTATAATATAATATTAGTTTGTGTCGAAATTAAAAAATATATATACATATATATTTACAACATCAAGTTAATTACTCTACGAGGGTCTTACTTTTTTTTTAATGGACGAGAAAGTCTTACTTTTAACAACATATAAATTTACAAGAGATTATTTTAATTTAATAAAAAAATTTAAATATGTTATTGTATTAATATTTTTAAAATCTAAATAATATCAATTTTTAATTTCATTTTATTGAAATTTTCTTGATAGTTATTTGTGATTAATTATTCAATCATAGATTAATTTATGAGTTTTAATTAATAAATTTTTGAAAAATTTAATATTTTTCAAATTAGATATTATCATATTCCACATTAAATCTAATAGAATAAAATAATAATTATTTTTATTTAAAATATGATATGAATATTTATTTTAATATCAATATCTTATCAATTTATAATTTAATTTCATTAAAGTAATAATCTGGAGAATGTTATTGATTTGATAATTAAGATATTTAAATTTAAATTAACAACACCTTCCATTTTAATAACTCTTAAATTCATTTGCTCAAAATAAATAAATAAACACATGAAAACATTGGTGCTTTAATTTTAATTTTTAGAAAAAAGAGGAACATTTTCATATTTGACTTTTCTCAAGGCTTCTTGCTTGATTGAATTTATGGCGAGTCCTTGTTAGAATTGCCGCATTTTAAAAAAAATTTCTACTTTGTTAGTTAAAATCTTCCATTAGCAAATCTTATTTTATATGTTAAAAATGAACTTATTTTATAAGAAAGCAACGAATAAAATTAGGAGAAAGAAATTTTCAATGAAAGAATGCCACGTAATATAAGAGCTGCTTCGGCAAAAAGGTTATTTGGCCCAGAATGTTCGCATCCAAAATCGAGATCCAATAATTTTATTCGTTGCTTTTTTTTATAAAATAAGATTTAAAGGCATGGAAGATTTTAACCGCAATTTTAAACCAAACAGCAAGTCTTATTTTATTTTATTTTTTATAATTTTAAACTAAATTGGAAATTAAATTTGCTGATTTAATTTTTTTAAGAAATCAAATCACAAAATTACAGTTTGATTTAATATTTTAAAAAAAATAAAATGAACTAAATTATAACTTAGAATTGCAGTTTAGTTCAATATTTAAAAAAAATATATTAAACTGCAACTCTTGCTTGCAGTTTGATAAAAATTATTATACAGAATTATTTGTCAAAAATTTTAAATTTTAATTTTATGAGATTAAATATTAAAAAATTTTAAACAGTCAAATCGAATTTAGTTTGATAATTTGACACATATTTTAATAATATTTGATAGAAATTTTATATTTTAGTAATTTTAAAGAATTTCTCTCGTATTTTGATAATTATCCCTGAATTATAGGATACAATGATTCTTTGTGGCATTTTTTCGAACGGCTTATGTGCAGAGAAAGAACGTATGAAGCTTTTGAAATTGGTGATGGAGATCGGCCATCAACAACTATAAATTGCTTTTGGTGGAGCCGGTGTGAACGGCCACCTTGCATTGCATGGCATATCCAACAGATCAAACAAAAACTATGATCAAGCAAACAAACCTTAGACAACAACAAATGATCAAGCTGCTGTTGCATGTCAATAAAAGCCGATCGTACCTACCTACGAGCTGGAGCGTGGCTCAAATTCTGGGAAATAATCAAATTTAACTCTTCACACGCACCATCAATCACCTTCTTCTTTAACTTGGACATGACAGCTAGGAGGTGATTAGTAGCTGTTAAAAAAATTTTAGACTTTAGAGTTATATTAGATGGATCAATAATGAGTAATTATTATTTAGGTGGATGGCTGATGGGAATGTTAAAATTCTGACCAATAAAAATGAGACAAGTAAAAGAATTCCAAAACGCCACAAATTTATCAAATTGGTCTAATTTTTATGTCGTAACCGGCTGTAATAATTATTTTATAAATAATTTATCGATTGAATAATTTAATTATTATTTTAAAAAATTTTAATAATTTAATTATTAAATTTTAAAAATTTTAGATATTATTAATAATTTATATATATTAAACTATATATTTAAATATATTAATTTTTAATTAATTTAATTTATATAATTTATTAATATATATTATATGTAATAAATAAATTAAATAATATAAAATATAAAATAATTTAGTAATTTATAACACAATATATAATTATAGTAATATAATATTTTATTTTTATTAATATATAATCATATTATTCATCTTTTATAAAAATATTAATTTTAATATTTTTACTGTAAAAAGGTAGAAAAGATTAATGAACAATAAAAATTAAAATAAATTTTTTAAACTATTTAAATTTGACTCAAGTTTAAACTCGAGATATATGATAAATGTGCTAGATCGATATAAACTCGAGCTCAACTCAAGTTTGCAGTCGAACTCAAATATTTTATGCCGAAATAAATTTGAGCTTTTCAAAGCTTAATTCAACTCGGCTCTATTATAGCAATAAAAAAGAAAAAAGAAAATATGCATTTTATTTTATTTATTTATTTGAAAACTTAGCTAGTTATATGATGGTCATTCGATCGGTCAATTAATTAATTAAAAAAATTAAATTTTAATTGATTTTTTTAAACTTAGTTTTTAATCGAGTTGATTGATTTTTAATTTTATCGATTTGGTTAATTAACCAAATTAAACTGGCCAGTTTGGTATGCATTTTTTTTATAATAAAAAGTATATTTAAAATAAAAATTAATATAATTAAATAACTAAATAAAATTTATTAAAAAACTAAACAAAAAATTTTATTTTACAATAAAAAATTATATTTTTAATAAAAAATTTATATAATTAAAAAATTAAATAAAAAATTAATACATAACTAAATAAAAATTATTTTTAAATTTTTTTATTAACGGTTAACTGACTAAATCAAACCGATCAACTATTAACCGAACTAAAATTAAATTAATCTAAATTTTTTAGCTAAATTAATCATAATTTAATATAATTAATTAATCAAATTAAATATTCCATGGTTAACTAAAAAGCACCTACCACTAGCTAGTTATATATATAAATATACACTCAACAACTGTAATTAATTGAAAATGCTAGGTCCGTGCACTACTGGTATATAGTTAACTCAAAATGCTAGATACGGACGTTACTAGTGCATAGATTTTATCCAAAAAAAAAAAATAGAATTTTCACACATTACTTTAACCAAAAAATTATACAATAAAAAATATAATACTCCATTCATCTAGCTGAAATCATCACTTTTATAAAAAATATTACTCATCTCGTATTATCACTTTATAAAATAAAAAAAATTATTTTTTAATTATATTATTATCATTAATAACTCAATTAATGAAATAAAAATATTATATTAATGAATTAATAAATAAAATTTTAGTTTATTTAAAATAATTTTATATAATATTTAAAAAATTTAATAACTTTTTAAATAAATATATATGAGTTAAAAGCGAAATTTTCAGTTAAAATAAAAAAATAAAATTAAATAAAGTTGAAATAAGATATATAATTAAAAAAATGTGATTTTCTCCCTACAAATTGTACTCATTATTTCCTTAAGTTTATTGAGAAAGTTTCATAATTTTAACTGGACTAAATTAAATAAGTAAATATAAAGTATAATATCTTAAAAAAACAACATATGATCAAATCAACAACAACAATAAAAAAAAAAAGGGTAGGATCCTGTACCTTGCATTAAATGCGAACGTTCACGTGCCTCCCTTTTTTTTTATTGGACCTTACAAATAATTTCTCAAAAAAAGGAGGCATCCAAGTTAACGTTCGCAACTAATGCTTGAAATTTCAGTCAATATTTTTTGCCTCTTCGTTTTAAATATTTAAAATTCAGTTAAATGTGTGCCTCTTCTCTATCTTATTAATTAATTCCCTTTTTTTTCATTATATTAATATTTTTTAAAAAATAATTTTATTTCATATGCATCATTAATTTTTTTTTGAATTTTAACTAAAAAAGTATATTATTTAGGTCTTAAAAAATAAAAAGTATATTATTTTTTGAAAAGTATTTTATTTTATGTTATTTTGATTAGTCAAAATAATATAAAATAATGCACTTTTTATTTTTTAAGACCAAAATATATAATATACTTTTTTAGTTAAAATTATTATAATAATATAAAATTATTTATACTTTTTTAGTTAAAATTATTATAATAATATAAAAGTATTATTAGGGCTTAGGGTTTAAAATTATTCATAAAATAACCCATTCTCTATTTACTTAACAAATAATATGCTTTTATTTTCTTAGACCTAAATAATATATTTTTTTAGTTAAAGTTAAAAAAAATTAACGATGCATAAAAAATAAAATTATTTTTTTAAAAAAATATTGATATAATGACAAAGAAGGGAAGTAATTAATAAGACAAAGGAGGAAAAAAAAGTCCACTGAAATTTCAAAGCATTCCTCTAAGATAGAGATGCCAAGCGAAAAGCTTAACATATGAGAAATCATCCAGCCAACTGCAAAACTATTAGTTTTTTAAACTTATTAGCTTAAGAGATTTCTATTGTTTCAATCTAATGATTTTTGGACTATATTTTTATACCAAACTAGAATAATACCTGTGCAATACTACAAATATTTTTAATCGATTTAAAGATTGTAGAATTAGCATCTTGTAATCATAAATATTATGTATATTATTGAAGTTTAATATATTACATATACAAATTATTAAAATTTTAATATTCTAATTTTTTAACAAAGTAAATCAACATGAAAAATAATTTGTTTAAAAGATCATATGACTGATCTTTATAAAAAAAAATTAATTATTAAAAATTATTTTCATTATTAGATAAATAACTAATTATTAGATAAAAATTAAATAAATATCCCATTAATTATTTAAAATTTAAAACTATATTATTAGATAATAAATAATTATTATTAATTATATTAAGTAGGATATTTTAATTTTATTTTAACTCCAAAATAAATATTTATAATGATTAATTAATTATCATTAATTAACCTTTGTATTACACGAAAATCCCAGGGACTAAAAGTCAAACATAATATAAAAAATATTCTCTCCCTCTCGTTAGGGTTCTCTCTTCTAGTAACGTTTATTATTGAATGAAATCTCTTTCTTTCCTGGCCAAAAAAAAAAGTAACATAATATTGCTCTTTCGGTTCTCCAATTTCAACTTTGATTTTCTTTTTCTTGCCACTATAAATAATGGGTTCTGTTTTCAAATGGTTAGTCAACAATTTTTTTTTTAACTTGAAGAGCATAAATTGTACAATTTTCGTAATAGCAAATATACTGAGAAATTATATATCAAGTCTTGTACATCATTTCATGTATATATATATATATATGTCAATTACATTTTCAAAATTTCAACATCACACTGAATTTTTCATTTGTTTCTCTCTCTCTTTTTTTGGCCGAAAGCAAATATTCAGGAACGTTGAGGCTATTAAACTTATCATAAATCTGAACAAAAATCTGCGTACCAATTTCCCTCTTATATTTATTATATATATGAACTCGATCCTCACCGGTTTCACCTTGTGCCAATTGCATATTCTGACTTTCCATTGTAAACAAAACAAACTATCATTATTTAAGCTCTTCTGAGCCCTTAAATTAGCACTGCGATCACTATATGAAACTATTCCTCTTTTTTTTCTCTTTTTATTGAGTCCTAAGAAAAGGAGTTTAATAATCATCCAATTAACATGAAGGGAGAATATTATCAATAAACTCCAAATACGAAATTTATAACGTTATGAACGAGGTTAAGCAGTGGGCTTGGGCACTAGTTATCCCATAAATCAAAGTCTTGTTAACTTGGTGTTAGTTTTTCAACGCCAACTTCATTCAACTTAACTAATATCACACCACTATAAATAATACTTACTCGAAACTATATATGTCAAAATTATTTTAATTTCTAAGATAAGATAGTATTTAGTAAAGATAAGGCACTTCAAGGGAAAGTGGGATCACTGAAATTTTTTTTAAAAAAAAGTCTTAGTTTAGGTATCTTTTAAATGATACATATAGCTTGTCCAAAATTTTTAAAATATCTCTGCATTATTTAATTTATTTTTTAATAAGCCAAAGCATGGAATTTTTAAAGAGTCCGAGCTGAAATTATATTGAGTATCCTCTACTTTTTTTTTTCTCTTAATTATGAGAACAATGTAATTTCCCAATTATGACCAATTCATAATTAATTTATTATGACCTACCTTAATTACCATGGAAGTTTCATCACCTTCTATAATAATTATTTTATTTTTATTATTTTATATAGTAAAATCTTCTTTGTCTTTAGCACGAGGCTATGCTTTGATATGCACAATAAAATCTTATTGTAATTATAATTAAATGATAAAAAAATTAAATTGAATTTCACTTGTATATTTTAAATATGTTAAAAAAAACCTAAAAAACTAACATAATTAAAGAGAAATTATTTAATAATGTAATATTATAGTCCTTTCTTCCATATATAAATAATTGACTATTATATTTCTGATTTAAAAAAAAAATATTACATGAAATCTGCAAGTTTAAATTATATTCAATTAAAAAAAAGTGTGATATCGTCCCTACTGAAATAAAATATTTGGGTGGGTTATATATATATCCTAACAATATTTAGTTTTGTGTAAATAAAACAATACAAATAACAGTTACACATTATTATCAACGAGTTAATTATTCCTGAAAAAACTGACTAATATTTGCTGGAGGATCATTAATGAACGCAAATCAATTATTATTCTATGAACATGTAACAAATAAAGACTAAAAAGTACAGTAATCATATGGTATAAACTAAAACTTTATGCTGCTTTGATAACTGTAAGGGATTAAAGCAATTAATTTTTAAAATAAAAGCAGCACATAAATATATATCTTTTTTGCAATTGGAAATCAAAAGGGAAGACATGAAAATATAACTTTAAGCATAAGGAGATAGAGTTTTTGTAAACTTTATATCTATGTTTTGCACGTAAATTATAAGTATAATTGTAAAATTTTTTAAAAAAGAAAAAGATGGAAAAGATATACTATCTTTTTTAATGCAAGTATAATTATATTAACTTTTATTGATAAAAAGACTGATAAAGCCCTACAATGTTTACACAAACCCAACCATTTTTCTAATGCTCGTGCCACGCCCCATATCCATAACAAAGTGATAAAAAAAAAGACATTAAAGAGCACTTGACCCAATCAACTTGGTTAATCCAAACGTTATAGCCATGGCCATTAATCCACCAATCAAAACCCTAATTGAAGACCTAAGAACTGGTACCTTCCCCAGAACGGCTCCTAACCATCCAAATACAATCAAAGCCAAACTCACTGCCCCAACAACTGTTCCTAATCTTACCTTATAATCTTTTATAAAAGAAGCTGCTAAAAGAGGGACCATTGCACCTACTGAAAATGCAAGAGCAGAAGCTGCAGCTGCTTGCAATGGATTTGGCAAACTTTCTTTCTCTTCATCAATATTATCTCTATTTCCATTTTCTTCTCGTCTTTGCTTATCTCTCTTCATTTGTGCCAACTCTATATCCAATTGTGAATAAACAGACACAAATTCACCAATTGCCATACTACATGCACCAGCTACAAGACCAGCAAACCCAGTTAGTATCATGGCTTTGATATCTTGTCTTACTGCTCCAACACCCATCATTAACGATGCAGTCGAAACTAAACCATCATTGGCTCCAAGAACAGCTGCTCTTAGCCATTGTGCTCTTTTTGAGTAGTCAAACTCTTCTTCTTTTTGGGTTTCGAGCTCTAAGCTTGTTCTTTGGTTATTCTCAAGATCATTAATTGCCAGAGGAAATTTTGTGCTAGTGAAAGTTGCTTGGTTGTTGCTTGCCATTGAAGAAACAATTAGAGGGGGACTTCAAATTTTAATATAAGATTAAGAAAGGAGAAGAAGAGATAATTAGAGTGTTAAGTGTGGAGGACACACGCCCTCAACAATGGTATTTATAGACAGAAATTAATTAAACTTTGGTATGGTGGAGGGCAAAAGTGGGGTATGGCCACTAATGGAAGAGGAAGAAGAAAAGAAAATATACACTTTATTTTATTTTATTTATTTATATATATAAAGAGAAGACACCACATCTATAATTAATTAAAAATGCTAGATACGTACATCACTAGTTTATAGTTAACTCAAAATGCTAGATACGTACATTACTAGTATATAGGTTTTATCCAAAAAAAAAAGAAAAAAAATGAATTTTCACACATTACTAAAAACCAAAAAGTTATACAATAAAATATGATAAAATTAAATAAAGTTGAAATAAGACATATAATGAAAAAAATGTGATTTTCTTCCTACAAGTTATATACTCATTATTTCCTTAAGTTTATTAAGAAAGTTTCAGAATATTAACCGGACTAATTAAATAAGTAAATATAAATATAATTAAATATAATTGTAATATCTTAAAAAAAAACATATACATGATCAAATCAATAACAACAGCAAAAAAAAAAAGTAAGATCATGTACCTTTTGAATCTTGAATTGTTCAATCATCAATTCATCATCCAACTGAAAAATATGACTTTCCTTCTAAAAATTTTGAAGCAAAAAAAAAGTGTTATTGCGAATAGAATATATAGGAAATTACAATGGCTGCATTAAAATCGAATCAATAATATGATTAGGAAAGAATTATAAATTTGGAAAAAAAATGAGAAAGCAGTTTGAACTAAATAAGTAATTAAAGAAGGAAATAATAGTATAAGAGAATGAAGATTATTGTTTGGTAAATTAATGTTGTATAAACATTATTATTATATAGTAATTTGAATAAGAGGAAAAACAGAAAAATAAAACTCTTTCTATATATCCTAAAAGAGAAGAGATCATATACACTTAATTAAAGGTGAAGCAGTTATACCTGACTGGAAGCTATAATGAGTCATGAATAAAGCATGACTATTCAACAAAGACAAATTAACAAAACAAACATTTCTTTTTTCCTTATCAATTCCATCCATATATGGAAGGAAGGAAAAAAAAGGAAAATATATATGTAAGCGTTTCAATTCAATCAGTTTCTTCGGTTAAATATCTTTCTTAAGCATTCTATTAAATTTAATTTAATTTAATTAGGCAAATAGAGGTATATATGTCCTCAAAACATTATATGGATACTATCCGATTATAGAAAACTCCAATCATGTCGTGTTGCGGCTAATTCTTAATGTCATCTGGGGAATCTTCTAAGACGGCGATGCCAAGCGACAATCTCAAAAAACCATTCAGTCAGCTGTAAAATTATTACTTTTTTAAACTTGCTAATTCTTTTGTTTCAATCTAATGATGATTTTGGACAATGATTTTCTACCAAATAAAACTGAATTTGTTTATGCATATACCTAACTGAAAAGTTTCCATTATTCTAATAGTTAAGAAGAGTAGCTAATAGCCTGAGTTTTATGTGCTTAGTAATGTATACATATACTGTACATATAATAGAAAGAATGCAAATAATTAAGTAATGTCTCAATACAAATCTGTTTAATATTTGGCCAAGAAGATACTGGAAATGGATTGCTGAATTGGAAGGCACTAGGTAGAAGTTGAAAGAGAAGGAGAGGATTATGAGATAATATTAGTAAATGAGAAGGGAGTGTGGTTTCCACACGAATGCCACTATCTTCCATTATTTTTAATTCCAAATCACCCCCCTTAATTGGACTTTCTTTCTCCATCAATTTTCCCACTCAAACAAGAAATTGCTATTATAACCATTTCCATCTTCTTTAATAATGACTGTTTATTTTTTTATTTATCTATATAAGCATACTGTTTATTAAGAAATTATTTATAATGGGCAAGTTGGTGATATTTGTTTAAAAATATACTCTAAAATTTTTTCAGATGAAACTTTTAATTTTTTAGTAATAAAATATAAAAAATATATTATTATCAATTGATTTAGTATTTTAAATAGAATATTAGTTAGAATTACCGTTATATTATATAATTTTTTTATGTTTTTTATTGATGTATCTATTGGCTCTATAATTTAAATTATTTATTTATGGCTGAATTTTGATAAATTAGCCTCTTGCTATTATTATATATCATATTATTTTTCGTATATCAAAAAAAGAAAAAAGAGAGAGAGATACTAATAATAGAGGCGGTCAGAATTTGAATTATCCTGTGTTTTATATTGTAAAGGCTAAAGCAAGCACTAGTTTTAAGAATATTAACCCAACAAAATAAAAATATTTCAAAAATTAACTTTTTAATTTTATAATTAAAGGTATCACCATTAATTGATCTTTCATTGTATATTCATTCAGAAGTGGCATTGTGATTAAGAATATGCTTGGTCTAGGTTCGTGGAATAATTGATTTTTAGTTAGCACAGCCATGCCATCATTGACGTATGTATTTTCATCAATTCTTTTTAATTAAATTTTTTTCAGTATTATATTGAGAGGTAAATATCATGGAGATGATATTCAAATTCTAATTAATATATCCACTCATATTATTGATATTTTTTTTCCACTTCTCTTCCTATAGTTTGATACTTCTTACTGAATCCTTAGGAATATTTTAAGATTGAGTTTCAATGTTGACAAGGAAAATTTTAATTTGTTAATTTTTATTTTTTTTAAATGTAGTGTATTGTGTTATTTACTTTTTTATTTGTATTGAGCTGATATACACAATATAATTCATATGTAATATGTTAAATTTTTTATATTAATTTTTTTAAATATAAATTAATTATTAATTACTCACTTAATACTTGACGATGACAGATAATAGGCATAGTCCTATATTAAAATGATTGTTGTCTGGACCAGAATCATTAAGGCATATTCTTATTTTGAGTAGATGTGACACTTTTATCATTATAAAATAATTTAACATAATATTTCATGAAAAAAAATTAATGACATTTTTTAAGTAATTGGACAAGATATTATTAAATCAATTTATATGTGAATCAAAATTTGATGAGATTCAAGAATGTAGGCGTGAGCAAGAAATGCAAAACTTTCGATTCAAACTCAACTGCGTTAAATGAGTGGGAATATATTAAGATGAAATTGAGAATGCATTTATATATCTTCATATTAAAAATCAAATCAGATGTGAATTGGAATCAATTTGCAAATCTGTTTACTAATTTATATATTTATAGTATAAATAAATATCTTATACGGGTATACAATTATAAATTTATAATATATGATATGTCCTTTTTTTTTTAAATCATAATATATGGTATATCTAATATTGTACATGTATAATATTATAATTATTGTACATGTATTTCTATTTTTATAATTAAAGTATATATAATATTTATCATAAGAATAGTCAGGGGCAGACTCAGTAATTCCCCAAATTGTTTATTTTTTATAATATATTAATTATATATATACATATGCACACACATAATATATATATATATATATATTGCAAATAGATAATTTGCTTTTGGCTCCCTCAAATTTTAACTGCTACAAATTTAATCCACTAATTTTTTTAAGTATTCGAATAATACCCCAAAAAATAATATTAATTTTTGGAATTTCTTCATAAATTCCCCAAAAAAAATAAAATTATTTAAAAAAAATACTAATTTTTTTCTTTTAAAAATAGCTAATTTTCAACTTTTAATTTGAAAAATATCATTTTTAGAGGCATTCATCTCGTCATCTTTAGTATATTAAAAGTATATTTTCCTTTCAAATATATACATTTAATATACTAAGTATACCAAAGCAGTTGAATATTTAAAAAACAGTTAAAAGAGTAGCGTGTAATATAATTTCTTTTTAATTATCAACTATATAATTTTAAAATAACAATATAAGATATTTTTGAGTAAGAATAAATTAAAATTTTTGCTTTACTTTTTACAAAACGGCAACAACTAATTCTAGAAAAAATATTTTTTATTATTCTAAGTTCTTATTATTTAGTCTTATAAGTATATGGATATTTTTAAAATTGTAGTTCTAAAAGACAATTTTAAAATTTAACAATAATATTTTTTATTTTTTGAATATCTTGAATTCGATTACATTGTTTTTTATCAATTACAATGTTTTTTTATCAATTGCAATAGCTTAAAAATATTATAATTAGTAAAAAAATTTTGTGACTTAAGAAAATAATGTGTTTTTTAATATATTGTAATATTCATGGTATATTGTAAGATTATTTTGTAATAAATTTTGACCCCTCCAATATTTAATTTTTCATTTACTCTGAGACTAATATATAAATAAATTAAACATGTATTAAATATTTAAAAAGTTTAAAAATATAATTTTTTTAAATGAATTATCTTCTTAATGCTTAAATAATCAAATTCAAATAAATGAGAAGAAAAATAACTCTTTTATCAATTAGATTAATTTTAGTATGTACTATTAATTAATTTTATATATATGACAGATTTAAATTTGACTTTTTCATACCATTGCTTTTTCATCCATTCAATTATATATGGTTGATAATATTATTTTTTACTTATTTCAATCTATATCATAAAATAATAAGATATATTATATACTATTGTTTAAAATAAGAAGTGGATAACAAAAATATTCAAAATTATATCCTTTATGATGTAAAAACAGCCAAAATAACAGTCAAAACATTTCTTATAACTTTATAATTTCGGAAAGCAAGGGTTAGAGGTGTAAAGACCTAATTAAAAGGTAAATCTATATAAAAACAAGAAGTCCAAAGTGTGGTTCTTTTTGGCTACATAACTTAGTGGCATAAAGTATGAAACAGTAGGTTGCAAATGGGGACTTGGTGTCCTACAAAATGATGGTGGGTTTTAATTCAATTTCCATTTTAGAGTTTGGACTTTTTAAAAATCAAAGCACAATAATTGGTATAATTTCTTGCCTTCCAACTTCCTTCGTATATATGAGTATAGTTTTCTTGAATCTTTATCCTCTTCGCTTTCCCTTGCAATAACCTAAATTTTTTTTATTGGTCTAGCTAGTGCGTGTTCTTGTGTGTGTGTAAATAGAGAGAGAGAGAGAGAAGTGGATTACACCCTCAAAAACATGTATAAAATGGGACTAAGAGAATTTCTAAAATCAAAATCAACAGAAGTTATGATATCCCAATGACTTAGAAGAATCCTTTGGAAGGATAAACATATCATATACATCACACGTGTACACTTTGTAGCTTAATTAATTCTTGTCGAGCAATTGCTAACCCATTACTTCTTCTTTTTTTTCAGGTTTTATATATCATATATTTGGTGGGTTCTTTGATCTTGTTATAGGGACACTATAGCATATATAAAGCTGGTTTGATTGTACTTATTGGAGTTTTATCATTATTGTATTACATTGGAATTATTGCACCATGCATGATGCAAAAAATTGAAAGAAGAAAAATCGGAAATTTGAAGCCAAATTATAAGTATTAATATTGATGCATACACTCACTTCGATAGTTAAATTATTATTTAATGAAAAATTTAAAGTAATACAATTATCAAATTAAATTAATTATGAAGTTAATAAAAATGTGTTAGAGGAAAATTATGTGAAATTTTTATACGAAAAATTTATACACTTTAAAATGTAGATCATATTAGATTATTTTTTCAATACAATGGAGAATATTCAATATATAAGAGGTATTAACTCTCGATAACGATTTAATATACATGCATGAAATTTTGATTACGTTATATATTATTCAATTTTCAAGAAATAAAATCAAGATGTTAAAGTGTTAGTTCCTCTATTATAAATTATGCTGAGAACAGCCAAACATAGAAGATTGATGCATGGATATGCTTTTAACTGTTATTTACGATATCTAAATTTCAAGAGGCAGATAGGAGCTTTATTAATTGCTTAATCATTCAAGGAAATTATTCCTTTATCAAAATTTTCAAAATTTTTGTTTTTTTAAGTTTTTTGATTATTTTACAAAAATGCATAAAAAAGCCATGATAATCAAATAATAAATCTACAAAAATTATTGTATATATAATAATTTTATAATAAACTAATAATAGATTTTTTATATATATTACAGGGAGCTGGTAAAATTGTAAATTGATAAAAAGATTAATAAATTTGATAATATTTCTCAATATAAGCTGATAAAACTGCATAATAAAACTCATAATATAATATAATAATAAATCTATAAGATTTATTATATATAATAAATTTGTAATAAATTAATAATAAACTTTTTATATATATTATACAAAGCTAATAAAATTATAAATTAATAATAAATTTGACAATATTTTCTAAGCTCATAAATTTATAATATTGTACAAAATTTATAAAGGCCTTAATTATAGTTCATGTCTCGTAATTCTGCAGTCCGAAACCATCCGATAAAAGCGCAAGTGGGCCTAACTCCAATCCCAATCTGCAGACTTTGGGCCTGACTTTTGAAGGTATGCCGAATTTATCTTAATTAATTAATTATGAGTTTTATATTTTAAAAAAACTGAAGTTTTTCTTTTAAATATATTTATTTTTCACCTTTTAATTTTGAAAATACTGACTTTTAAAGAAATACTTTTAATTCCCATCTGTTATATTAAAAATATACGTATAATATATTTATAGTTAAATTTGAAAAATATATATTTTTTAAATTTTCTAAAGAGTATAAGATATTAAAAGAAAAGTTAAAAAGTTTTAAAAAATTGATATTCATATAATTTCTTCAATTATTAAGAATCTTTTTATTATATAATTTGATATAATTTTTTATTTGAAAGAAATAAACAATCTAATCCCTGCCATAGCGTGTTGACTACACAGCATTATATTTTAATCCTCTCCTCCAAAACTACATTAAAAAAAATCGAAAATGCATGGCTAGTTGACCACCGCCTTCTCTCCTCCCGTCCTCCGCCTCTTTACATAAACGGACTCAATTACAAGTAACAAATTTTATCATATTATTATTATCATTAAATATTGACGTGACCATTGGTAAATATATATGTATAAGTTCTAATTTAAATCCTTTTTTTTTCAATTTCAAAAAAAAATATTGAAAGAAACTTTTATCGATATTAAAATACGAATTTAATATTTAACTCAATAAACAATTAGAGTTTATTTTTCACTTTGTTAATAAGAATTTACTAATCAAAATTAATAGCAATCTCTATTCAATTTATAAATTGGATGTAGAAGTGCCCATGGATAGATTGGTAAGATAATTTGTAATCAAAATCAGAATAAAATATTAGTAAAAATTTTGGTATGTTCCAAAAAAAGCCAAAATAAATTTTTTTGGACAAAAAAAGAAAAAGCAAGCCAACAATGACGGAGTTGAATTCATAATTATGATATTATTAACATTGAAGGAATGAGTTGAGTTCATTATATCAGTAATTGGCTTATTTCACGGTTGAATTAGGTAGCCATTATCTTGACACAAATTTAAAAGAAATGTATTGGCCAAAAAAAAAAAGATTTTAAAAGAAATGAAACAAAAATAAATGTCTAATTTGTTTTATTATATTTATCTTTCAATATATATATAAAGATGTCGGTTAATTGCAAAGCATAAGCAGTGGCGGAATCAGAAAAATTTTTTTACCGGTACTAACTTAGTGACGGCGAGCAGAAGGCGGCGGCGAGGAGGCTTGAAGTCCCCTCTCTCTCTGTTTTTTTGTCTCGCTAATTTGTGCTACTCTGTTTTTATACACCAGCCTCTCTCTCTCTCCTTCTCAACGACGTCATCCACATTACAGCACCTCTCTCCTCTACTGGTACTGTCGGCGACCACCAAGTTAGCTCTCAGCCTGAGCGGTGCTCGAGCGAAGGTTAGCCCCTTGGTGGTTCCGACACTGCACATAAGCCATAATTAAGAAAACTAAACTAAAATGATCTGTCACTGTATATATACATTGGAAGCAGATAAGACGTGTTGGGAATAATGCTAATAATAATGTCAAAAAAGGACGATTTGGATGTGAAAGAGAATGACTCATCACATTAAATCATTATTGGATGTTTTATTTAGTTCTGCAAATATACATTTCCTTTCCAAACAAGCCAAGAGTAAGTCTTTATACATTTCCTTTCCAAACAAGCCAAGAGTAAGTCTTTAATTATATATATTATTAAAAAATCAAATCCAGAATAAAAAAAAATCTAAAAATTAATTTTTTTATCATATAAAAAAAATAGTATTTTGATAAAAAAATATTATTTATAATTTTGATTTTTTAAAATATGAAGTAGATTATAAATATAATTTTTATAATTTGTAAAAAATTATTAGTCTTAAATATTATTTGATATTATATTTTTAATTTTTAATTATTTTAAAATATATTTTTTAATATTTATTAATTATTTAAAAATATAAAATAAATAAGTGAATCTTATGGAGATATCTCATTATTTTTAATGGTAAATTAAATTTTTATAATAATATTAAATGATTTATTCTTTTAACTGTAATGGTATAAATGATTCATTTTAAGAAAAAAAAATTATCTAATTTAAAAAATATATATTAAAAATTGAGTTAAAATATTGGTAATACTTCAATAATTTATTTAAATCCACTTGTTTTTAAATTATAACTTTAATAGTTTTTGTTAAATTTTTCACCGTTACAATAATTATATTTAATTATTTATTTCCAATCTACATATTAAATATGCAGATTCCATGTGCCTGTCAAGTTGCCATGTGTGTAGATACCTAATCTATTTATTTTTTTTTATTTGATATAAACATTAGACAAATTGATGTAGCTAGTAGATGACACATACATTATTCGGGCTATTAGTTTTTTTTTTACTTATTTGTATAAGTTTTTTTTATATATAATTATGCGTAAATAGAGAGAAAACATTCAGAAAATTTGAATTTAAAATTTAAATAAAAATAATATCTGTAATTTAATAGTTATTATTAGGGCTATTAGTTAATTAATATTAATATATTCATCATTCAATTATTATATAATTTAATTAATTAGGGGCTTTGTTTAATATTTTTTGTCAAAGGGATTTATTTTTTTTTTTTCAATGGCAAACCCATTTTGGGGGAGACGGCACATATTGAAAATCTAAAAAATAATTCTTGGGAAGCATCAATGTGTCGTTTTAACCTTAAAATAGTTTGTCTCTCGGGAAAATGAAAGCGATGTTGCTTGTGTTGATATTTCTAAGAAATGACGATTGACGAGTGGCTGCTGAGTAGCCATTCTTAATTATATTCAAATTTCAAGAGCTTCTATTTCGAATTTGGTGCGCTATTTCCATCAGCACTCCGTTGAATTTTTTCATGTCTTGACAATCAAATATTATTGATTTGAATGATGATTTTATTGCATAATTTTTCATTTAGCCTTTTTAGTCTCGACTTAGTTGAAGTATTTAAAGGGTTAGAAAAATGATGTCTATGTATATATTTTTTGGTTGATAAAATAAAAAATAAATCAATAATGAATAGAATTTTTATCCATAAAAATTTATCAACCTTTTAAAATTATACACTAGTATTTATGTGAAAATTATTATTTATTTTATTTCAGTTAAAATGCAACGTAATAATATTTTTTTATTTAAAAATATTAAATTAATTAAATTAATTTAAATTAAAAATATTTATATATTAATTATATTAAAATAATAATAAATATAATAAATATATAAATATTTTTTAATTTAAATATTTTTAATTCAGATTAATTTAATTCATTTACCGTTGCTCTTTTTAATTACTCTTTTTTATTACTTTGATACATTTGCAGTTCCTTTATTTTCTCTGCTTTCTTAGTAGCTACCGCCCTTACTTGGTTATAGATCCAAGACTGTCGACGGCCATGTTTTCATTTTTTCATGTCTTTCTTCTTAGTTTTTATAATAAATTGGAGGTTTAGCTTACAGATCTCTTTGATTTAAGCCATTTTGGCCTTTTCTTCTCCACCAATATGGTGGCTTTAACTCAACGGTGGAATATTTTTTGGCTGGCACAACTCTTATGCAAGAAGCAAGGCATGATCTTTAAAGGATGCTTTTACTCCTTCTATGGAGGTATTCCTCAATTTCTTCCTCTCTGTGAAAGAGAGAAAGAAGTTCAAAAAGCAGTTGAAAAGTTTTAGAGACAAGTTAAATTTGTTGGTGTTGTCTCTTCCTCCACTGAGTTTCGAAACTCAGTTATTGCTAGCAGGTTTCCATTGTCAAACAAAGTTTTTTCGGACAATTTGCCTGTGGAAACTGTTTAGTTCATCAAATGCATCATTTGGATTACAGGGCTTGAAGATCTGGTTTTTATTCATATTTAGTTGTTTTTACTTCATGCTTCTTGTTTTTTGTTTGAAATTATTTGCTATTGTGCTGCTTAAAATATGTCTCCTCTTGTTTGTACCAGATCTATTAGAGAATTGCACTCTAATTTTTTCAGATCTTTTGTAATGTTTGTCTCTAATAATGAAACTTTCCCTTGATAAAAAAAAGTGTGGAGCAAGAAATTTAAGATAATATTAATTATAAAATTTTAAATTTATTCTTATAATATAAAGTTAATAATAAATAAAAAATAATTAAATAAAATAAGGAGTATAATTTTTTTTTATAAAATTTATAATTATTAATAATTATATTGATTTAGTACATTGAGAATTAATCTACCAGTAAGTATACTCTCCTGAATAATTTAAAACCGAATCTCCTTTCTAATTATAGTATTCAAAAAAATAATTAACTTTGATTTGTATAATTATTTTTAAAATTATATTTGAAGTGAAACTGAGAGAGAATTGAAAATTATGGCATGTGTTTTGTATTGATTTTTAATTCGAAATTATTTTCAATTTTGAACTTTTTTACATGAAAATGTGTAATTGAACAATTTGGTTAATAATTTTTATTAATTAAATAGCATGAAATTAAATATATATTATATGAATCAAAATAATTACAAAATCAAAAGTTTACATATATATATATAAGTAAATGTTAATAAATATAAATAAGTTTATATATAAACAAGTATTGAAATTCATTTATTGTGTGATGGCTCTGATATTATGTTAAAATGTATAAATCTTTATATGAGATTATAAATGAGTTAATATTTTATTCTATGTATAAAAAATATTTTTTTAAGGAGTGTTAGACTTAATATTCACTCATATATAAATATATAAATTAGTTTCCTATTATTCAATGGCCATTATACAATGATTTTTAATAAAACAAATCAAGAAACATTTAAATGAATTTTTTTTAAAAAAATTGCATTTATCTTTTAATATATGATTGATATATTCTCATTCTTTACTCAAAATGACACTATAATATAATAAAGTGCTGGAAAAAGGCTAGAGATTTCTCTCTGTTTTCTACCCAGAAGTGGTTTCTCTTCTAACCCGTTGGAGTCTCAATCCAAGGTTCGGGGCAGCCGGCTTCTCTCTTTCTTAGACTTGTTTAGTTTTTACATGTTTTCTAGTAGATATTCCAATAATAACTTCAAATCCGATTTTATTTTGTTCCTTGATTCTCCCTCATTCTGCCTACCAAAGGTCAGAAAGAAGTGTTAGTCTTACAAACTTTATAAACCAGATCTTGTTCCATATGGTTCAAAGGGCTTTTTTGTCCGATGCTGTTGTTCCAGGAAAGACAGTTATTTCCGGAGGTTTCACACTAGAGAAGGTTCGATGTATATTCAGGGTACATCGTCTATTCACAAAATTATAGTTTTCTTCAATTTTATCCCAGCAACTCATTTTTCTATACGCTGGTGGCCTAGTTATTTTATATCACACAACCATTTCCTCTATCAGTGTGATCCTCCAGGAAGAAGGTTTATAGCGCAAGTCTTAAAGATCAATCCATCTCATTTCATTCTCCATCAGGAGAATCAGTTTTTCAAGTATCTTGTTGGGCTGATTTATGGTTGGTTCGCTTTTATGCGAAGTATGACCTGGGTTTGTCCAGGTGGTTGCTTTCTGCGCTTGATTGCTCTGTGTTTGATTGTCTGCTCTTGATATTTTATTAGCTTTAGTTTGTCTTACTTCTGGAGTTCCTTATATCTTGTTGGAATTCCCTGTTCAAGGGGCTATGCATCTTTTTCCTTTACCTAATGCATTTCTCTTTTCATGATAAAAAAGGAAATGACACTATAGTGCTCAACTAAAAACAATATTCCAATATTTTCTTTTTTCTTTATGATAATTAGATTGAAAAAAAAAATAGAAAATCTACCATGTTGGTGATTGTCTTTACTCTTTGGAGGTGAGTTTTACCGTGGTTAAAAAGTGTATGGGTGCTTGTGTGAAGTAAAAGTTAAAACCAAACAAAGACGCAAAGACGCTCCTGTTATTATTTTGGTCAAGTTATTACCAAATGTCTAATGGCTAATGGTAGTTGGTCGTTTTCCTGATGGGGCCCAACATCATTTTTGTCACACGGCCCACCGGCTTGTATTTAAGTTTTCGATATTGTTTTTACGCCCCATTTTATCAAGAATTTTTCATTTGCGCCCTAATCCCTCGTACATTATCTCTTCATGTTTATTAGGTTAATTCCACCAAACCTCTCTTTTTAAAAAAAAATTTATGCCACTAACATCTTTAAATTTTAATTTATTTTAATAAAATTCTCATGATTTATTTTTTATTAAAACCTTTAATTTTATTTTCAAGTAAAAAATAATTATGAGAACTTTAGGCAACCGTACACAATATTATTTATCGAAAAATTCATATCAATTTTTGCATCCAAGTCAAATTTTGTTCTACAAAAATATAAAAATGATGTAAATTTTTTTAGACTCATAATTTCACATAGTGCCATATAGAGTTCCTGTAATCATTTTATGACAAGAAAATGAAATTAAAGTTTTTAATAAAAATTAGGAGATTTTATTAAAATAAATAAAATTTAAAAATATTAAAAATATAAATAAAAAAATTAAAAACGATTGTTAAAATTAACCAGTTTATTTTGATGTTAGTACGAATCTATGGTTGTATCTAGACTCATTTATTGGTGGTTGAATAAAATCACAGGTTAATTAAATATGATTTTTGAAAATTTAATAATTTTTAAATTTAAATATTAACTTGTTAACAAATTTGATCTCTAATTTTGGTAAAGAATTAAATAAAAACGAATAAAGAATGTTTAACTAATATAGAAAAGTTTTGTTTTATTTTGTTTTGTTTTTTAATCTCTATGTATGAAATTAGCGGCGTTTTGTAAATCTATCATTTATAAGGTGGGGAGTTGTGAAAATTTGTTGCAAAGACACCCCCGTAAGTTTTAGTATTAATAAAAGTTTTTTTTTCCCCTTCTGTTGTTGTGTGTTGGGCCTAGAAAAGTACCAAAACCAGTGTGTTTCAGTTATTCCAACTTGCACCAGTCCAATACCAATAATCAACCATTAGCTGCACACGCAAAATCCATCAACGACTGCCATCCACCTCACCTGCTGGTAAGGAAGAATGGACCCATTGAAATACTCCGGCAAGCAGCAGCCGATAACGATGGACATAGAGCAGATGCCCGATACCCCACAGCGTGGGTCCCACCATCGACGGGCCCACTCCGACACCTCCTTCCGCTTCGACGACCTCCTCCTCTTCGACCCTTCCGACCTTGACCTTTCTTCTCTCGACCTTCCCACTCCTACTCCACCTAGGGGCGGCGCTCCCATGGCCGTTGATTCCGACACTGTCTCCGATGACTCTGCGTCGGCATCTCACAGTGGCCCAAATACAAAACCCAAACCCATCAACCACCTCCGGAGTCTGTCTGTGGATTCGGATTTCTTTGATGGGTTAGGCCTTACGAGTGGCTACGGAGATGAGAAATCTGGCGGGAAAGCGGTGGCGACAGCCGCGGCTGGGGGAGGAGCAGGAACAGGAGAGAAGAGGTTCCACCACAGACATAGCAATTCGATGGATGGGTCTAGTACGTCGTCGTTTGATGTAGAGTCTGTTATGGTTGATGGTGTTAAGAAGGCTATGGGTCCCGATAGACTTGCTGAGCTCGCTTTGATTGATCCTAAAAGAGCTAAAAGGTATGGCCTTTCTTTGTCTAATTCAACTTAGAAGTATAGAACAATTAAAGAAAAAAAGTTCCCTTTTTTTGAGCTAGATTTTGCGGACGAAAACGATAGTATAATTTACATTTACAAAGAGAAATATGATTTTGATCCTACGGATTGCTTGTGATGTCTGAGCTAATTATTTATTTAGAATGGAAAAATGAGAGAGTATTTTAGATGAAGTGATTGGGTTCTGATGGTTATAGGTTTTAGTCTTTCCTTAAATCTAGTTTTGTAATCCTATACAATTCTTGAAGCTTGATAGACGCAGCAGAAAGGTTTAGGGCAATTAGATCTCAACGATTAGAGCTAGAGTAGGATAGTGATTGTGGTTGAAACAAGAAGATAATTAGGGTTTGAATAAATCCTCTAAATTAACAAAACTAAATAGAAATTCTAAATGAACATGGAAACAAACTCGTATTGAACTCCTAATTTAATTTCAAATTCAAATCCTAATTAAGTAGGAGTAGGACTAGTAATCTATAACTAGGAATTTTGATGTGGCTGCATCATTGATATACAAATCTCAATTTTTTTTGTCCAAAATTCTCACTTTTCAGTACTTATAATATCAAAAGGGCAATTATCAAGAACTGCATATATTGGTTTTTGAATTAAGAAAATGTTTGTGTTGTAGGATTCTTGCTAACAGGCAATCTGCAGCACGGTCAAAAGAGAGGAAGATTCGATACACTAGTGAGTTGGAGCGGAAGGTGCAGACACTTCAGACTGAAGCAACCACCCTCTCTGCACAGGTTACAATGTTGCAGGTATCTATGGACTATGGAATTTGGTTTGCTTAATGATTTATCTCACTTATCAATCAAATAGAACTGGGGATTTGGTTTCTTATACTGAAATTATGATTATTTTTCTCCATGCTGTGATAAACATGTATTGTATTACTTGCATGGATCTCAGCAAAAATTTAGCATATTGAGTATAAATAATCCAATAACATGTGCAACCCTTAACTGATTCTTTATTCTTCTATGTGCTGTCCTCAGCTGTAGTTTTCGTACACATTACATGAAATCTACTGAAGTTTAAAATATATTATTGAAATTGCTACTTCAGTCCACTGTTTTTCCCCAATCTATATATCAAGTTTATGATAGCCACCTTTTACATGTTCTGGAAATATATTTTTTTTTTGACATGTTAATATTTTACATGCATTAGCTCAATTTTTCTTGGCGGCTGAGTGTTACTTTATCTTGAAGATTATGCATTGCAAGATATTAGTTTTAGTTGTTTTTGAACCAAAAATTTACATTAATGTTACCTTAGTTCTCATTCTGCAAAGTCTTAGCCATTATGGTAATAAACCTGGCCAATTAGTTAGATCACTACTCCTGTTGAGGCCAAGCACACCTGTGGTCTGCGAATTAGCTTTTGATGCAGGAACAGCGTAATGTTTATTTGCAGTTAGTAATTGTTGTTTTCTGAAACTAATGGCAATAACATTGCATCTTTTCTGTGGCTATGTACATGACACGGCAATTAATGGCATTTCTCACCATTGGTTGTGTAATGAAAAGAGGTTACTTTGTCATGTTGTGCTCATCTGCCTATCTATATCATATAACCAGGTCATCAGATTATTAAAGAGCTAATTATCAGCGGATCTGAAAAGATTGTTTGATCATTCTGTTTTTATGGTGCTTTGACACAATCTATGGTTTTCTAAACAGGTTGGGCCTAACCTCTTTTACCAATTTCTTAAAATAAGAGCACAAAAGGGGAGAAACACTTATTTTAAGATATTAACAACCAAATGTATAAAAGAAAGCCAAATCACGTAAAAAAAATCCAAGACTTTAGTTTTCATGTCAATTTTGGCCCAACATTCCAATTTTCCCAATTATTTCCCCCAATTCTGGGGTGTTGGTGTCAATTAGCCATCCCTTATATTTTATTTGGTGTCAATTATCCATCGATAAGATGAATGTGTGGTCATACTAGGATGGATAGAATCCGCAATGAGTGCATTAGAGAAAAAGTGGGGTAGCACCTATTGAGGATAAGATAAGAGAACATAGATTGAGATGGTTTGGCCATGTGAAACGAAGATCTAGCAATGCGCCTGTTAGAAAAACCGAACAATTTAGAGTAGATATAACTAAGAGAGGCAGAGCTAGACCTAAACTGACTTGGTCAAAGGTGGTCCAAAATGATCTTATGATGTTACATCTTTCAGAAGAGATAACCTTAAATTGTATTGAGTGGAAAAGAAAAATCCATATAGCCGACCCCAATTGACTTGGGATTAAGGCTTTGTTGTTGTTGTTTTTTGCTACTTTTACAAAGAACATGATGTGATATTTCAGGAGTCATTGGACATTTAATGTGCTATATTATGACTATGTAGGACAAATATTTGCTCAAAATCAGATCAGTGCAAGGCTGAGATTTAATTGCCACAACACCCTAAAGTTGAGAATATAATTGGCCCAAGTAATATGTGGGACCAAAACTGGGGCATGCACTAAATGGTTAGGTTTTTAAGAAATTAGTCCTAAAAAGAGGATTTAGACCAGAAACTTTAATCAGGCATTTCAATTTTAGTCTAGTGAAATTATGCTTTACTTGCTCACTAGCTATCTAATGCATACAATCTGCTTGAGTATGTTCCCTAATTCTCATTTTAAAATAGTTATCATTTGTTATTTTTGCAATACACTCATACAACCCACCCAAACCTATATATTGGATAGGGATGTACCACTCTGTTCCCATACTCCAAACAATAGCAGCAGTCAGCAGGTATTAGCCTTCGCCCCTGACAGAAGCATCTTAGAAACTGTACCAGTGGGCTACCTAGCACCTTCTATCATATATGGTCTATGAACTCAGCAAAGCTGAGCAAAAAGGGGAAAAAGGTTGCCCATTATGGCTGTTTCTAATCCTTGAAGCAAACTTGGAGCCAATAGTGAAGATGCCAATTAACTTAGCTGTTAGAGTCTCTTAGGCATTTGATTGTAGGGAGGCTTGGGAATTAATCACCATGATAAGTGGGCTCAAGAACTGGTGGGTTATTAGAGGAAATTGGGGAGAACCTATGAAAGAAAAATTAGCCAAAACAATAATGAAGTTGTGCTTCAAAGTCTTGTTAAAAATTTTGAATTGCATTAAATTGTGTACAAAAAGGAATATCTATTTGCCTTGGTTCAAATTAAGTATTTTTGGAAATTTTATCTAAAATGTGCAAGCTAGGTTTCTGTTATCATGTCACAGCTTTTATTGAAGATTCATGTAATGACTGTCTACATTAATCTAGGCTCGAGCAGATGTGTTACCTTTATCTATTATCAAACTGCAGAATATTACAAAATTTTAAACTCCGATTATTTCGTAGAAAATCATTGTCTTTCGAGATAAAATTGAAAGTTAATTGAAATTTATTTTTTGATGTTTAGTGTGTATTGAAGAATATTACTTTTTCTTTTTCTCAATATACAGGACTATGAAAATGTTGGATCTATAAGACTTCATATTTTTCCATTTACTAACTGTATTTCAATATGAAAGAAAATTAAACAAAAATGGTTAAAATTGGGGTCATTGTTAGTGATTGATGGTGACCACCAGTGGATTATTGATGGCAGTTAGAAGATTAACAAATATGCACGCGCGTGCACGCGTGTGCGTGCGTGTGTGTGCGCATGTGCATGTGCGTGTGTGTGATTCTCTTATAAATTTCTTATATTTTTGTGAATTTTTGAATTCTAGAATGTGGAAGTCTTCTCGAATTCTAGAATGTGGAAGTCTTCTCTTTAAATGGCTTAATTGTGTGTGTGTGTGTTTGTAATTCTCTTATAAATTTCTTATATTTTTGTGAATTTTTGAATTCTAGAATGTGGAAGTCATCTTCTCTTTAAATGGCTTAATTGTGTCTTTGACTGGGATAATATTTTCCATTTACCAATTTCCCCAGGTGCTCCAAATTCCAAAAATGCAGGAAGCGTTTTTGGGAAATATTTCCTGTGAAACATATGAAGCCCTCTTACAACTCATGCATCCATATTTATTTGAAACGTTAGCAACAATTAACAAACATGCATTATGCTTTGTACTGGACATCTATGCTATATTTTCATACACGGTCATGGTAGGTACATGCTTTTACATCCATGGAATAAGATCTATACAATTATGTTCCTTGATGATGACGATGCCTTTTTCTTATTTGGTTTCCATCCAGATATTCAGCACCTGCTTCCAAAAAACCTAACAAGTAAAATGATTAAAGGGCAGCCCGGTGCACGAATGCTCCCGCAATGAGCGGGTTCCGGGGAAGGGTCAGACTCATTAGGTCTTTGTACGCGGCCTTCCCTTGCAATTAATTGCAAGAGGCCGTTTCTACGACTCGAACCCGTGACCTCAGGTCACACGGCGACAGCACTTACCGCTGCGCCAAGGCTCTCCTTCTAACAAGTAAAATGATTGTGGGATAAATTTAGTTTTTGATTTGTCATTGAAGGGGCTTTGTCCTGTTAATTTTTCCTTTTATCTATGATTTATTTGAAGGATATCTTATCCATCTTAATGCCATTATACTCTTAGTTTCTTCTATATTAATAAATGCATCTTTATAAGGAGAGAACCTAGCAATCATGAAAAATAATTGGAGAAAATGTATTATTCCTTTGTTAATGCAGAGAGACACTACTGGGTTAACAGCTGAGAACAAAGAGCTGAAACTGAGATTGCAAGCAATGGAGCAACAAGCACAACTTCGAGATGGTATGCATGTACAAGGAATAGTTTTCCTATTTTTATGCATCTTGGAGTTATAGAACTTAAATAACCACATTGTTCTAATCATTCAGTATCCTAAATGCAGTTAGATTTTGAACTCATTGCATTAGCCCAATATCTCTTTTCTTGAATTAAGTTGACTTGGATGTAGAAGTAGTATGTCAGGCATCATAAACCTGTTTCTATGTGGTTTTGAAATACTAATATTTACTATGGATATCTGTTTCAGAACATGATCATTTTCCTTCCTTTTTTTTTTTTTATTTTATAACCCAATGTTCTTTGAGTCAAATCTTGAAATGGTGGTAATTCGTATTTGTGTGCTTTTCTGTGATCTGCAGCTCTAAATGAAGCCTTGAGGGATGAGGTGCAACGACTTAAGATAGCAACTGGGCAAATTCCAGATGTAAATGGAAACCCTTTCAATCGAGGCTTAACCCGACAATTTTCACCCCATCAGCCGGCCTTCAATCAATTAGGCGGTTCCCTAGCACAGCAACATCAACAGCAGCAGCAACCTCATGTGCCTCAGCCATCCACCAACAACCAAACTCTCAATGGGCAGACCCGTTCTGGCTTTGCAAAAACTTCAGCCAGAGGGGTCTAGCGTCTATGGAGAGAACATCAGTTGTTGCAAAAATTAGAAATTAATTCAACCATGTAGGATCTTGTATATGTAAAACATGTAAATGTGTTGCAGTTAAAGGTTGAGTTCTGCTCAAAGCTTCTTCGGTCGCATAAAAACTACGTTCTATGTAGGACACATACAATTATAGCATGGTGAATGGAAATTAGGCCTTTGTGAAATAATTGATGGGTGGTTGATTACCGTAATATATGAATATGTAGAAGAAATAACTTTGGGGTTAACAGGAAATGCCAAAAAACAATAGATATTTTGAAGGGAAAATTGTTTCCCTTTGTGCAGGTTCCAACCGGCAACAGCCAAATGGAGAGTTCTTGTTTGTTGGATGACATACTGATATAACAACCGATGTTTTGTGTCGTTTTATTTGATGTTTGTGATCCATCGATTTGGAGGTTTATGTGTCGTTTAGCACCCAAAATTTGAGAAGATAAAACTTGGGTAATTTCAGATATAATTAAGAATTTAAGATCCCATCACTGGATGTGTCATGATATTCATTGTGTGCAACCTTTTTTATGCTCAATTGTGGTAGTGGGTAAGATTCCACTAATTTCTTCTTTTTTTATTTTTAATATATATGTGCACTTCTTTTTACTATATTCAACTATTAAAGTGTAGTTTGATGGTTAAAAATATGTATTATTTTTATTTAAATTTCAGGTTTAATTTTTTTTTTTGTACTCTCCTCCCTTTAAATATGATTAATAAAAAAACATTTTAGATTTATCTGTTTGACGATTATTCCACTTTAACAGGGGTATTTTTTTATTTTTTATTTTTTATTTTATCAAAGAAACTTATAATAAGAGCCCAAAAAAAACTGAGAAAACAAGCTAGAAGGAGAGAAAAAGAGGATCAAACTACGCCCAGGTCAATAGACCTCTCCAATCCGCATTCGTTAGTTTTACTATTAGTATCTTATTTTCGCATTAGCTCAGTTTTAATTCCCATTTCCTTTTAGTCGGCCGTTAATGAGAGCGGAAACCCTGTTCTACCTATGGGTATTTTGAATAAAGGAAGATGCCAACTTTAGTACACCAAAAGGCAAAATATTTATTGACATTAATGATATACAAGTCAATTTGTTTAACATGTATGCACTTTATGAAATTGTCCGAAATGTTTTCTTCCAGAATCACTCTCAACTACATAATAATAGCCCTGTGTTCATCTGTATATAGGTTTGCATTTGAAATAGTTCATGTATTTTTAACCAATGATAATATGTGATTTAAAAATTAAAATTAATATTTTTTAATATTATAATTCACTTCACAAGTTGTAATTAGTTGAATGTATTGATGGAGTTAGAGACCGAATTCAGACAAGAATTTTCTATATTTTTAGATTTTGATCATTAAATTACTAAGGAATGACATAACTAATTAAAAAATAAAATCTGAGTGGACATAAGCCTCGAGAGATATGCAAAGGTGTAAACGATTAGTTCTCTCAATACAAAATAATAATTATTATTATAATAACAATAATTATTATTATTATAATAACTTTCTTCAAAAAAATAATTATTATAATAACTAGTAAAAAAACAACTCTAATAAAAATATCTATTCATTTCTTGAATGAAAAATGAGTTATACCAAAAAATAATGTTGGCCTTGTTTGAATAAACGAAGGACGTCAACAAGTAACCTATGAAAACAAAGATGAGCCACGTTTTAAAACCACAGCTATCATCCAAATCCAAGAAAGGAGAAGACATTCTTGTCAGGATGCATATACATTACAAAAATTCCACTAATAATTACATGGTGCAGGCTAGCAGCACTTGGAGAAAATCGCACTGCTAATATAACCATTCACAACAAAGATGACAACAGACAACAAAGAATATACGGAAAATTCATAGTGCATTCACTAAACATATATATACATACACACAACATATCATTATTGTTACCTCAGCCTTTGAGTACTGTCTAGTGATCAGGTCGACAATGGATCCCACCCTATTACTGATCTTTGTTCTTGTAAGCTTGCTTGTATTATCAGCTTTCCTTTGGTTGCATTCACGGGTTCCACCAAAAGAAATGGAGGATATCCCAGGAAGCTTGGGTTGGCCAATTGTGGGTGAAAGCTTCTCGTTCTTGTCTGATTTTCACAGTCCATCTGGTATATACAGCTTTAAGAAAAACAGGCAGCAAAGGTAATCTGTCATATACATTCAATCTGACTCTAAATTGCTACTAAAACTATCTAATGATCTTCGTCTTTTCTGTACTATTACTTAGGTATGGAAAGGTTTTCAAGAGTTTTGTCCTGGGGAGATTCACTGTCTTCATGACTGGAAGAGAAGCAAGTAAAATCTTGTTAACAAGAAAAGATGGGATGGTGAGCTTGAACCTTTTCTATACAGGGAAACAGCTGCTTGGTCCTACAAACTTGCTTCAAACAACAGGAGAAGCACACAAAAGGCTGCGGCGACTGATTGCAGAACCCTTATCAGTTGATGGTCTAAAGAAATACTTTCACTTCATTAACACACTGGCAATTGAAACGTTAGACCAATGGCCCGGACGAAAAGTATTGGTCCTTGAAGAAGCTTCTACAGTTATGTCTTGAAGACAAACCAAAGAGCAAATTTTCCATTTGCTTTGCTTTTAGAGATGTAATTAAATCTCTTGACCATTTTGCAGTTCACTCTTAAAGTAATTGGCAATATGATAATGAGCTTAGAACCCACCGGAGAGGAGCAGGAGAAGTTTCGGTCAAATTTCAAAATAATTTCTTCCTCCTTTGCATCCCTGCCATTCAAGATTCCTGGAACAGCTTTTCATAATGGTATTAAGGTATCTCTTCATTAAAACACAATTACTTCTACAACAGCGTGAGTATGAACTACTCTTGGCCATTAAACAATATAAAAAAAAAAATTAAACATACCTTGAATGTTTAGATGTTTCCAGTAACTGTTCGATGCTTTGAATATCCCTAGTTCCAAGAGGAATTACGTATCCATATTTTAGGAAACTAACGTGGTTTTTAGTCTTTATTTACTGTCAGACTTTTGCTAAATTAATCATAAACCAAATAAATTTTCCCGGTATTTCAAAATCCTCTAATTTAATAATTCACCTCTCCAGGCTAGGGATAGGATGTATGCCATGCTAGATTCAATCATTGCAGCACGGAGAACTGGCCAAAGCTTCCAACAAGATTTCTTATAGTCACTGATAATGAAGCACAGCAAAGCAGGAAATGAAGAAGATAATGCAGATAAACTTACTGACGCACAACTCAAGGATAATATATTAACTCTGCTTGTTGCAGGTCATGATACCACAACCGCTGCTCTCACATGGCTCTTCAAATTCCTTGATGAAAATCCTGAAGTTCTAGAACAACTTCGAGTAATGTCAACTTTAGATCCCTGGTGATGACAAATTTAGTTTAATTTTATGAACTCCACTGTTATCTGATTTTTGGACTTACAGGAGGAGCATATACAAATCCAATCAAAGAGAACACACGGAGCAAGTCTTACATGGTCTGAAGTCAAAAACATGCCTTACACAAACAAAGTGAGAAGCAAATTGCAAATTAACCTTAATATGCCATTTATTAACTCTTCCCTGATCTCTAATGGTCCTTCCATGAAGTTCAGGTAATCAGCGAGACTCTTCGAAGAGAAACAATATTACCTTGGTTTTCAAGAAAGGCTGCCCAGGATTTCGAACTTGATGGTAGTACTCAAAACCACACAGCAAAAGCTAATATTCTGATAGTATCCACTAATTGGCATTAATCCTAACTTTATCTTAATATTGAAGGATATAAAATAAAAAAGGGCTGGTCGATCAACTTGGATGTCGTCTCTGTTAGGTTTTTTGGGTTCCCTCCTATGTGAAAACCCAATATTTGAGCCCACTTATTTTAGCCCAATAGGCTATTAATGTTTAGCATATTTATATACAAATATTACCCTAAGTCAAGTGTGTGTGTGTCATTGTGTATCAGTCACTAAAAAGAAAGAAAGAGAGAAAAGGGAGAGAAAAGAAAGAGATTTTTTTCTCTGCAAAGGGAGTCAACAGGGCAGTCTTTATTTTCCGGCGATCGGACGGTCATACGTGATCCGATCAGGCTGAAATTTGGACAGAAGTTAGAGGACTCATCGTTCTCCATTCTGAACGGTGAAGATCTATTTTGAACGGTTGGATTGCCGGCATTTGTGGCTCGAAGTTTACTATTCACGTGCAGTTCTGCAACAGCGACCAGTTTGCCTTTCTCCGAGGATCGGACGGTCATTTGTGGTCGGATTTGGCTGAATTTTGGTGAGCACGTTTAGAATTGATTGTTCTTTAATCTGGACGGTGGAGATCAGATTTGAATAACCGGAGCTCATCCATTGGCATTAACAGTAGCTATTTTTGGGTGATTTTTCTCCATTCTCTTGTTTATTTTTGATGTTTGGTTGATTTGGTGTTGCTACTTTACTTGAAGGTTGTTGTAGTAGCTTATAGTTTCTGTAAACATTGATCTTTGATAGTGGAGCTCTTTTACTTGGACCAAGAGAGGTCCCGTGGTTTTTATCCTTCACATTGAAGGGGTTTTCCACGTTAAAAATTCTTGTGTTTATGTATGAATGATTTTTGTGCATCTTAGGCAGATTGTAGATTGGTTGTTTATTGAATTTTACTTAGTCACTCCTCATAGATTCATTCAAGTGGGGAAGAACTTATCCAGGTTCCTTTCCCAACAGTCTCAATTCACCATGACCCAGAAGTTTTTGCTGATCCCGAAAGGTTCAATCCTTCCAGATCTGAAGTAAGCATCTTTGACTCACAATTCACTATCTGCAGCCTATTTTCCTTTCGTCCACATGTAAAATATATAATAAATCTTTTTCAAATCAATTTTAGGAACACATAAAGTCTTTCAGCTCTCTTGGATTTGGCAGTGGGCCTCGTATGTGCCCTGGAATGAACCTGGCCAAACTTGAAATCTGCGTCTTCATCCATCACCTGGTCACCAGATACAAGTAAGTTGGAGAATCATAATGAATGATGAAAATAAGATGAAGCAAAAATTTGCAAGAATAGCATAAATACTTTATCCAACTCCCACCCCTTTTTCTCTATTCCCTCGTCGATTCAAAGTCTTTTCTTCTAACATTCTGATCTTTACAACAGGTGGAGACCTCTGGAGAAAGATGACTCTGTCCAGCCAACACTAGTGCGGACGCTAAAAAAACAAGTATCCAGTTTTTGTTGAATCACTGTAAAATTCATGGCTAGAAGGGAAGAAATAATTGCAAAGCACTTGAGCGCACAAGGGAGGTTGGAAATCAATTGAGGTTGTTCAACAGATTTTTCTCATTTTCTAATTATTTTTGCGTGTATCACAAACAAGAGTCTTTATTCAAGTCCTTCTACTAATGACAGCCTTTCACATTATGCTAATTTAAGTCCAGGTCTGCATTGTTCAAGTAGTTGAGGTTTAAATGTGAACCCAAACAAACTAATCTTAAAATCCCAAAACTGTGTCCATAATTTACTAAAAAGAAGAATCGTACAAAAGCAGACCCTATTTTCTTACCAACTTGTGGTTCTGTAATGATCAGAAACTGCTTCCCTTTATTGTATATATACAAACTCTTTTATGATAGTGTCAAATGACAACCAAACTTGGATAAAAATGAGAACAAACATTCTTTTAAAAAAATAGAAATAGAACTATTAGGTAAAGAATCTGATACAAATGTGTGCTCTTAAGGTATTTCAGGTTTTTGACATATCCATAATTCAATAGCAGACCAAGAAAATGTCAAAAATGGTGACTCATTTCCACCTAAATTATCAAAGATTATGGCTAAAATGGTGGCTTGAAATTAAAAATTAATTTGTTAGATTTGTTTACAAATCCCACATCGAAAATTTATAGGAATTGAGCTTAAGTTTTTAGCTATAAATTAAGGCCAATTATTTAGATTTCAATTCGTCCAAACTTGTCCTGAATTTGTATATTCGACAAGTTTTCTCTTCTCCCTCTTTTGTAATATTTCTTTAGTGAAATATAATTTGGTAGTGTCCGAGAACGTAGGCATAATTGGCCGAACCTCGTTAAATTTTGGTGCCTCTCTTTTATTTATTTAATAGCTATTTGTTGGGCAAAACTCTGTTTTGGTGGTTATTGTGAAAAGGAATTACATGTCTAGGTAAATTCTGTCAAACGACGCGTAAG
The DNA here is from genome assembly GCA_947685225.1 of Garcia nutans. Classification (NCBI taxonomy): domain Eukaryota; kingdom Viridiplantae; phylum Streptophyta; class Magnoliopsida; order Malpighiales; family Euphorbiaceae; genus Garcia; species Garcia nutans. Next base: position 38,568,372 of record CANTUV010000019.1, on the reverse strand, counting down.
TCTAAGGAAAGTGGGTTTTAAGTGAGACCGCTTGTGACTCCTCCACTTTTCTGGGAATTTACCTGGTGTAGTTTTTATCACAGTAATTCACAAATTATTTTTTTTAATTCGGTGGAAAAAGACCAATTTCCACAACAATTGGTATCAGAGCCGAGGGTTTGAAGTATTCACTGTGGTTGCGGCTAAGTCTGATCTTCCACATAAAAAAAAGGATCCTTGGTTTTGTTTCCGCATTTTTTGAAAAAAAAATTTTGGTAGCTATTAAATAAATATTTGTAGCAGAAATGACAGACAACAAGAAAAATACCACACATGTTACTGCAGCATCGTCCTCGTCAACTTTAGTAAAGAATGCTGTTACAAATGCAAGATTTGCAGTGGAGATTTTCGATGGCACTGGTCATTTCGGCATGTGGCAAAGCGAACTTCTAGATGCTCTTTTTCAGCAAGGTCTAGATGTTGCTATTGAAGAGGAGAAACCCCAAGAAATGGAGGAGACGGAGTGGAAAACTGTCAATCGTCTGGCATATGGTACAATTCGTTCTTGTCTTTCTAGAGAGCAAAAATATGCTTTCTCGAAAGAAATTTCGGCAAACAAATTGTGGAAGGCATTGGAGGAGAAATTTTTGAAGAAAAACAATCAGAACAAACTCTTTATGAAGAAGAGACTGTTTCGCTTCAATTATGTTCCCGGTACCACGATGAATGAACACATCACAAATTTTAATCAGTTGGTGGCTGATCTGTTTAATTTGGATATGATCTTTGAAGACGAAGATTTGGCACTATTGTTGTTGGCATCTCTCCCTGACGAGTTTGAGTTTCTTACAACGACTCTACTCCACGGGAATAAGGAAGTAACTTTAAGTGATGTATGTGCTGATCTATATAGTCATGAATTGAGAAAGAAAGAAAAAGAGAGGACAAGTGAAGCAGAAGCTCTGGTGGTTAGAGGCCGTACACAAGGCCGAAAGAAAGGAGGGAAGAAAAGCAAATCCCGTTCAAAAGCCAGAGTAGAAAAAGATGAGTGTGCCTTTTGTCATGAAAAAGGTCACTGGAAGAAAGATTGTCCAAAGCTTAAAGGCAAGGGCAAAGCTATTGTTGATTCAAATGTAGCTGAGTGTAATGATTCAGAATCAACCTTCTCATTAGCAGTCATGACATCCGTAGACACTCCTGCAGCATGTTCGACAAGTTCTTCTAATGCATGGCTGTTAGATTCCGGATGCAGCCATCATATGAGTCCCACTCGGGAATGGTTTTTTGATTTCAAAGAACTTGATCATGAAGTTGTCTATACAGCAAATGACAATCCTTGTTTCACTGAAGGGATTGGTTCAATCCGCTTGAGGAATCATGATGGGTCAATCAAGATCCTGACTGATGTTCGGTATGTACCTTATTTGACGAAGAACCTCATTTCAGTCGGAGACCTTGAATCAAAAGGGCTCAAAATTATTGCAGAAAATGGGGTTATGAGGGTCATTTCTGGTGCACTTGTGATGATGAAAGGATTACGGAGAAGGAATAATTTGTATTACTATGAAGGTAATGCAATTATAGAAACAACAGCAGCAGCAGTTTCTGGTGATGACAAAGATCTGGAAGCAACTAGATTATGGCACATGCGCTTGGGACATGCAGGTGAAAAATTCTTGAAAAGTTTGGTTGATCAAGGATTATTGAAGAATGTGAAAACCTGTAAGATAGATTTCTGTGAGCATTGCATCAAAAGGAAGCAGACAAGAGTGAAATTTGGTACTGCAATCCATAATACCAAGGGTATTCTGGACTATGTTCACTCAGATGTGTGGGGGCCTTCTAAAACTCCTTCTTTAGGAGGCAAGCACTATTATGTAACCTTTGTTGACGATTTCTCTAGAAGGGTATGGGTGTATACTTTGAAGTCAAAAGATGAAGTGTTAGGAGTTTTCCTCAAATGGAAGAAATTGGTGGAAACTCAAATTGGCAGACGAATCAAATGTCTCAGAACAGACAATGGAGGAGAATATAAGAATGATCCATTTATGAAAGTCTGCGAAGATGAAGGCATTGTTCGACACTTCACAGTTAGACATACACCACAACAGAATGGGGTGGCAGAACGTATGAACCGAACGTTACTGGAGAAAGTTCGGTGTATGTTGTCCAATGCTGGGTTGGACAAGCGATTTTGGGCTGAGGCTTTGACATATGCATGTCATCTCATTAATCGACTTCCATCAACTGCTATTTGTGGTAAAACGCCTATGGAAGCATGGTCGGGAAAACCTGCTAAAGATTATGATTCCTTACGTGTATTTGGTTCCACTTCATATTATCACGTTAATGAATCAAAGCTAGATCCAAGAGCTAAGGAAGCCATTTTCATGGGGATAAGCTCAGGTGTTAAAGGATATCGCCTATGGTGTCCAGAAATGAAGAAAATAATCTTTAGCAGAGATTTCACTTTTGATGAATCTACCTTATTAAAAAAGGTGACAATAGAGCAGTCAGATGGTACTCCACAACAGGTGGAGAATACTCCAAAATAGGTGGAGTTTGATAGAAAAATCCCAGCAGCAGATGTTAAAACTGCAGACACTCCTGAGGTAGAAGGAGAGTCAGATGAAGATGAGGGTCAAATCCAAGAACCTCCACAGCAACATGAATCAATTGCAGTTGATAGGCCACGAAGAGCTATAAGAAAACCTGCTCGTTATGATGATATGGTCGCCTATGCATTCTCAATTGCAGATGATAGCATTCCGTCCACTTTTAAAGAAGCTGTCCAAAGTTCAGAAGAAGTAAAGTGGAGGAAAGCTATGGATAATGAAATGTAGTCCCTTCACAAGAATCAAACATGGAAGCTAGCAATTCTGCCGAAGGGAAAGAAGACGATTGGATGCAAATGGGTATATACAAAGAAAGATGGATTTCCTGATAGAGATACTGTTCACTACAAAGCAATGTTGGTAGCTAAGGGCTACGCTCAGACGGAGGGAATTGACTATAATGAAGTGTTTTCTCCAGTTGTAAAACATTCCTCCATTCGAATTTTGTTAGCCTTGGTAGCACAGTTTGATTTGGAACTAGTTAAATTAGATGTAAAAACTGCGTTTTTACATGGAGATCTGGAAGAGGAAATCTATATGACTCAGCCGGAGGGATTCAAAGTTGCTGGAAAGGAAAATATGGTATGCAAACTTAAAAAATCACTTTATGGATTGAAGCAGTCTCCGAGACAGTGGTACAAGTAATTTGATAAGTTTATGCAAGGGCAGAAGTACACAAGGAGCAAATATGATCATTGTGTGTATTTACGCAAGCTACAAGATGGCTCTTTCATTTATCTTATTCTTTATGTTGATGATATGCTGATAGCTTCAAAGAATAAAGGAGAAATTGAGAAGTTGAAGAATCAATTGAATCAAGAATTTGAAATGAAAGATCTGGGCGAAGCAAAGAAGATTCTCGGCATGGAGATATTCAGAGATAGGAAATTGGGGAGACTTTGTCTGTCTCAGAAGCAATATCTGAGAAAGGTACTAAAGCATTTTGGTATGGATGACAAGACCAAACCTGTTAGTACACCTCTTGCTCCTCATTTCAAACTCAGTACAGCTCAGTCACAAAAGAATGATACAGAACGAGAATACATGTCAAAGGTTCCTTATGCAAATGTTGTTGGTAGCTTGATGTATGCTATGGTGTGTACGAGGCCTGACATTTCATAGGCAGTTGGAGTTGTAAGCAGGTACATGCATGATCCTGGCAAGGAGCATTGGCAAGCTGTGAAATGGATTCTACGGTATCTTCTAAACACCATGGATGTTGGATTAGTTTTTGAGCAGGATAAGGAGAATGGTCAACGTGTAGTCGGATATTGTGATTCCGATTATGCAGGTGATTTGGATAAACGTCGATCAACTACTGGTTATGTGTTCACACTTGCAAAAGCACCAGTTAGTTGGAAGTCTACTTTACAGTCAACGGTGGCGCTCTCTACGACAGAGGCGGAATATATGGCAGTTACTGAAGCTGTTAAAGAGGCAATTTGGCTTCAAGGGTTGCTTGATGAATTGGGAATAAAGCAAAACAACATTGTTGTACATTGTGATAGCCAGAGTGCTATTCATTTGGCAAAGAACCAAGTTTATCATGCAAGGACGAAGCATATCGATGTTCGATTCCATTTTGTTAGAGAAATTCTGGAGAAAGATCAGGTAAAGCTCCAGAAGATTCAGACCGCTGAGAATCCTGCTGATATGTTGACAAAGGTGGTGACAGCTGTTAAGTTCAAACATTGTTTGGACTTGATTAATATTGTCCAAATTTGAAGCTGGCGCTGCGAAGCGCATTTGGAGACACTACAATGCTGCGAGAGAGAATAGAAATTTGTATTTGTGGAATTTTCGCCAAGGTGGAGATTGTCAAAAATGGTGGCTCATTTCAACCTAAATTGTCAAAGATTATGGCTAAAATGGTGGCTTGAAATTAAAAATTAATTTGTTAGATTTGTTTACAAATCCCACACCGGAAATTTATAGGAATTGAGCTTAAGTTTTTTGCTATAAATTAAGGCCAATTCTTTAGGTTTCAATTCGTCCAAACTTGTCCTGAATTTGTATATTCGACAAGTTTTCATTCTCCCTCTTTTGTAATATTTCTTTAGTGAAATATAATTTGGTAGTGTCCGAGGACGTAGGCATAATTGGCCGAACCTCGTTAAATTTTGGTGTCTCTCTTTTATTTATTTAATAGTTATTTGTTGGGCAAAACTCTGTTTTGGTGGTTATTGTGAAAAGGGATTACATGTCTAGATAAATTCTGTCAAACGACGCATAAGTCTAAGGAAAGTGGGTTTTAAGTGAGACCGCTTGTGACTCCTCCACTTTTCTGGGAATTTACCTGGTGTAGTTTTTATCACAGTAATTCACAAATTATTTTTTTTAATTCGGTGGAAAAAGCCTAATTTCCACAACAGAAAATGCATGCTATGCAATGAATTTCTAGTGCAGCGAACATTGTTATAGAAATCACATTATATAGATAATTAGTGACATTGATTCTCATCATGAATGTATAGATTTGTAAGTCAAAAGACTTGCTAATTCCAGTTTCATCAATGCACAATCGGCGGATACGCAGAGCAGGAAAAGTTAGCTGAATACTGGTAATCAATAACAGAAACATAATACATGTTGCCAATTGGTAATCAATAACCAAAAGCAGAATCGCATCTCCTTATGTTTGACGATTTTATATCGATTTTATGCCTATGTATATATATTTATATATTTGTTGAAAGGAATGGATATCGTTTAGTATAGGGTTGATACAAGTTTCTTTTTTTCTTTTCCCTTAAAATAAAGCAAGAACTTGTTGGGAAAATGGGTAGAACTACAGAGCTCAGACCTACTATAAGCTTATAATCGTAATAACTGAATGCGCATACGCATCTCAGCCAATGACAAATTGGCCATCACAGCAAGGTAAGAGGATAAATAGCAGGCAAATGAGAGTATAAAAATACAGGGAAAACAGAAAAGTGATGGTTTTTAGTGAAGCTATATGAAAATGGCTCAATTTTATTTCTATAAGACAGCCATTTTATACATGAATTGTAGCAAAAAAATCAAAACGAAGTCCATAAAATCTGATAATATATAACTTATCAAATAAAAACTATTTGATTTATTTTTTAAATTCAAATCTTCTTGTTTTGGTGTTGCTTGATTTTCTGTAGCAAATTGAGGCATATTTTCAACAAACAGATCTCACAAAGAAATCTAGATTGATTTTAAAATAAAACTCTCCGCTTGTGTAGAGCACAAGCACAATTCTCACTCCCCACATCAGTGGCAATACAAGGAGGCTGAACTTGCCCATCCTGATATCAAGCTGAGCGTTCTCAATTAATTCATCCGAGAAATAATCCAGCTTCTCAATAGTGACATTTGGCATCACCACCACATGAGCAATATTCCCTTGGCAAGCTAGTTGCCACCTGCGAATAAACTCCTCATCTTGAGGCCGCTCAAACACTACTGTGCTGCTGAGCTCATTCAACATAGCACTAATCCCTGCATCACATAAGCGGTCCTTCGAGTAATGAGCATTTCTGAGACACTTCTGTACTTTTCTCTGTAATCCTTTGCAACCTTTTCTGCTAAGGGAGTACCAAAGAAAGACAGGAGCATGGCCATTGCGGCTTCCCATAAATGTGGCATCCCTTGAAGCAAGGTACTCAACATTCCTTGAGAAAACATTAATGTGTTCCATCCTTGTTATCTGAACACCACATGGCATTGGACAGCCAACAAAATTGTGGCCAGAAACACTCACACTTCCAATAGGCTTTTTGAAAGTAACCTTTGGTGCCTGTTCATCACAAGCAATAACAACAGAAATACATTAAGAAAATTCAATATCATGTTGTTATGGGGGTGGTTTTGTTGTGTGGGGTGGGGGGAAAGAAAAAGGAGGAGGGGAAGAAGAGAGGACTCTTCTAAGCAACATGCTTAACAGCTAGATAACAATCAGGTCATAAGAGGTCATTCACTAATAAAAGAATAAATAAATATTCCTTGTTCATTAGAAGTAACTTGCTCATACATTTTATATTTCCACCAGTTATAAAGCCATTGTCAAGCCTTTTTATCGCCATAAGTCCAAAATGAAATTACTTACAAACTTGACAAAAGGCATCGTAAGTCCAAATAATGCTCCATCACAGTGGATGTAGAACCGATCATGTGTGAATCCACCATCTTGCAGGGTCTGTATTACAAGATCAAGGTCATCTACGGCACCTTTCACAGTTGTGCCTGCAACCAGAATAAAACATCAAAATAAATAAGTACATGCAGACATAAAGATACATGTAACTGCAAGAGATGTACCTATATTAACATTGACGATGGCTGGTTTGTCCTTGTTATTTTGTAGCTTAACTTTAAAATCATCACAATCAATTTCACCAGAGACCAGACAGTGAATCTTCACACATTCCATTCTATACATGCGGGCTGCTTTGAAGACAGAATAATGTGATTCTCGTGATGCATATAGTATTCCATCCGGTAAAACTTCCTTCCTGCATGATCAACAAGACCCATTTCATTTTTCTGACACTTGATAATCATCAAAGATGCTCAAAAGGAAAAGAAAGGCAGGACAAAGCCAAAGCTTAAAGCTACTGACCCCAATAGAATCCCATGAAGATTTCCTTCTGTACCACAGTTGGTTATGTAACCCCAGTATTCATTTTTCTCTATCTACCATAGATGGGCAAACCAATCTAAAACTCCAACTTCAAACTGTCTTGAATGGACACCATAGTTACTCTCAATAAATGGATCACCAAGATTGTTTATGGAGAAATGCTGCAACTGTGCCAAAGCACCATAGTCAAAGTCCAAGTTATAAGGATAACCTGTAACAAATAACCAATTGAGCGTAAGAACTTGATGAATACACATTTTGAAAAGCAGAGGAACGAGAGGAATGTTCTGAACACTTGTTTGATCTCCATGCCAATTACTTGCAAACATTAGAAAATAGGAAGCATTACTATTTCTATAATATAAAATTGACATGGTTTTATGTTGAAATGTGTTTTGTTTCTGTACCTCTGTAACGTTAAAAAAAAAAGGTTAAAGTTTAATTTATTTTTATTTATTTGGAAACTCTGAGTATATAAGAGATGGGCCTCCGAAATCCATCTAAAAACGCAAACCACTTCATAGTGAAAAAAGCGCCGTTTTGAACTAACTTAAATATCTAATCTCAAACCTCTCTTCTGTTCCGCACCGCTTGCTCTGCTCTCTCTCTTGTCACAGAACCTTCACTCCTCCTCCGTCCTTTTCCCTCTACAGAATTTATAATTAGATCTCACATAAGCAAGGTAATGTTATGCTCGATTTCAAAGATTTTATAGCTCTCCATCAATCATTAGATGATGCATTCTTTAGTCATGAGGAACAGGAAGCGGAGGAAGGAGCGGATGCGGTGACACAAGAAGAATCTGATCAGACAGAGGCATTCAAGGTGTTCGAAACCACAAAATTTCAGCTTGAAATTGATTAATCCCAAGCAGCTAAGCAATTGGATTCAAGCCTCCCTATTGTTTTTAGCTGTGGTGCGGATTGTTGTCTCTGTTATGTGGGAAATAATTTTAAGAGTCATTTGACTATTACTGGTAAATCAATGTAATTGTATATGTTTTCTTAATTTGTGAATAGTTTAGTTTGTTGCTCAATGGTGTTTGTTTTTCTTTTAATTAGTTAAATTGTTGCTCGATATGGTTTATTAGTTAAGCTATTACTGTCAAATTGTTGTTGTTATAGTTGGGTTATTAAATTGTTGTGTTAAATTATTGCTGGGTGGTGGTTAAATTGTTGTTCATGTTGATGATCTGTGTTAATTTTAAACTCCATATACAACTTAATACCCATTTCCATCTCGAGCTTGAGCTCGAGTATAAAATATGATTCCAATCTTAAGTCGAGTTCGAAACTCTGTATTTTCAAAATGAGTCAAGCTTGGGCTAAGCTCGATCCGAGCTTGGGCGGAGCTTAAGTCTGCTTCAGTTTGAGCCAAGGCCAAGCTTGCTAAATATACGATGAGCGGAGTCCGAGCTTTCTAAAATTTAATTTGGCTCAATTTAATTATAGCCTTAGGAATGGATTTAAGGCTCTCCTTCCAGTGTCAATCACTTAAGTTATTATTTAAAATTTTATAATAGATTATACAATATAAAATAATTTAGATTATTTTGGTTGGACCGATCTAATCATAAATTAAGTATATTTCTTGTAATTATTAAATGTGAGATGAGTTTACCAATTGCCCAAAAAAGAAATGGTTAGAGCATTGTAATTTGATTTATACGTGAATGATGCTTGGTTCTTTCCAACAAGGTCTTTCTATACCTAGTCAAAACGCTAGCCATATAAGCCTCTTTATCTCCAGTGAATTCATCGTTAACATCTCGATGTACACGTTTCTTCCTAATACAATTTCTCTCCCATTTTGCTTCTTCCCTTCTTCATCACCAGCTGCTACCTTTTTATCTGTAGCCACAACAGGAGGCAGAGGCTCAACCGTTAGAATTAATTTTATATTGATTAAAATTAATTCTAAATGTGGGCTAAATATATTTAATATTTAAATGTGTATTGCAGTCAAATTAAGATAGTCAAATTAAAGTTGTGATCAAATTAGGATTGTTGACTATTGAGGTATCCTACTCGTAATAGGATTATAAGTGTAGAGACCGATAAGAATTTCTGTTTTGTTGAAGGACCAAAATAGAAATCATCATCATCTGTTATAAATAAGGGGTCGTGGTCTCCAGGGGAACATAACAATTTTGAGAGAACATTACGTTCCTTCAGTAGTGCTTCCGCTAAACTTAAAGTGTGTATCCCCTGGAAGGCGACAAACTCCAAAATCGTCTTCAGCTTCAACATACGATGATGTCAGGTACGTAATTTACCCCTTTGCAATTTAATTTGAATAATCTAGTGATCTATGCATATTTTATGTTTTAGGAGAATCAGATTTTCTCCCCCTTTTAATTGGTATCAGAGCCCTATGCTAGGTTGCTAGGTTTTCAAATTTAATTGCGGTGTTTGCCTGTTGATTCTAGAATTTAATCGGAATTTGGTTTATCTGATTATTGTGTTTTTCTGGAATCAATTTGATTTTGATTTTGATTTGATTTGGTTAATTGAATTGAATTTTTTGTTGAATCAATTAAATTGATTGCTGATGTTACCATGCTGGTTCTAGGAAATTAATTCAGTATTCTAATTTTCTGGAATCAAATTTTGTTCTTGATTATTGTTGGTTTTCTGGAATTAATTTTATGTGATAAGTGAACAAAGTATTTGATAATTATGTGAACAAATTTTATCAATTATCACAAATTTTATCAAATTTAATTTCAAATCAAATTATTATGTTCAAATTAAGTATTTTAATTAATTATGTGATAAACTGATGTATTAAAATTTGATGTGAATCAAGGACTAAAATGTTTGATGGCTTTCGGTTTCCTTCAGTATTTGTTCAAATTTGATAAAGAAAGGTTTACATATGTTTGATGGCTTTCGGTTTCCTTCAGTATTAAGCGAAAATAGAAAATTTGTAAACTTGATATGTAATATCCGAAAATTACATATCAAGTTTGTATGGCTCATATTACAAATTTTTGTATGGCTCATATGTCTCATTTGTATGAGACATATGTAAACCTTGATATCTGTCGAATATTTGTATTACATATGTCTCATTTGTATGGCTCAAGAGACATATGTAAAAATTTCCATGATGGTATTCAATATGATGTCTAATATCCCAAATAAACATTTTAGTCCTTAATTTTAATACACCTATAAGGTTTGTTCATCCTAAAACCACTACGTAAATATATCCCAAATAAATTATTATAATTTAAGAATTTTAAATTGAGTTTAAATTTTGGTATTTTAGTCCTGATTGTGTTTAATATTTTTAATAATAAATTAATTGATACAAAAAGTTACCAAAGTGACCTCTATTGTGTAAATTAATTTATTTGGGATATTAGACAGATGTATTAAAATTCATTGCGGGTAGTAAACCGGCCCAAAGAAAGGTTGCTATCTGGCTGAATTGAGAATATATTGCGGTAATAAATATGCGATAATTATTATGTGTTCATCCATGTGGATAATAAATCAGCCCAAAGGAAGGTTTATTATTTGACAGGACTGAATTGTAAATATTTGATTACTGCGTTGAGATACCAATTACAGTTAATATTTTATGTCCAAAGATGAGAATATTAATGTTGTGTCTGGTATCTTGTTTCCAATATTTAAACTCTACTTCTGTGATTTATTTCAATTTTTTGTGAATTGTGAGCTTATGTCATTTATTTATTATTTATTTTCTCTGAATTCAACTAGCATGCCGTGCAATCCCAACTTTGTCCCTATGAATGAAAATACTAATGATAAGACTGCTGATAAGAAAAAAATATTTGGTTTTAGTCTGTTCTGAAGTTAATTTAACTTCGGTACCTAGAAACACTTGGTGGATAGATTCTTGTGCTACTAGTCACATAAGTGTTTCAATGCAGGGTTGCCTAAGTTACCGAAAGCCAACTGACGGTGAAATATACGTTTATATGGGAACTGGCGAACAGGTAGAAGTAGAGGCGATAGGACATTTTAGATTGCGTTTAAGAACTGGAAATTTTTTGGATCTAGTAGATACTTTTGTTATTCCGTCTTTTAGGCGGAATTTAATTTCTGTTTCCCATTTGGACAAATCTGGTTTTACTTGTTCATTTGGAAACAATAAAGTTACTTTATCTATGGATTCAAAAATTTTAGGTACTGGTTTCTTGTATGCACTTCATAATCTATATATGTTAGATATCGATGCCTCTTATAATGAGACCATGCAAGTTAGTACTATAGGTACCGAAAGGAAGCTGAATATGGATAGCTCAGCTGCTCTATGGCACAGACGTTTGGGTCACATATCCAAATCTAGAATAGAGCGTCTTGTGTCAGATGGTATCATAAATACACTTGATTTCACAGATTTGGACTCCTGTGTTGAGTGTATTAAAGGTAAACAGAGTAAACAAAAGAGATTAGGTGCCAATAGGTCATCAAATGTCTTAGAGTTGATACATACGGACATCTGTGGCCTATTCCCTACAGCAACTAGGAATGGTCAAAGATATTTTATATCATTCATAGACGATTACTCACGTTATGGGTACCTATATCTCATTCATGAGAAATCTGAGTCTCTGGACGTTTTCAAATCTTATAAGGCCGAAGTTGAAAATCAACTCGGAAAGAAGATTAAATCTGTTAGATCTGACCGTGGAGGTGAGTACTATGGCAGATATGACGGTTCAGGTGAACAACGTCCAGGGCCATTTGCTATTTTCCTGCAGGACTGTGGTATACCTCAATACACAATGCCTGGTACACCCAGCATGAATAGTGTATCTGAGAGACGTAACAGGACTCTTATAGATATGGTTAGAAGTATGATTAGTCATTCTTCTTTACCTGAGTCTCTGTGGGGAGAAGCATTAAAGACATCAGTCTATCTTCTTAACAGAGTACCAACTAAAGCAGCTACAAAAACACCTTATGAGCTTTGGACTGGACGCAAGCCCAGTCTAAAACACCTTCATGTTTGGGGATGTCTTGCTGAGGCTAGGCCTTATAGGCCTAATGAAACAAAATTGGACTCCAAAACTGTTAGTAGCTACTTTGTTGGTTATTCTGAGCGATCTCGGGGTTTTAAGTTCTATAATCCTACTTCCAGATCTATTTTTGAGACGGGAATTGCAACATTCTTTGAGGATGTTGAGTTTGGGGGGAGAAATAAGGTTAGAAACATTGTCTTTGAGGAGGGATCGAATCAGGAACACTCAGTGTCGATTCCTATCTTTGCTCCTGGGACTGTTCAGGTTCCTAGAATTGTTAATATCCCAGAAGCAATTCCGGATCCAATACAAGACAATGTTGATCAACTTCCCCATCAGGATGAAGAAGTTGTTCTTCCTCAAGTACAAGCTCAACAACCTCAAGAATTTGAGCCAGAACCTGTGCCTTTAAGAAGGTCCACTAGAGAAAGAAGAAATGCTATTCCGGATGACTATGTAGTATATCTTCAGGAACATGAGGACACTGTAGACATGGTGGAAGATAATCCTATCAGCTTTCATCATGCCATGCAGGATTCCAACTCTCATAAGTGGATTGAGGCAATGAGTGAAGAATATAAATCTATGCAAGACAATCAAGTTTGAGATCTTACCCTATTACCTGAAGGAAAGAAACACATTGGTTGCAAATGGATATTTAAAACCAAGAGGGATTCTAAAGGTAATGTGGAAAGATATAAGGCTCGTCTTGTAGCTAAAGGCTTCACTCAGAAAGAAGGGATTGACTATAAAGAGACCTTCTCTCCAGTATCATCGAAGGACTCTTTTAGGACAATCATGGCTCTAGTTGCACATTTTGATCTTGAGTTACATCAAATGGATGTGAAGACTGCGTTTCTCAATGGAGACATTGATGAAACCATCTATATGGTGCAGCCAGAAAACTTTGTATCTGGAGACCCAAAGCGACTGGTATGCAGATTAAAAAAATCCATTTATGGACTCAAGCAGGCTTCTCGTCAGTGGTACTTCAAGTTCCATGAAGTAGTTGTCTCTTTCGGTTTTGAGACAAATGTTGTGGAAGATTGTGTGCATCACAAGTTCAGTGGGAGTAGGTTTATCTTTTTGGTCTTATATGTGGATGACATATTGCTTGCTATGAACTGTAAGGACTTGCTGCACGAGACCAAAGTCTTTCTCTCAAAACACTTTGAGATGAAAGATTTAGGTGAAGTTTCTTTTGTATTAGGGATTCAAATACATCGAGACCGTACTCGATGTATTCTTGGATTATCACAAAAGGGTTATATTGAGAAAGTGCTCAAGAGATTTAGTATGCACAACAGTAGACCAATTGATACCCCAGTTGCTAAAGGAGATAAATTCAGTCTTGATCAGTGTCCAAAGGGTGAACTTGAGATTCAGGAGATGCAGAAGATTCCTTATGCGTCAGTAGTTGGGAGTCTGATGTATGCTCAAGTTTGCACTCGTCCAGATATTTCATTCATAGTTGGCATGTTAGGACGATATCTCAGCAATCCAGGAATGAATCATTGGAAAGCAGCCAAAAGAGTCTTGAGGTATCTTCAGAGAACTAAGGGACATATGCTCACATACAGGCGATCAGATCAGCTTGAGATCATTGGGTATACTGATTCTGATTTCTCGGGATGCCAAGACAGTCGGAAATTGACATCAGACTACATATATCTCTTGGCTGGTAGTGCTATTTCTTGGAAGAGTGTGAAACAAACTCTAGTAGCTACCTCCACCATGGAAGCAGAATTTGTAGCAAGTTATGAGGCATCCAATCAGGCAATTTGGCTGAGGAACTTTGTCACAGGGCTGCGCATTGTGAATGACATTGAAAGGCCATTAAAGTTATACTGTGATAATAACTCAGCGGTTTTATTCTCCAACAACAATAGAAGCTCTTCTCGATCGAGACACATTGGGATAAAGTTTCTGGCTGTGAGGGAGAGAGTATAGGATGGACAGATATCCATAGAGCATATTGGAACGAACTCCATGATTGCGGATCCGCTCACTAATGCTGTGATACCGAAAGTTTTTCATGAGCACACTGCTCATATGGGTGTCACATTATTTGAGACTATTTAATTTCAGTGGGAGTTTGTTCATTATGGTTACATTATATTTGTGTATGCTCTGTTTTGTAATGGATATATTTTGTTATGTACATTCAGTTTCTGCAGAAAATAAAGTATTTATTTTGTTACACTCTGTATTATTATTGATTGATCTCACTAAAGTGTAACCAGTTGGAAACAGGCATGATTAGATCACATTAAATGTAGTTTTCATGCTACACTCCTATTATTGATCTATGTCATTTGAGAGTATTGGTAATGTGATTGATGGTGGTTTGAGTCACGATGAATGTGGCGACTAGCCCTTCAGTCCTTTATCGATATAATCAATGGACGAGATTGTTTAAGGCACCTTCAGTATGACTGCTTTTATGAGCTCATTAAGATATATACATTTACATTTAATATATGTTAGCCCAAGTGGGAGATTGTTAGAATTAATTTTATATTGATTAAAATTAATCCTAAATGTGGGCTAAATATATTTAATATTTAAATGTGTATTGCAGTCAAATTAAGATAGTCAAATTAAAGTTGTGATCAAATTAAGATTGTTGACTATTGAGGTGTCCTACTCGTAATAGGATTATAAGTGTAGAGACCAATAAGAATTTCTGTTTTGTTGAAGGACCAAAATAGAAATCATCATCATCAGTTATAAATAAGGGGTCGTGGTCTCCAGGGGAACATAACAATTTTGAGAGAACATTACGTTCCTTCAGTAGTGCTTCCGCTAAACTTAAAGTGTGTATCCCCTGGAAGGCGACAAACTCCAAAATCGTCTTCAGCTTCAACATACGATGATGTCAGGTACGTAGTTTACCCCTTTGCAATTTAATTTGAATAATCTAGTGATCTATGCATATTTTATGTTTTAGGGGAATCAGATTTTCTCCCCCTTTCATCAACTTCAATCATAGCAGTAAGATCGAAGCCCTCCGCCATCGCCTCCACCTCAGCCTCCACCTTTCCTACGTTAACGTAGGTGGAAACTGCCTCAACTTCCATTGGCATCTAAATTCTAATAATTAGAAATGAAACACTGAATTTGAACGGAGCTTGGGCAACTGTAGTTCTAAAATGGACGAAGGTGACTGGGGCTTGATCGAGGGAATTGAAATGGAAAAGTTGTGAGGAGCATTTGTTAAATTTGCTCTTTAGTCCTTTGATAGAGCCTTGTTTCGTGGTTGGCTTGGTCGAGCAAGCTCGTTTCTTTGTTTGTTTGCTTCTTAATTTTTATTTCTAATTAATGCTCGCCTAATTACTTGTCTGTTAACCGAATACGCAAAATACTTTATTTACAGTCTAATTTACCCCTTTTTTTAATATTTAAATGAATTTAAATTAAATGAAAAAATATACTTAATATGAGTGTGAAATTTAATTTGTGACTTCTTGAGGGATTTTAGATTTTTTTTAATCAAATAGTTGTTTATTTATAAAAGAGGAAGTTGTTTTTGCAACTAACAAGCTTAATCGAAAAAAATTTTCCGACAATTTAATGCGTTAACAAATAAAACATGGTAAATTACGTAATTCTCTAAAATTTATTATTATTATTTTATATTTTGATTCTTTTCAGAATTTTAATTCTGTTATTTTAAAATGAATACTTTTAATCTTTAAATTAATTAGAATAAATAGCTCAAAAAATTAATTAAATAAAAGTACAAATATTTGAAAAATTATAAGTGCTCTATAATATAGAGCTAACTAGTCAATATATATATATATATAATACTAAATCGACAGTTATTGATCCGGTATAATACTATAAATATTATTTGATTAATTCAAAAATGATTATTATATAAACATTTTAAAATTCTTAAACTTTCATATTAATTAATTAACATTTATTTTTAATTATTTTTAAAATTTTAAATTTATATAAAAAATTTAAAAAGTTATAAAGAAAATAAATTGAAGTTTTTGGTCGTGAGAATATGTAGATGGCACATTAAGAATGTGACATTAACTAATTAATTAATGAAAATGTATAGATATCAGTTAACATTTCAAGCTTTGGGCATCAAAAGCTAAACAAGAAAGTGATCATAAGATATTGTGTTCATCCCTTACTATAAAAATTTGTGAACAACTCTTATATACATTGATGAAAGCATTATCCCTCCAAAATACAATAATTCAAGACAAAAAAAATCTTTAATTAGATTTTATTTATAATATTACAATTGTTATTAACAAATAAAAAAAATGCTAACAAATTTTAATCTAATAGTTAAAAGTGTTAGAAATTTGTGAATAAATGAGAGGTTTACTTGCCCAAATCTTACCAACTCTTTTAGATTTGATTACAATTTGTTTGTATATGAATTTTGAATAATACATTTTACAGGGAGGTTGAAATTCTAAAAAATATATGATACATATTTTTAATTTTTTAAAAAACATCTTACAGTTGTAAAAAATTTTAAAATATATTTTTTAAATTTAACTGAAAATATATTGATACATAGATGTAAAAGTATCTAAATATATATTAAAATGAGTATTTTTTAAATTAAAAAATAATTTTAAAATCATTAATTTCACTTTTTAAAATATTTTTGTAGAAAATTCTTAAAATTTTTAAATATATGAGTTTCATTATCCACCAACTATGTATGATATTAGTTGATTTTCATTAATTTAATTTTGCTTTTTTATTTTATTAATTATTTATGTAAATGTAAAAAATCTAGTAATAATAATAATTAAAATAGATGTGATAGCTTTGACAAGAAGATAAGCATATTAGGCCAAAGAAAAAAAATCAAAATTGAAAAAAAAAATATTCTGTTAATTTTGTCTATTTTTATATTTTATCAACCAATGTTAATTTTGCTTTTTTATTTTATTAATTATTTATCAATTAATTTTCAACAATTTGATTGCTTTTATTTTTTTTTTAAAATTTTATCAATTTTTATATTTTATGAACTAATGTATTGTATTTATTAATTAATTTTGCTACATGTATATATAGTTCATATTAATTGGCTATTATGGAATTTTTTGTAGTATTTTTTTATTTACATTATATTATATTCATGGATTAAATAAATAACATATATCTAGATAAGCGTCTTACCGCAATATTTTATATGCATTATAATTTATCGTGATCTAATAAAACACAATTGTTTAAATTCTTTAAAAATACGTAGTTTAAATCAAATGTAATAACAATATTCTTGAAATTATTTTGCTGACCGAGTTCCAAACTCAAAATAGTCCACTATAAAAAAATGAAAGATTAATTTGCTGACTTTTTAATTTAATAATTATATTTATTAATATGAATTTAATTCGAAGTAATTTACTGAAAAAATAAGTGAAACACCTTTGAATTGCTTAATTGGATTAGCAATTCGAAAATAATTGTATATATGACATATTTGGTAAATTTTTCATTTAGGATAACTTAGAAATATAAAGTAAAATCTGAGAACTAATGATTTTTTTTTTTTTTTGCTTACAAAAGGAGAATACCCTCAAGAAATTACAAAGAAATTATCCGATTATATGCAACACCAACCATATCGTGATGCAAACACTGCTTTACACCATCCAGAGGATGATCAATAAGTGTTCATTTAAGTGTTCATGACTATGTTTGGATCTATTGATTTATTGTTATGATGTGGTGCTCCTAAATCTAGGAGTTAATGTTATTGTTGTTTTTTTTTTCATTTTAGTTTTTTAATTGAACCTAAAAAAAAATATATTGGTTAAAATAAAAAATTATATATTTTACTATGGTGTTGAATATATATTTCACTTTGGTGCTTAATCATAGTTAAAAAAATACATTAGTGGAAAAATAAAAAGGGCGGTCCGGTGCACGAATGCTTCAGCAATGAGCGGAGTTCGAAAAAGAGTCGGACCCATTGAGTCTTTGTACGCGGCCTTTTCTTGCAATTAATTACAAGAGTCCGTTTTCACGACTCGAATCCGTGACCTTAGGTTACACGGCGACAACACTTATCATTGCACTAAGGCTTCCCTTCACATAAGTGGAAAAATATTGGTTGAAAATCTATACTATTTACTAATATTACCTTGATCCATTACATTTATGAAATTAGATAAAGTTTTAGTTCTACACCCAGAATTTGTACGTTTCTATACCAAGTTTATATAACTGTAGTTCAAATAGCTGAGAAAAAAATGACAAACAAATAATATGTAGAATTTAAAAATGCTTCTCAAATCAGAATGGTAACTTTTTTTTATGTTTTTTTTCTTCTAATTTTTGCATGTTTTCTTATTGTTAATAAATGATTAAAAATATTTAATATTAGATAAATATGATTTAAGAGGTTTTTTTATCATATTATTTATAATTAGTATTTTTTTCCTTATAAAAAAATAAAATTCTAATAAAATTATGAAGCATAATATTAAAATTCAAATAACTTACATTAAATTTTTATAATTTTAATAATACTTGTAACATGGCGCAAGTTCTTTTCTAATTTTATTTTTACTATAATTCAAACCAAACTTATATCTTACAACATTCATAAGACAAAGATATGTGTATATATTAAAAGTATGCCTATAGATAATATATTATAAAATAACTTGGGCAATGTTGCGAGTGTTGTTAAAAATTATAAAACTGCATTATAAGCTATTTAGATTTCAATTTTAGATTTTACAATTTTAATAGATTTTTTTATAAGGGAAAAATACTTACTATAAATAATATGACATAATTAATCATCTAATGCCATAAATACATAGTTACTAATCTTATGTGCAAAGATAATAATCACAAACAAAAATATAGATGCCTTATAATTATTTAAATTTTCTTTTAATTAATATATAAAAAAATTATTATTATTATTGTTATTTAAAAAAATATGACACATGTCTAGATTATAAAAAGAGACGTAGTATAACAGAAAAAGCAAAAAAAAGACTAACTTAAGCGTAAAAAGACTGACTTAATTATATTAATCATTTTTTATATTTTATCTTATCTTATTAAAATTTTTAAACTTTATTTTATAAAAATAAAGCTTCTAAACATTTACTGACAATTAAAATATAACATAACAGTCACATATTATCATGTGATATGAAAAAAATTTAATTTTATCTTATTACCAGCCTATATATTTTTTTAATAAGTCTAAAATCACATTTTTAATAGACTTAAAATTACTCAATCTGTCTTTAATTCTTCATACACCAGTATAAAATGGGATAAATTAATTTTTTTTATTTTAATTATATAGCAACATATTCTGCCATATCATTTCAGCTGTTAAAAAATGATCTCAAAAATTTTATTGAGATAAAATAAAAAAATTTAAAAATTTTATTTTTACAAAATAAAATTTATAAATTTTAATGAGTTAGAGGCGACAAATTTGAGACCATAAGCTTAATTAACCGGAAAAGACCTTATAAAGAAATCTAGATTGATTTAAAATAATAAGTCTCCTGTTACAAAATAAAACAACAGCTACAACACAGTGAAATAATTCTCTCATATAACTCTTTGGCACAAGCACAATTCTCACTCCCCACATCAGTGGCAATACAAGGAGGCTGAACTTGCCCATCCTGATACCAAGCTGAGCGCTTCTCAATTAATTCATTCGAGAAATAATCCAGCTTCTCAATACTGACATTTGGCATCACCACCACATGTGCAATATTCCCTTGGCAAGCTAGTTGCCACCTGCGAATAAACTCCTCATCTTGAGGCCGCTCAAACACTACTGTGCTGCTGAGCTCATTCAACATAGCACTAATCCCTGCATCACATAACCGGTCCTTCAAGTAATGAGCATTTCTGAGACACGTCTGTACTTCTTTCTGGAATCCTTTGTAACCTTTTCTGTTAAGGTGTACCAAAGGAAGATAGGAGCATGGCCATTGCGGCTTCCCATAATTGTGGCATCCCTTGAAGCAAGGTACTCAACATTCCTTGAGAGAGCATTAATGTGTTCCATCCTTGTTATCTGAACCCCACATGGCATTGGACAGCCAACAAACTTGTGGCCAGAAACACTCACACTTCCAATAGGCTTTTTGAAAGTAACCTTTGGTGCCTGTTCATCACAAGCAATAACAACACAAAACATTAAGAAAATTCAATATCATGTTGGGGGGTGGGGCGGGAAGAGGGGAAGTGGGGACTCTTCTAAGCAACATGCTTAACAGCCAGATTACAATCAGGTCATAAGAGGTCATTCACTAATAAAAGAATAAATAAATATTCCTTGTTCATTAGAAGTAACTTGCTCGTACATTTTATATTTCCACCAGTTATAAAGCCTTATGATTTTAAGATTGTCAAGCCTTTTTATCGCCATAAGTCCAAAATGAAATTACTTACAAACTTGACAAAAGGTATCATAAGTCCAAATAATGCTCCATCACATTGGATGTAGAACCGATCATGTGTGAATCCACCATCTTGCAGGGTCTGTATTACAAGATCAAGGTCATCTACGGCGCCTTTCACAGTTGTGCCTGCAACCAGGATAAAACATCAAAATAAATAAGTAAATGCAGACATAAAGATACATGTAACTGCCTATGTATAATAGTAAGAGATATACCTATATTAACATTGACGATGGCTGGTTTGTCCTTGTTATTTTGTAGCTTAACTTTAAAATCAGTACAATCAATTTCACCAGAGACGAGACAGTGAATCTTCACACATTCCATTCTATACATGCGAGCTGCTTTTATGACAGAATAATGTGATTCTCGTGATGCATATAGTATTCCATCCGGTAAAACTTCCCTACTGCATGGTGAAAAAAACCCATTTCATTTTTTTGACACTTGATAATCATCAAAGATGCTCAAAAGGAAAAGAAAAACAGGACAAAGCCAAAGCTTAAAGCTACTGACCCTACTAGAATCCCATGAAGATTTCCTTCTGTGCCACAGTTGGTTATGTAACCCCAGTATTCATTTTTCTCTATCTCCCATAGACGGGCAAACCAATCTAAAACTCCAACTTCAAACTGTCTTTAATGGACACCATAGTTACTCTCAATAAATGGATCACCAAGATTGTTTATGGAGAAATGCTGAAACTGTGCCAAAGCACCATAGTCAAAATCCAAGTTATAAGGATAACCTGTAACAAATAACCAATTGAGTGTAAGAACTTGATGAATACACATTTTGAAAAGCAGAGGAACGAGAGGAATGTTCTAAACACTTGTTTGATCTTCATGCCAATTACTTGCAAACATTAGAAAATAGGAAGTATTACTATTTCTATAATATAACAAGGATTCAGGGAAAAAAATTGGAGAAAGCTTAATATAACAATATCATTAAATTATTTTGAATATTATACAAAATTATTTTGAATGTATTAAAATGTCCTCTGTTAATTCACCAATATTAAAATAACTATACCCTCACTTCATTCATTAACTCATTAATGACAAGGGTTAGTTGAAAAAAATTAATTAATTTTTCTTGATTGAATAAATTGACAATTTGAAAGGTTTTTACAAAAGTGATATTTTCTTTTTTGAAGTGACAATTTCAGCAGATCAAGGGAGTATTAACAAAAATTTGAATTGCAAACTTTCCACCTTTTCTATGGTTTCTTAGAGTTTCTTTTCCAGATATTAGTTATTTACATATTCAAACGATTTTGGCTTACCAAGTCGAAAACAAACGAAACAACTTCTGTTAAAGACTATGATTCAAAATCTAAGCACGAATATAAGAACAATTGAACATATTTTTTAAGAGAACTAAAAAGATCCACAAAATCCAAATAACTGCGCCAATGAAAATTTCGCAATCACAAGGAAAAAGAACACCAAAATTGCCCCAGAAAGGAAAAGATTAGAGCATTGTAATTTGATTTATACCTAAATGATGGTTGGTTCTTTCCAACAATCAGGCTCTGTGACCTCCAGACACTCGGTGTGCACGTTTCTCCCTAATACAATCTCTCTCCCATTTTGCTTGTTCCCTTCTAATTCAGCACCAGCTTCAAACGCTTTATCTGCCGCCACAACCGGAGGCAGAGGCTCAACTTCAATCATAGCAGTAAGATCGAAGTCCTCCGCCATCGCCTCCACCTCAGTCTCCGCCTTTCCTCCGTTAACGTAGGTGGAAACTGCCTCAACTTCCATTGGCATCTAAATTGTAACAAGTAGAAATGAAAACTGAATAACGGAGCTTGGGCAGCTGTCGATCTGAAATGGACGAAGGTGGCTGTGGCTCAGATCGAGGGGAACGAAATGGAAAAGCAGTGAGGAGCATTTGGAGTATCTGTTCAATATTTATAGGCAGAAATTTGCTCTTTAGTCCTTTGCTAGAGCCTTGTTTCGTGGTTGGCTTGGCTGAGAAAGCTCGTTTCTTTGTTTGTTTGCTCCTTAATTTTTATTTCTAATTAACGCGCCTAATTAATTTTTTCTGTTAACGGAATACGCAAAATACTTCATTTACTGTCTAATTTACCCTTTTCTTAAGATAATTAAATAAATTTAAATTAAATAAAAATATGAAATTTAAATTTGTGACTTGTTGATGGATTTTAGATTTTTTTTTTTAAATATTACATGCATTGAATGAAAGACAAAAGAGATTTTGAATCCATTATCTAAGAAACATGCAGTTACTATTAAATTATATCTCAACAGCATAAGTTTAATTGATATTTTTTTTTAGATAATTCGATACATTAATAAATAAAACATGATAAATTACGTAATTCTCTAAATTGTATTATTATAATTTTATATTTTATTTTTCAAAATGTTAATTCTATTAGTTTAAAATTAACATTTTTAATCATTAAATTAATTAAAATAGAAGTACAAATACTTGAAAAATTAAAAGTTTTCTATAATATAGCACTTAAAGCATATATATTTTCATAATCTTGTTAAAATCATCACCTTTAGCCTATATACAATGTTTAAAAAAATTATTAAAATTTTAAAATATTAAATAAAATTAATTTAAATTTACTAAAATTCCTTATATCACTATCGAAAAGGAGGTTTCAGCAACAGTTATAAAGTATATTTAGTGACGATTTTAACCATTTCTCAGATTTTTCTTTTTTTTTTAATTTATTTTTAGAATTTCAATCATTATATAATTTATCGGAAGAAAGCTTTTTTTTTTATTATGAATAAAGATATATTTTTTTTGAATCATTTTTAATAAATTGACAAACTGGATGGATATGTAAAAGATATTCTTTTTTTTTCATCACTTCGACATATAATATATATAAGACCTGTGTTTTTTATAAATAGTCATCCGGATTTGGTCACTGCGACCCCCTTGTGAGGAGACATCCCTTCTTCTGAAGCTGTAAGATTAGTTTGCCAACTTCCTTAGAGAGAGGGGTATTTGTGCAAATAGATATAATCAATGTAATCGCAGAAATTATCAAAATAAAAGAATTAATAATAATAACAATAAATACATAAAAGAACTCTAGGTAATTCGTTTCCTATGTCTTTCTTTCTATTACATTCTATCTCAGCATATCTCACTATATTATGCAATATTTAAAAATCATTAAGACCGTTGGTTATAATCTCTTCTGACAATTTAAAAACCGCCACTAATAAAGACGTCGTTAGATTAGTTTGCAATGATTTTAGGCTTGCATAATCGTCGCAAATTAATATTTAGCAATAATTTTTTAGCTGTCACTAAATTTCACTTAAATGCATCATCGCCATAATTCGTTTAAATTTTATTTTTTAAAAAATTATTACGGTATAATAACCATCGCTATTTATATTTTTTTATTTTTCAACACTTTTATTTTTATATTATTATTTTGTGACCGTTTAAAAACCGTCACAAAATTTATTTATTTATTTATTTAATGCTAATTTATTACAATACAAAAATCAATATTTAATGCTATTTTTATTACAAAATAAAAAGTATACATTTTATAACCATATCACCTGATACAAATATTACTAATCCAATTCCATTACAAATAATTTAACTTCATACATCAAAGAAAAATAAATAAAAATAGCTATGATTTATAAATGACAAAATTACTTTTAGCAGTCACAGCCAACACTTACTTCTATCACACCACTTACACTACTAGGCATTGGTTTACAGTACTTGCGCTTGTAACTATAATTCTTGCTATTGCTTTTGTCCTTGGCCTTTAATATACTCAAAATCAGTTGATAGCAATCATAACGATCATATATTTCAAATTTGAGTTTTATGTTTGTTTAAAAAAAATTCCTCGATCTCTCCTATAACACAAATATTCCATGATATAATAATTAGTTGATTTTTTTTAATATTATTTTATATAAGCTCTTTCGAGAGAAAAATATAGAGATGACAGTGGGACGAAGAATCTCTGCTTTCCGCAAGATTTGCTCTGAATAAAATGAAATTTTTTTTTTCTGTAGGAACGGGAAGAGATTTCTCTCCGTTGGGCGAAACAGGACGGGGACGGAGAGTATACTTTTCGCCCCATGGAAATCTCTATCCTTGTCCCAATGGAGATCCGAAAATATATTTATATATAATATACATACCATATACATACTATATATGCATTATATATATAATATACATATATATTATACTATACATATTATATATTATTATGTATATAGATCATATATTATTATATATATTATATTTTAATTATTTGTACATGCTTAATAAATTTATTTTGATATGTTTTATTTTATTTTTATAGTAAATTTTAAATTTTATTATATTATTATTTTATTAAGTATGTAATTATAATAAATTATTATTTATTATATTTTTAAATTTTAATTTTAAAAATTAAAAAAATATTTTTCTCAAGAATCTCGGAATATTGAAATAAGGATGGAGAGTATTCCCCCCACACCGCTCTGCCCCGTTCTGTTGCAAGCCAAGGAAAACAAAAGAAGGGCTGACTCCTCGCATTGCATGGACTATCTTTATGCTATTTTAATTTTTAAAGCCATGACTATTTTAGCTTGATTGAATAAGCCGCAGCTTAACACAAGTCTTAATAATAAAAGTTTTTTCACAAAAAAAAAAAAAACTTGAGAATTAATATTAATACGAGGATTTTGCTAATTCCTAAAATAAAAATCACCAGAAAAATAATAAAAAAAACACAAATTCATAAAAAAAACAAAAATAAAAGCTAAATAATGATTGCTTAAAATTTTTTTTATAGATGTTATATACAACACAAATATTAATTAGAAGTAGGTTAAACATGGAATCGGTAATTATACCGCAAATTAAATATTATTTGTTTTATTCAAATCGTCTAATTAGATATGATCTAATTATTTCATATCACAATATATTATCCTCAATTCAATAAAAAAATATTAATAAAATCTCATTTAATCTGAATTATATCTAAAAATATTATACTCCCTTCGTTTTATTTTAAATATCACGTTAGAACTATATGTACATAATAAAAAAATAATTAACCATAAAAAATTTTATAAAAATTTTATTTTAATTTATTTAAGTTTTTTTTTATATATTTTTTACTTTACTTATTCTTTTTCATTAAATACGAAGTTTAATTAATGATAATATTAAAAATTTTAATTAATATTTTCTTTAAATTTTAAAAGTGAAACTTGAAATAAAAAAAAATTATTACGCACCATTTGAAAATGAATGGAAATGAGTATTTCTTTTAAAAACTGCAGCACACAACTGGCTTTTTTTTTTCCTTAAAAATAACATATAATAAGTTATAGAGTAATTAAAAGAGAAAATCTTTTTAGGATGCAAGAGAAATTTGAAATTAGAGCACAAAGCAAATTATAAATCCACCATATTGGTAAATAATAGAAAAATGAAGTGAAGAAGGAAAAAATATAAATAATAAACAAATGAGAAAGAAGATGAAAAAAAGAGATTATGAACGTTGAAAGGGCAAGAATATGGTTGTCATTTTATTGTTATATTATTGGCAATTTTATCATTTTAAATCTATTAGTAGTTACAAACCTCTGTCACCTAACTTTTTTTCCCTTAACACATGACTATTAAGACTTTTAACAGCAAGTGAAATATACATATTTAATTCATATTAAAAAGGGTTCAATGTTATATATCTAAAATTCAGAGAATTAATGCGTAAATCACGTAAAATTTATGAGGCAAAAAATTTATTTTTTCTTAATTTTTTTAAGAAATATTTGACAGTTGTAAGAAATTTTAAAAGTATAAATTTTTATATTTAACTGAAAATATATTATGATATATTAGATTTAAAACTATATGTATACATTTTAAAGTGAGTATTTTTAAGAATTGAAAAAATAATTATTTTGAAAATAATTTTTAAAAATATTAATTTCACGTTTTAAAATATTTTTATACAAAATTTTTAAATTTTTTAAACATGTGAGTGATATAAATAATTTATAGTCCTTTAAGTTCAAGGATTATATATATATATATATATATTTGGCCTAATTAGTTTTCTTTTCTTTTTTTTTTTTCCTTTCTCATATTTTGCAAGGAAAAAGTTAATTTATTTCTCTTATCCCAAAAAAGGAGTGAAAAGTAAATAAATAATTTATCTTTTTAACTTCTCCTATTTAATTTTTAATTTATCATTTGCTGTTTTCTCACTTATTATCAATATATTTAAGTTAAAAAGACGAATTTTATAATTAATTTTACATGTTTTTGTAATTATATTTTTTATTAATATTATCTCAATTTAAAATTTTAATTTTAATTCAACCCTATAAATGATACTGTCAGTGGTATTATCATAATAATTTGAATGATAAAAATGAAATTAAACTTGAAACTTATTAAATCATATAATTAGTTTAATTTTTAAATTTAGAAGGATTTAGTTAGATTTTTAATATTATAAATTTAAATAATTAATTAACAATAAAATTAATGACATAATTAATTAATAAAGATAAAAAATTAACTAACATCAATCAAAACATACAAAACTTAATTCAAAATATAATATACAAATTTAAGAATTTATTCAATATTTATATATATATTTTTTTTGAATTATCACCTAAATACTTACAATATATAATCATAAAAAATAATGTGCAACTAAATTTTTTTTAATATCTTTCTCGGCCCTTTGGCTAAAATCAAGCGTAGAAATTTTGCAATTAAATTTCTCATCATAAGGAGCTGAGAGAAAATATATAATCATAAAAATGGACAAAATTTCCAAAATTTAGATATTTATTATCAATTTTATGGATTCTGAATCTTCTTGGTGGTCCCACGGCCGCGTGGGAAGTAGAATTTCCAGAGATTCGGCCAGAGGAAAGGGCCCATGTTAGATTTTTTCCTCTTTTTATGTTGTATGCTGATTTAGAGGGTGTTTCTCAAAACTTAAAAGCTGGTCAAAACTGCTTATAAGCTGTTTTTAGATTATAAGTTGTTTATTTAAGTGTTTCTGAAAACTTAAATAGTAGATTATAATCTGATTTTAATCAGTTTTTTAAAAGTTGGGTTTTGCTACTTTTTTTTAAGCACTTATTTTTTAAGCAGTTTTGACCAAGTAAAAGACCATACTATCCCTACCTAATATTCAATATTCCAAATTTGCCTACCTTATACAATTTAGTTCCCATCAAAGAAATTTTATTATTATTATTATTATTATTATTATTATTATTATTATTATTAAATTTTATTATTATTATTATTATTATTATTATTATTGCAAAATAAATTTTGAATTGACATTTAAAAAATTATTTTTATACAATAAATAAATTTATGGACAGTTTGGTCATTTTGACAGTTTCTACAATTAAAAACTGATTATAAGCTGATTTTACAGAAACACTTAACTGATTATAAACTGATTATCAGCTGATTATTAGCTAGTTTACAGAAACGCTTAACTGCTTATTTTTAATCTGATTATAATCTAAAAATCACTTATTCACAATAAGCTGAAAAGCTCCAGTTTTGAGAAACACCCTCTTAGCAAATAGGACAGTGAATTGTAATTGATTAGCAGTCACGTGCACCCTATTACTGTTATCACATTATGTGATTTGTCATATCCTGAAAAAAAATTTATTTATGGGCCCCAGAAAACGTTACTGTCCTTTTCTGCTCTGCCACGTTTTCTTGTTCTATATTTTTATTAGACTTAATTAATAAATTTATTGTAAATTTGCACGTTTTTGCTTTTACGATGCTTACTTGTCAACAATTCCAAATTTAAAAATTAAAAATTAAGAATAATAATAATAATATTATGATAATATCTCAAATTAAGAAAATAATCTTAAACTAAAATTTATTAGGTCACACTGGTTTTTTAAAATTTTATAAAAATTAATTAAATTTTTTATTTTATAAATTTCATAAATTATTTCTAACTAATTTATTGAAATAATAAATAAACTATAATTTGAGATGAATAAAATGACAAAAAAAGTATAATATAATAAATTTATAAATTAATTTATTTTGTGATCTGTTGATTAATAATTTTTTAGTTGCAATGATATACTATTTATTTGTATAATTCAAAATTTTAAAAATCAAGCAAATTTTATTGAAATGGAAAAAAAAAATAAAATTTAGGATGTGTTTATTTATAAAAAAATTAGGCTTATTTTCTAAAAGTAATTTTTTTTATGGGAAATGAACAATAGAAAATAATGTTCATATAATCTAATTTTCTACAATTAAAAATAGAAAACACGTTTTCTGTTTTGTAAAATTTAAGAAGAGAGTATAAAACTTATTTTGGATTTTTTCAAATTTAGAAAATATGAGATTTCTAAATTCTAGGTCAACTCTTTTATTTTTATTTTATCATATCAACTCCTCAAGATCTTGGGATTGAATATCAGTATCTTTTTTTTTTTTGAAAAGAATATCAGTATCTTGATATTTGCCTTCTATGTTGAAATTAATTAAACTTTAGGTAGTGGTTATTTTGGTCCTATCAATATTTTATAATTAATTTTTCTATTTCTCACTTTTTATTAATTTTCAATTTATTTTATTCTTTACTCATTTGTACATAGATGTGATATTATATATATTAATTTTCAAAGTCTGAAAAATAACTTTTTATTTTTTCACTAATAAATTTATGACTACAAATTTTCCATAAAAAATTATTTTTAATTTCTTTTAAATAAATATATTTTCTATTTTTTAAAACAGAAAACTATTTTTTATTTTTATCAAATAAACACTTTTTTTATTTTTTTCTAAATGAGCATTGTTTTTTAAATTTTTGTAGAAAATAAATACACTAATTTTTTTAAAGGTATATATATATTTTAAGGCTAAATAATTATAAAGTCTCTAAAGTTTTATATATTATACTAGTCAGTCCATATATTTTTAATATCTAATTTTTGCATCCCTCTGTTTTTAAATATTAAACTGTTTAGTCATTCTGTTAATATTTTTATCCTAAAAATATTAATCAACTATTTTGATATTATAAAATAATTTATTTGACCTTTTTTATATATTTTTTTCTTTGTTATTTGTTAAGTCATGCTTATTTAATTTTATTTATATTTTTTACTCATAATTTATTTTAATTTTATAAATATTATTTAAAAATAATTACCACATGATGATAAATATTTTAATTATTAAATAATTACCACATGATAATTTTTTTTAACCAAAACAAACTTTGATAGAATATAAAAAATAAAAAATGCAATCAGCAATCAAATCTCAAATATAAGATACTAAAAAAAAGGCAAGTAAAATGAACTTCTACATTGACATGTCTCCTCTTCCACTGAAGAGAAAAATCACTCTTTATCTTTTGTCGTCTTTGCAATATTGTATAATTAGCTCCATAACCATGTCGAGCGAATCTTATCAATTTGATGTTTTGATAATTATATAGTTTACAATTAATATTAATATCTTTTAACTTGGTAGCATATAATGTAATAAATTGAATTAAATTAAAATTTACTTAAGATGGTAAATATCTATTTTTGTAATAATTAAATTACGAATTATTTTAATTATTTAAAAATTATATTTAATTATATTATTTAATATTTAAAAATTTTAAATTTTTGAGAAACTTCCAATCCTATCTCAGCACAAATAAAAGAAAAAACGACACCCTTCATAATATTTTTAAAATTTTTTATTTTTTTTACGAGAGCTATTTTAATCATTTTATTATAATCTCATAACAAACTCATTATAAACTGTATGAGATTTATAAACTTATTATAAACTCATTGTAAACTAATTATAAACTATATGAGATTTATAAACTTATTATAAACTCATTATAAATTAATTATAAACTTATTATAAACTCTCTGTAAATTAATAAAAATATAATATTTTAATTAAATATTTTATAAATTTTGATATTTTTGATAAATATTTTATAAATATAGTATATTTAGAATTATTTTTAAATTTTTTTGTATTTTTATAAAAAGGCTAGAAGAGAATTGGCCTCTATTTGTCAAACTAACATAAAATTGGGTTTAAGGCCTCAAGCGAAAGCTGATTCGGCCCACAGTAAATACCAACCTAACCCAGAAATCCAAAAAGGAAACACTTTTTTTTTTGGAATTCTATCAATGAAATATAAAAATTTTCATGATTTTTAAGCCTTTTTCATTTTAGGCAAAATATTTTCAATAGGATTTGAAAAAGTAATAAAAAAATTCCTAATTAGTTAAAAAAAAATTCAAGAGAACTAATCACATTTTGTAGACATATAAAGAGAATCATATAAATTTGTCAATTTTCTATGATCAACATCCTCTGTTTATTTTCTTTGATAAGTCTTATTTATACAGTACGAGAGTAATTATAATTTTTTTTTGGAACAATTATAGTAATTATAATTAATAGGTAACAATTGATCAATATTAGAGCATATTTATGCACAAAGTAAAACAACTAAAAAATTAATATTACTGCATATTTCAATAAAACAATTAAAATTAAATTAAATAACAAGTAATAAAAAGGAATTTATAAAAGTAGTTTTTAAAACTTTCGTCTACTCTTAAAAAACAAAATAACGAAAATGAATAATAAATTTGACAGAATTAAATTAAAAGATAATCTAATAAATTTGATCAAATAAAAAAATTACTTTAAAAAAAAAAAATCGGATCAGACCTCCAGATAAAATGGCAAGTTACTCTGATAAATTTGAGCAAAAAAAAAAAAAGTTATTCAGATAAATATTTTGGCTTATAAAATTGGCGTCAAAACCAAATTAACTGACGTAGAGTGTAACAGCTTGATCGCAAACTTACCAAATCCTCTTTTTCTTATTTCCCTGGTTTCTCCATTTCTTCTCCCTCCCTTCCTCCTCTTTGATCCGGTACTTCGCCGGCCTATTCGAATTAAATGGATGCGTCGCCGATCAACAGATTGCCGCAAGATACACTCCACCAAATCTTCTCCTTTCTCACTCTTCGTCAAATAATGATCTGTAGAACAGTCTGCAAGTCCTTTAATCAGATTTTGGCTTCATCTTCTTTCATTGATCTCATCTCTATTCGACCCCCTCTTCGTTTCCTTGCTTTACGACCTCCTCACCACCATCATCACCACCGCCACTACCACCATCACGGCCACCTGTCTCCGACTCCTTCTCTCCACGTATTTGACCCCGAGCAGAACCAGTGGATTACATTTAATCTAAGCTTTTTACCTTTCAGGTCTCCACATCCTGTAGCATCAGCTGGTGGCGTCGTTTATTTATGGGGTGACTCGCCTAACTCGACCGAGTCAAGTAAGTCACTTGTGGTCTGTAACCCGTTGACTCGACAGTTCAAGGTGTTACCTCAGCTTGGCTCTGCCTGGTCGAAACACGGTGCTGTTATGGTTGACTCAGCGAACCGAGTTATGGTACTAATGGAACTCGCTGCTTTGTATTTGGCGAACACAAATGCAAACTCATGGTTAACCTTCTCTTCGAATTTGCCATCAAAACCCAGAAGCCCAATTTTAGTTTCGGACTCGGTTTTTGCTTTATGTGATGTTGGGTCTCCATGGAGGCCTCAATGGAAGCTCTTTACATGTAAATTGTCGAGTCTTAATTGTCCCAATAACCTCAAAAATAGCAACCCAACACCATCGTCGTCTTCATCGAATTGGGTTTGCTTAGAAAAGCACGAATGGGCTGGTCTCTTCGATATCATAAAACGGCCCCGTTTGGTTCGTGGAAACGGGAATAAACTGTTGATGATTGGAGGGTTGAAATCGACGTTCTCGTTGAACCCATCGTGTTCTACGATATTGATATTGAGGTTGGATTTGGAGAGATTGGAATGGGAGAAAGCTGGGAGAATGCCAGTGGAGATGTACAGGTATTTCCAGGAGTCAAGTAAGTTGAAGGTGTTTGGCAGTGGAGATAGAGTTTGTTTCTCGGCCAAGAGGGTGGGCAAATTGGCGCTGTGGATTGATTGCGGTGAAGAAAGGAGTATTTGGAGGTGGATTGATGGGGCGCCTGGTGGTAATGGCGGCGGCGATGGGATTTGGAGAGGTTTCGTTTTTGAGGCTAGACTTGCTGCATTGCCTTGAATTGGTATGTCTAAAAATCCAATTTGAGTCGGATATTTGTGTCTGTATTTGTATTAAATTGAATGTGTGATTTTTAGGAACTTCTCGTGTCATCGACTGGTGCACTATTCTGTACTTAATTTACCAATTAAATATTGAGAAAAATGTTGTATTGGATTTACATTATAAATTGATTGCATGTATTGTTCTTTGATAACCTTACTTTTACGTTGTTTCTTCTTTTGGATTTGGAAATGGGCATAGCTTGATAGCACTATGACTTTTGCACTTGAAATTAGAAAATCAGGTTGAGTTTATTGTGGCATTATGTTTGATGATTAATGAGACAAGTAAGAAGGGAGAGTTCTTTTTTATTTTTTATTTTTTAACTTTTAGGGGTAAAAATATAGGTTTTCTTAAGGAGCCTTGTATACTTCATAAGGTTTTCATTTGATTTTCATGTTGTTGAAGTAAACAAAAATAGTTTTGTTTCACTCTTGTGATAGCAAATCAATGTCCAAAATTTTCTTTTTCCTTTCCTTGATGTAGGACTCTAATAACTTTTTCAATGTGGTTGTACATTGTAAATTCTGTTTTCATCTTCCTAAAACTATTTTTGGTCTATAAGTTGCTTTTCCAAAATGTAACATTCCATGTTAACTGTCCTGTTCGTGGTACTTAATTTGGGAATTGTTAAAGGCATATGATCTAAGCCTCTAGACGTTTTCTAATGTTTTAGGCCTTATATTAGTTCAAAGAGGCCTTTGGTATCCAAGGGAGTAACATTTTGGTGTTTTGGACAGTATACTCTATGAAATGCCAATGTGACTTGGGGCTGGCTTTTCAATCAGCTTTTTCTTGCAATATATCTTCTTCTTGCTACTTAAGTGATGTTGTTGTGATGTTTTGCTTTGGTATGAAAATGAAGAACTTATGGAGACCATTTTTTATCATCACTTTGCAATATATGGTTCTCATCAGTTCTAAGGTGTGAACTGGTCATATTCCATAAGAAACACAGGGCATATATCTTAATGAATCACTATTGATGCCAATCTTATAGGGCTTCAAATATGAGGAAATGGGGATGCTGTTAAATTGTTAATTTTCTAATTGAAATATGTGGCTTCCTGGTTCTTGATATTTTTGTGATTCTTGATTTACAAGAAGATGACAATAATTGAATATGCCTTAAGAAACCATCTGCAGTATACTAACTTAGTTATTTTTCTCTATTTTTCCCAATTCTTTTGCTCTATGTTTTGCCAAGGTGTGTTTCTATTTTTCTTTTTTTCACTGTGTCTGAATGAGTGTGTTTTAGAATTGTTACAGAAATCTAAGACCCTGATTCAACATCAGAACCTAGCACAGTTTTCTTTTCTTTTTAGCAAGCGTTTTACTTGATTAAGTGGCAAATTGCAAGTGTGCTATGACAGTTTTGTTTACTGCAACCCAAAGATGTGACATGTAAGCTACAATTTGCATGGCTGAGCATAATGACTTGGAGGAATTTGATTGTGATTTGAAGATATTGCAGTCTTTTAAAGGATTTTAATTTTTGAAGTTTAAACATTGACATGCATTTATGATGGAATAGAAGATGTATTCATGACACTCATCAACATTATACATTTGATTGATTTTTGGTTTATGATTATGGACATGTGACTGTCATTATCTTTTGTTTTCTTGATTATTTTGTGGAATTGGAAATTGCACCTGCTGCATGGGACTTAATGATTATATATATATATATTTGTTTGTTTGTTTGCCAGTATATATTTGAGTAGGACCTTTTCTGAATCTTACCCTAAAAAACTGTACATTTTTCGGTCAATGAAAATTGAAAAGTTCCTTTAGTCTTCTGTATGCAATCAGCCTAGTGCATATCTAGGAATACTTATAAAAGTAGTTGCTGAGGACTTAGATTTCCAGTGTAAAGAGACTGAAATTTCCGTGTTGCACCTGCTACTTTTTCCAAAAGGGTCAATCAATTGCTTGTCTTGATAAACATTGGTGGCACTGATGGGGATCAGTTAGAAGCCCTTTATAAAAGAAAACTTATCCTCCTGCTACACTCTCTTCTTTCTCAATTGGAAAATTCCTTGTGCAATCAAAATCTTAATCTTATGACCATTTGGAACAGCCTAAAGTGCAGCGCAATGTTGAATGATCTCACCAAGAATTCTACTGAGAAAGAAAATTTGACAGTTTGAGCGAAATTGCCCATTTTTTAGGATAATTTACTCATCATCTAAGAAAGTCTTCATGATCGACGAGTCTTTATTAGTCATGTGAGGCTGATATTCTTTCTAAAGAGATTCGACTCAGAATTATTATACGCCTAAGATCCACTATTGGAACAATTTCATAGGTTTTTCGAGAGTGAGAAGTACTGAAGGAATGGCCATAGGAATGGTGCTTCATGACATCTTACAATGTCTTCCCTGAGCGAATTAGTTGGTACTAGAGTCATACATTAAGGCATTAGCTACCAGCGTGCAGCCCACTTTAATCCTGTTGAGTTTTTCTTTCTCCTCCGCTGTTTGATCAAATGTGAAAGGAAGATATAATTAGTTTCAGCATACTATGCTAGTCTTCTGCATGCTGATCGCAGTGAACCTGTATTTTGTAGACCTAACAATTGCAGTTAATATCAGAGAAATAATCTTGTTATGTACAAGATCTTGCATTAATTAGTGTTGGCCACTGGATTATTTCCATGATGTAAAGATCAAGAAGAAGAAGTTCCTTGTCTTGTGTTGCCTTGATGCAATATCGCTTGGTTGTAGTGAATTGTGCAAGTTTTACATATGGTGAAAGCTTTGGGAGCATCTGGAAGGTAAATATTGATTATTATCTCTGTAGTTACTCGTTCATGTAATATCAATGAATGAATATCTCTACATTTATTGGAGAGCCCTTGAGTGAAATTGGAAAGCCATTTGACTGAATGGCTTTTCATTATTGTCTTCTTGCTTTAAATGGATGATACTCTGCAACCATGTTTTAAGCGAAAAGGTCAGTTGGCAATCTTCAACAACCTGAACTCCTGTCGTAGATCATCAGTTGAGGTAATGTCACTATTCTTCTCCTTGAAAAGCAATGAAAATGATTTCCATCATGTATGGAAGTAATTATGCATTCTTGATTTTGTTGCCTGGCAGGACTCTTCAATGTTGCAGTCGTAACTATCCAAAGGAAGGCTTTGGCATTTGATAACAATAGCACCAACTAATTCGTATTGCACATTGTTCGAGTTGGGTTTCTTTCGTTTTCTCTATTTGGCAAGCTGATGTTATTAGAAGTTTAATTCTTTTTGCTAAGAGCTTTGTTCATAATCCATTAAGATGTGTGGATGAAGATTGAGAACCAAAATTGTGTTGCTTGGGTGCCTTTCGGTAGATTTGCATCTAGAGGATTCGTTCATATTAGTACGGCTCAATGTGAAATTGTTGTTATTATTATTAGATGGAGGATGTTCTGTCCAGAAACTAACAAGATCTCCTACAGGGTCGCACAACTTATACCCTATCAGCATATAAAATTTCATGCAGACCAGCTGGAGAGGAAACTCAACTTCTGTTATCCTGTGGGAAGAAAGCGAGTTTAGTTGGACAATCTTCAACTTGGTTTTCCTTCTCTACAGATGCTGCACTGCATTGCTGAACATATGACGAATGGAGTATTGGAAGGCATGGGATTAAGTTCGTGACAGTTCCCCAGCAGCTATTTGGATATCTTGAACTCCAAAGCATTTATATAAAATCTTGTGAGTCTGGCTAGTTACAGATTTAACTATTTCTGCAGCCTCTATGGCAGGCGACTGCAACAGATTCATAGAACTACAATTTCCAATTGTTATGATGAAGAATTTCTGCTGCTACTGGATTGCACTCGCCACAAACCTTCATAATTTTTTATCTTTGGGGCCAGTGAAGCTCAGACTGATCCCATATTCTGTTCAAGTCTTTCTGCCAATCTCCCTGGTTAAAATTTGCCCGTCGACATGTCACCTTGATTTGCACAAATAATATGCTAAAATTGATATATATATATATCATCCAAAATAAACTTAAGCCAACGTCTATCATCTTGTTTGCATTTTATATTATATGATCTTGATCCCTTATTTGATATAATTTTTTAAAATTTTATCATAATTCAATTGAGATTCTAATGTTTCATCTTTGAAACATTTAAAAATATTTTAATTTTAATTTTACAAATTAAATTTTATAAGATTGAATATAATTAATTTAAATTTTATTAAAATTAATAAAAGAAACAAAATTTCATAATTTATTATATCTACCATCAGACAATAAGTAGTGAGAGATAAAGCTTAGCTACATAACAGGCTCAGCATTAATTCTCTACTTCTCTAATATAATATTAAATATATATATATATATATGTACACTATATATAAGACAAGAATGTCCATATCTATCTTTTTGCCTCTTCCTTTG
The DNA here is from genome assembly GCA_947685225.1 of Garcia nutans. NCBI lineage: Eukaryota > Viridiplantae > Streptophyta > Magnoliopsida > Malpighiales > Euphorbiaceae > Garcia > Garcia nutans. The sequence continues at coordinate 38,531,098 of CANTUV010000019.1, read as the reverse complement.
TCTTCCAAACTCCTTTTCTCCAATTTTTTTTTCGTCTCTTTTTCCTCCACCTCTAATTTCAATCAATCTATCGTTTTTTTTTTACTTCTCTTCTCATCTCAGTCACTTTGTATTTATTTACAAGTATTATAGCATATTATTATATGTTGAATTTAATATTTACAGATTTATTTCAGGAAAATAAAATATATATAAAATTTATGTATAAATAAATTTTAACATTTTATATTCATTTACGCCAAACATATTGTAAAGCTATTTTAGAATGTGAAACAACCTAATCACGAATCCTCTTATTCATGAGAAGCTAATAACAAATCTTCTTATTTGATACTTTTTTTAAAAAATTATGTACAAATTTTACCTTTTTCATCTCCTAGAGTTGTTGATTGAAAGCAGAGAATTTGGAGAATTTTTTCCTACCAATTAAAAAAAAGAAAAAAATAAAAGAAATAAACTATTGGAGAATAGAGCCCAGTGGGTCCACCTCATCTGTATGTCCCCAAAAGGCATTTGGGGACATGGTCCAGCCTTGCGAATAAAGCAAAGCTCTCTTTTTCTACTATATAAACTCTCACAGCCTACAACTTCTTTATTTCTTTAATTACATTTTTTAAGAATTTATTTATTTACTTTTCAAAACATTATAAACTCGAGTCATTTTGTGGCTTGTTTATAAAAGTTAAGTTCGTAATTCAAATTTTAATTCATTTATTTGTGAGGTTATAATTTTATTTTATATTAAAATTAATTAATTGAAATATATAATAAAAATAATTACAAAGTATATTTTTAGCTATGAAAATCAGTATTTAATTTTTTTTTAAATTTTTATGCACACACATATATATTAACTAGTATTATTATGCAGGGTAAAGTTTGAAAAAAATATCATATTGGTTGTATTTTTTTTTTTTTGAATTTTCTAAAATGAAATACGAGATTTTCACTATTGAATTTACAGTCTTAACCTTATTATAATTATTACGAGTATTTATATGGCATAATATCGCCGTCGACTTTTGACGCGATATTCAAATGATTATTATGATATAATGACAAACTGACGTAAATTACTACTCACACCTAGTGAATACTATTATTTAATTGCTGTAAATTTTAAAATACTAATTAATGATGAAAATTTTAAATTTTATTGTCAAAAAATCTATAAATTTTATAATAAATATGACTGCGATCACATCATATATTTTTCTATAATTTTCCCTATATCTATCCCTTATTTTTCTTATTTCTCATTTTTTTTACATTGATATTTTTTTGCTTAATACATTCTTCGCTCAAACTTTAGTTATTTTATTTTTTTATATTACTCAATTAATTATTTTATTTATTAAATTTATATTTTTTATTATAATTTAATCTTTATATATATGTATGGTATAGTACGAAAAGTCTACTTTTAAAATGTGCGTGAAGTCCGTTAAATCTGTTAATATATAATATAAAATGTCAAAATATATTTTAATTAATTAAATTATTATTTTTAAAATTCAAAAATTATTTTTATATTATTTATTAAAAATTAGTTAAATTTAAATTTATCTATAATATTATATTAAATTAAAAATTAAAAATTAATTAAATAAATATAAATTTAATTAAAAATTTTAATACTATTTTATTTAAATTTAATTACTATATTAAAATTTTAATATAGTAATGAAAATGATTATATAATTTTATTTCTTTATTCATCTTAAAAATTAAGTTAAATGACTATTCAATTAAAAAAAATTCTTCAGCCTCATCATTTTCACCTTTACAGTCATTATTCAACACCATCACTGTTCATTTTTCAGCCAAAAAAATAATTTTACAAATCAATCTTTGTACTGTTTATTTTTCAGCCAAAAAAAATGAGTTTTGTGGGTCTGTTATGATTTTACAAATAAAAAAAATCAAAAGAAAATCTTCATTTTTTTGCCATGGTCAAAGGAAAAACTAAAGATTCATTGTCCCAGCTTCGTCACCTCCAATTAAACCCAACAAATCCTACAAACCAAAATCTCGACGTCATCGCCTCTAATCAAATCCAAAAGCACATCAGCGCCTCTTTCATCTTGATGTCGGTGAATCCATTTTTACCAATGATAGAGCTCTCGATTAATTTCAGTGATGGAGCTAGCGAGTTAATCTGAGTAGCTATCGATTTTGAAGAGGATAATTGATTTTTTGAGAGGACATTCACACTAAGACTATCGCATGGGCAGTGCCTCCAAATTTCGTCGTGGTTCTTGTGGTGGTCGTGGCAGGGAAAGTGGGAGAGATTTTTGCAGTGGGAGAGGGAGAGGAAGTGATGGTGGAGCAGCGATAGTGGTTGTGGGTGGTGGTAAAATCTAGATCAAGATGTGAGATTTTTGAGTTCTTTATAATTTTTGGGTTCTTTAAAATCCAGATTGAGAAGTAAAATTTTTGAATTCTTTAAATTTTTGGATGGTGTTAAAATTCAGTTTTGAAATGGTTATGAATTAGCATATTACAGTTTTTTTAAAAAATAATTTTTAGATTTTTAAAATTCAATCAATTTAAATTTGTTATTATTATTATTATTATTGCTGATGTGAATAGGAGTTTTTAGATATAATATTTATTTGTCAAATGGTGGCTGATATGTATTTTTTGTCAGAACGTTTATATTTTATGCTTTTTATTATATCTCATATTTTAATATTAAGAGTTAGGTTATAATAAAAAATATTAATTTGAAGGATAAAGTGATTAATAAAGTAATAAGAGAGTAAAATGACTAAAGTTATTAATTTTAGGAGGTGACAAATATGTTAAGCTATATTTTTTTAATTTTAACTTTATTCGAATTCAAACATACATTATGTATTCTGTATGCAACTTCAATGTATTTTTTTGGGCCAGTTATGCAACTTCAATGTTACTAAATCAGAAACCAACTTCCGATAAAAAAAAAATCAGAAACCAACAATCGTATTTAATATTTGATGGATAAAAAACAATTTTATTCTTAATATTTATTTAATTATCATTATTGTTGTATCGGCACGTTAGTATGTGATGCACTTTACTTATCATCTGATTTTCAAGATCAAAATAGGACCCACCCACTTACCAAATGCACCCAAATTTTGCCGTTTGCGAAATGGACCTCCAGCCCAATTAATTTCAATAGACGGTGTACTAACATCATCTTATGGGTAATTTTACTTTAAATTAAATCCGAAATTGACCCCTCGCATTATTTTAAAATATATATATATATATTATTTTTATAAAATAATTATAGTTATTTAATTATATAAAAAATAATTAAATATATTATAATAATTAAAAATATATAAAAATAAAAATAATATTTAAAAATTATAAAATAATTACATCATTTTATTTATTTATATTAAATTAATAATATTTTATAATAATTATATTAATATTTTATTTATTTATATGTAATTGATAATATAGATTTATTTATTTTTTAAATATTAATCATATTTTATATTACTTATAAAAAAATTAATATATATATATATATTTGGAATAATGTGAATTCATTATTCTAGTATAAATTAAAATTGATGATAAAGATTAATATTTCATATTAAATATGAAAAAATTTTATTTTTTTAATATATATATAAGAGTAAAATAAAAAATAAAATTAATATTAATTTAAAGTGATTTTGTCTCTCTTTTAAATATTATAATAGATGTCAGTACTATTCTTTTTCAAATTAAAATAAATAAAATTAATATTATTTATATATTATTAATTAGAATGTCAAATTATTTTCTACATTGATACCAAATTATTTAATTATTCTTTGAATTTTGATTTAAAATCAATTAATGTTTTTAACTTTCTGAAGTTATTTAATTGAATTAATATTTCAGATTTTTTTTTAACGAGTGCTCTAGAACACCGATCAAAAGCGATCATTTTAAGTAAAATATAATTATAAACTGAGTGAAATGGAAAAGAATGTTTAAATAGAGTGAGATTTCATTATAATAATTAACATTCTATATGATGGATTAAAATTATTATTTTTCACTCATGCATTTATATTTTAATTTACTCCTTTAATTTTATCTAAATTTTCTAATCAGTATTCTCAGGGTACTTGTTAAAAAATTATTAACAATCTAATAAATTCATAAAACTTAACTAAGTACAAATGATCTAATTGGAACGGTTTAAATTAGAAAAATTAAGATTTAATTCTAAGATTGAATATTGTGATTTTAAAACATATTTTTATAATTAGAGTGTGTTTGGTGAATTATTTGAAAAATAAAGACTAAAAATATATTTTGTAAAGATATAATACGAGATTATATTTTACTGTAAAAAATTATATTAATATATTTTGAATATGCAATAAAATATTAAAAATGTGAATATAATTTGGTTTGATTACAAGTTACAATTCAATTTTATTGAAAAAATTTAAATAATATCTAAATTATTCTTGTAATATATATTTTTTATTCATTTGGATCACATGTGAAATTGGATAGTCAAAATATAAGTATAATTATTTTTTGAAATAAGATCCATCAATCTTTTTTTATGTGAAATATTTATCTCTATTCCTGCTATGTGAAATACTTTATCAATTGAGGGGATGTTTGGTTGGAGTTAGAAATGGGGATGAGACTAATTATTTTTATTGATATTATTTGGTTGGATAAAATAAATAGGTTAATGAGAATCGCATTATCCTAAAAAACAGAATGAGTGATTTCCTACTACTCCTTTATTAATCATATTTGATTTATGACAAAAATTAAAAATTAAAAAAATTCATATTTTTATTTTTAAAATAAAATAAATTTAATTTTTTATTAATAAAATTAAATTAAAATTTTAAAATAATATATAACCAATTTACTATTTTTTTATTATTTTTTCTAATTGCAATATCTTTAAATTTTTAAATAAATAATTTTTTTAATAAAATCTAATTTTAATTTTTTGAATTTTAAAATAAAATAAAATAAATCTATTTTTTATTTTTTTATTATAATATTTCTAAATTTCTTAAATAATAAAAAAATTTATTTCAATTCCAATTTCAATTAAATCAAACAAAAAGAATAAATAATAATTTCAATTACGATTTCATTTCATTTCGAATTTGATATCATTTTTTATTCTGAAATTTGAACCAAACACTCTCTTATTGATAAAATTTAGTGTAATTAGTATTTTATTTTATATAAAATTATTTATAAATTAATATAACATTATCAATAAAAGAGTATTGTATAGCTAATTTTTGAGAGGTTATGTTTTAATTAAATATTATAAGTCTAATTTTACACGATTGAAAGGAGCAAATTCACTTTTTCTTTCAATTGGGTACTTTTGTTGCAGTCTTCTCTTTGACCTAAGCGGGGGATTATCTTGTGTCACAAAATTTATATATGATTAACTAAAATGAAAGATTTGGCTAAGAATAATAAATATTATCTAGAATATTTTACACTGTTCTCTAAAACTCTGGAGTTGTACAGAGAATGTGCAAATTTATCTAGAATAGTATAGATGAACTAGAAATATCTATAGAACATGCTTTAAGAAATATCTAGAGAATATGCATGATATATGATTAAAATTATATAGAGCCTAATATAGACTGTTAGATTAAATTATTCACCGCCGTCCGTTGAAAAGGTGGAGTAATATAAATAGATATATGATTCATTCGTTATATCCATCCAATAAGTCTAATTCTTTATCAAGTAATAAGAGTTTTTAAGCATTTTTTCAACTATTTATTTTTCTCTTGTGATTATATGTGTTCTTCTTTTATATTTATCTTGTTTAAGCTTTTTTAAGTCAAGCAAGTATTTTGAAAAAAAAAAAATTAACTAACAATTTTTAAATATTAGGCAAAATTTGCTAGTGCAACACAAATTTAGGCTTATGAAAAAAAAATTTCGTGACACTTAGCCTTGTTGGGCATATAGCCATATACTTGATAGAAACAGTCAAACAGACAGATTTTTATAATTTAAGTATGTTTTAGAAAAACTTCTTTTTATATTTTCAGAAAAAAGCTTGCCAATATTGGCTATCCTCCAATATCAATTTTGGAATGTTTCACCAACCAATCTATTATCGAAAAAAAAAACTTAATTCTTATAATACCTAAATAACAAAAAATAAAAGAATAACAGTGGCAATAAAAAAATAACAATATATAGTACTTTTAATTTTACATGAAGTACTTTTTCAATTATAAAAAATAAATATATTTATCACGTATATATTTAACATTCGTAGTTAATAGGTCAATATTATATTTTCTACAAAAGTGTTATTGTTATATATTAACTGTATATATTTATTTAAGCATGTCATCATAGGCATAAGATTATAATGGCAAATAAAATAAATAATTTTTATGTTTTCGACTAAATTGGTGTATTAATGCAGAAAACAATAAATAAAATTGATTATTTGAGGATGAATATTGAAATTTAAATATTATAAAATATAAACGATAGATTTCCAAAATTCATTTAAAATTTAATTCTAAAGTTGGTTAGGTTATATTATAAATTTAAATTTTTTTTGCGTACATGTTTTTTAAATGATAGAAATATTTTTGTGTACATGTTTTCTTTTTTATTTTTTTATAATTCAAAACGTTCATTTTTAGAGGCATTAATCATTATTTAGTTTCATTGAACTCCCAAATAACTTAATGTTTCAATTTAAATATTTAACTCAAAAAATTATAGTAATTAAGTATTAATATTTATTTATATTTCTAGGTTACATCATATATATTATTATTCATATTTTATGTATTTTTTTAGTAGTGAGATATATGATAAGTGATAAATATCTATAAAACAAATTCCCCAATTCAATTACTTGAAAGAGAAGAATAATTAACATTCTTTCTCAAATATATAATTGTAACAAAAACAAAGACTGAATAATACCCACTAGCTCATAATAATAGTTTAGATAATTAATCAAGTTTTATTTTTGGATTTCTACGAACCTCTTCTCCTTATCTTGATCAAGAAATTTTCTAAAAGAGAGAAAAAGAACAATAATAATAATGTCAAGTCGATATATATATATATATATATGCAAAGAAGTAAATTCTCCCAAAGAAGACATAATAATTGATTGGAATTTGGAATGGACCATTAATTAGTATATTGCGAAAAGAAAGCCATTTATTATCAGAATAAAATCTTAATCATGTTTTTCGTTTAGATTTAGCCTCCAGCAACTCTTATCACTTTCTGATAAATATTTTACGACTATGTGAATTTGATTTTCATCGGAAAAATAAATAAAAAATATATACATTTTTTGGGAGAAAAAATAAAAAATAAACGTAATCGGCTATAAATAAGGATACTTAAAAAAATTGATTAAATTAAAAACTGAATTATAACTGATTAAATCGAACTGAAAATTATAGTTAACTATAGTTAGATTTTTAATTTTTTAAAATTTTTAATTTTTAATTTTTAATTTTGTTTACGGTTTTTATTATATAATTATATATGTTAAATATATAAATAATTTAGAAATTTATAATTATATTATAATTTATATTATAAATTATAAATTATGTATAAATTATATATATTTTACATAAATTATATATATTAAATTATTTGGATGGATTAAAATTAAATTTAAAATATGATTTTATATTTTAATATTATTTTGTATTAAGATTAATTTTTGAAATGAGTTATATATAAATATTTCATTAAATATGTATGAAATTTATTAAATTTTTATTTTATTTTTTTGCATTAAAAATTAAAAATAAAGATTAATCGTAACCGTTTATTTAAATTTTGGTTTAGATTTATAATTTTTCTAAACTAAAACTAATAAACTGATTTTTTTTTCACATTCACGGATCAGTTAATCAAATCACGAGCACTCCTAGCTACAAAATTAATATAGAAGGGTTCCATAATTTATTATTGAAAATTATTCAAGTATAGAAAGATTGGTTAAAAATTTAAGTCTCTGATCATCTACTACATATATATATATATATATATATATATATATGTATACATACGATGTCTCTACCATTAAATGAATGACTATAATAAAATATCTATATTTTGATTTTATCAAACTAACATAATAATAATTATGCTAAAAAAACTAACATAATAATAATTGGCCAAAAAGAAACATATAATCATGACAATATAATATAAACCCTCAAAAAAAAATAATAATAACAAACTTAACAATAATTTAATAGCCCAATCTCTAATTAAAGGTCGGTTTGGTATTTTTATTTATGTTTTTTATACTATAAGTTTTTATTTGGAATAGATTTTTTTTCTCTAGTGAAAAATAAATTATTATTATTAAAACATATTTATTATTTAAAAGATATAGTAGATTAACACAACGAGAAAACCTGAAAAAAAAATATTTACATTGTAAGTTTTTATTTTTTTTATTCTTAAAATAAAAAACTATTTTCAATTTTTATTTTATATTTTTTTAAAAACCTATTCTATCTTTTTAAAAATTATATTATAATTTTTTTCTGTATATATAAAAACACACATCTAGTAGAAAAAATTATATTATGTATTCTAGCGATACATTATAATATTAATCAAATATTATTGATACTTATTAAAATATAAAAAAATTATTAAAAATTAAAAAAATTAAAAAAATAAACCACGCATTTTATAATTGGATTTGTAAAAAATAAAAAAGATTAAAAAATATATATGCAAAAAATTAAAAAAATAGTATAGAGAGAAAAAAGATTTTATTTATATATCTCTTCACAAAATAAAAACATTAAAAATTATATTTTATGAATTTCATATTTATTTAAAAACTATTTCTTAATTTTTTTTTGTTAAAAAGAAGTTAAAAACCAAAAATAAAAATCATTTCGAAGCACTTAACATTAGCACATCGATGAATCCTTGAGAAAAAAAAAAACTATCTATTACTCGGTTGTCCAAAAGGAAACATTAACAAGAAACGTCTTTCTAATTTCAATAAATTAAAGAAGATGACAAGGGTGATATATATGTTTTTCTTTCTAATTTATCATGTATGAGTGAAATCATTGGATAAGTGAAATAATAAAATATCTAAACTATTAATTCTTATATAAAAGTAACAAAAAAGGAAAAGAAAAATTAGAATATCATGGCCCAAATGTTATGTACCTTGCTTAACATTTATTTTTTCATTTTTTGGTTGAGTAAAGGTTAATTTTTTTGTTATTTATTAAAAAACAAAGTCAATTTATGCTTATGTCGGACCTACTAAAAAAATAAATAATAATAACAATAACAATAATAATATAGATTATGACCAAACGTCAGCTGCCTTGCCTAATGCCTCAATTATTCCCATAAAAAGGGTGGGATTTGGGTGGGCTTTAAAGAGAGAGATGCAAGAGCAAAGTTCACAAAATCGAATAAATAGTATATTCCTTATTCAAAAGGGTAGGATTCCATGGAATCCCTTCACCCAAATTTTTATTTAAAGAGAAATTTTTATATGGAAAGATTGCACATATTTTTATCTAATAAAATTATTTTATTATTATTATTTTTTAGTAATTTTTTATTAATTGAATATATATATATATATCTGATTTAAATAATTTTTTAAATTAAAGGGTTATTGTAAAATAAAGCAACTCCTGTTTGGGAGCCTTATAATGAATTGCAAATTACATCATGATGTGACTTACTATTTGCAAAATATATTTAGATTGACTTGAATTTCATCCAAGTATAATAATCATAATTAAATTGATTAATATACTCGGAATAATTTTTTTTTTCAAATTTAGAAATTTTTTTATAAGTTATTGTTTTGGATAAACTATTATAAAATCTCTTCTTATCCAGTTTCAACTGTGAAATTATAATATTATGCACGAAATCATTTTTTAAAAGGAAATTCATCTTAAATTACATTCCTAATAATATTTACATATATTTCATTTGAGAAATAAATTATATTTCCATATTTATTTGACAATATTGATAACAACAATTTATGAGCGATTTATTAAACAATTAGAGTTAGTTTATTAACTATTAGCATTGACTTAATATTTAAAAAAAATAGAGAACGTATTATGTAATATGATTATGGAGCATATTTCTGTTCATTGTAACCTGTTGGTGTAAGACTTTGTTTTAGTTTCACCCCTTGAATGATATTTCACTTATTGATAAAAAAAATGATTATAGCTTTTTTTGAAGGAAAAAAATAATTATAGCTATTTTCCACTTTGGATTCATAGAAATATTTTTAATAAAATAAAATTTAAAATTTTATTGTTAACATTTTGAAATATATAGCTTTAACGTTATAAAAATTGCTCACAAATCCACGTGAATTATCATCATATATATTATCATATTTATATTTCATGAACGACAGTATAAATTATAAACCTTAAATTTTACAGTAATAAAGTGAAAATTTTAGATTTTATTTTATAAATAAAAAATTCTACTCATTCTATAATGAAAATTGCGAAGTACTAATATTTTTAAATGATAATTATTTGTGATTTTAACCAATAATTTATCATCGTTTTTTTTTTTTAAATCCGCGGTGCTGGTGAAAAAAATTCTGCACGTGGCAATTTATCACATATGATTTGAGGCCTGTGACTAAATCAATCAAGTTATTTTATCACAATCTCATACGTCAAACGCGTATGGCGTGGGCGAGGTAATTATAGCTAGTTTTGCTTTTTTCGTACGAAATAGCTTTTCTGGTAATTTTCTTTCCGTATCATAATCCAGTAAATTTCAGAATTTCTGGAGGGTAATTTAGACGTTTCAATCTGACACCAAACTTAACAACCCTATCCATTTCGCTGCTTTAAAAGTAAAAGCAACAAAAGGACATAAACAAACCTGCTCCTTCTCTCTCTCTCTCTTCTTTCCTAAATTCTAGAGTCTCCGTACTCTGCTACAGTTTCTTCAGAGGACCAAGTTGCCCTCCATTGTCCTTCAAAATTTCCAGTTCACCCAATTTATTCTCGTAGAGATTCTACTATCAGTCAAAGATCCTCTCTGCTGATCAAAGTTCAACTTTCTGGCGCTTTTCTTTACTTTCTCTCATGGAAGTCGGGGCAGTAGCTGGATGTTTTAACTAGCGATGGAGGAGGTGGAGAAAAAGGAAAGTTAAATCGAATGGATTTGACGGAAGGAGTTGGTGAGAGCTCGTCGCCTCCGAGGAGCTTTGGGAGTTTCAGTAACTACGATGTGAGAAAGGATGTTTTCAATCGCTTGATGGATAATGGTCATGAGGAAGCTGTTTCTAATCCTGATTTGTTTGGCGAGCTGCTCGATGCTCATTTCAATCGCTTGCCTCCTAGGTTTTTATTTCATTCTTAGCTTAAAAAAAAAAAAATCTAAGCCTATGTTTGGATGGAGTAAAATTTGGGTGAAATTGAATTTACTTTAACTAAAAAAGAGGGTAAATAAGAGGAAAAATTAAATTTACATTGAATTTATTCACCTTTACTACCCTTTATCCTATTATTTCTTATACCAAATAAAATAAATTAAAAGAAATTAAATTTACTTTTTCCTCCTTTGCCTTCGTTTGCTTCCAACCGAACATAGGCTAAGTTCATATTTATATGTTTTATTGGCTTAGAAATGACGAGTGTGTTCCGAGTTCTTGAATATTAAAGTTGTGAATTGTGATTACTGTTTCAATCAGTTATGGTTAGATATGAAGACAACGAGAATGTGCATGTGTACGTGTCGTTATTTCTTTTTAACTTTTATAGCTTTTCTTTTTCAATTTTAGTAATACTAGTTTTTGAATTTGTGGTTGAGATTTATATTTTGAAAGTAAGTCCTGGCTTGGAGTTGCTAAGGCTAATGTTGGATTGGATTTAAAAAATCTTTTGCTGAAAAGCTCTATTTCAGCTATTAGAGCTTTGATTGGGAATTTTCTAAACCAGAAACAAGAATATGCTTGTTTTGGTATTTAAACAAGGATTGGTAGTTTTTCAGTAGAGGAAAATGAAATTGGAAGAAAAGTTACTTAGGCTTCCCAAAGGTAGGCTGTTTTTTGGCGTTTCAGAAAAAAGAAAAAATTGAACTGAATCTTTTTAGCTCATTCATTTGCATAGAAGCAGATACAGGTTTTAATGTGAAATTTTACATGCCTTTAGGTGTCGCCAAGTATGTGCTTAATAGCTCATTTGTATTAACTTTGTCTTAATGCATAACTTCTTGTTCTGTGCAAATGTCTCTTCTCGTGTAGACTGGACAAACTCTATTCTCTTCTGGGCTGCTGATGAACTTATTGCTTTGCACTTATTTCATATCAGTTATGGACTTGATGTCAACATGGATAGAGTGGAGGATGTTCTGATACATCAAAAACTTCTTGCATTGGCAAAGGATCCAGAGAAACGACCTGCTTATCATATTCACTTCTTGGAGGTACTACTTATCGATTATCTTCAATAGCAACTCCTTTTGAACTTTTGTTTCTGATTGAAGCTTGTTTTAAGGCCAGAACTTGTTTATTTGATTTTTGGGTGAAAGCAAAGTGGTAGGATATCTTGATTTGGCATTTGTTTGAGTAATGTTTACACAGTAATTTTTGATAGAAATTTGAGATAAAAAAATATTTTAATATGAGGTGAACAGCTTGATTAAAGTCTTTTTTCTTTTTTGGAATTTAAGAGAGGATGCTATTTTCATATCCTCCTACTGGAGATGAGGGATCTCTAGATATCAAAGGTATTCAATAGCAAATTGGGCATTCCGGACATTATGGGGTGGGCATTCAACATTATGTCACACTCTTTCAATCTAAGGTTTGGTAGGAATAACATTTACACTCCTTCCATTCTAACATTGGATCACATAGAAGGGTGTTAGCTTGATGATAATTGTTTAAGATAATGGGAATGTGCGATATTAATGGGAAATTGAAATGCTTTCTTTGAAGGGAAGTAATCATGCTAGTGGATGTTTAACTCTGAAAGTAATGCAGTTGAATCTGTTCAAACATATTCTTTTAGATTTGGAGCTTATTATCATGGGAATTTCCTTTATTGCGATCTTAAAAAATTTCTACAACTTTACTTTTCATCTAGAGTGCATTGCAACATGCTATTCTGTTTCAACAATGCGGCTAACATTTATTGTTTTCGTTCTTTTTACCCTTTTTTTTCATCCTTTTACTGCTGGTAGGATCTTTGGATCAGAACAGATGACAGTGCTGACCAACATTTGATGAATATTATTCCTCCTGAAAAGCCAGATTTTAATGCAGACAACGGAGGCGCTGTGCCATCAAATAAAAGGTATTGTGGCTTATCTTAGATCTATTACCATTTTTCTCTAAGAGCAAATTGTATCTTAAGATGAATATGTTGGCATTTTGTGCATTGTCATTGCTGATAGGGTTTCAGCACAATACAAATTATTGATTTGCCTATGCATCTTATCTATTTGCCATTTTTGTATGTAGAATCAAGGATTGTGCAATTGACTTTGAGCCTTGCTCTAAGCTCGAGGATCTAAATTTGGACGTTAGAAAGATTTCAAAGGGCATGGAGGAACCATATGGTAGAGAGAATGCTTCTAGAAGGTACCTTAATAATGTTTTTTCATGTTTCTCATGCTACATTTTTATTCTAGAAGTTCAAGAAGACTATTACTAATTGTTAGCTTTACGTGAAGATATCTGTACATTGGGATAAGACTGAATGTGATGCAGTGAGTTCATGATGTATATCTTATATATTTGTGAATGTTGTGGCTGTTGTTATACCAGCTTGTTTTTTTTTCCATGTTGGTGATTGGTCTTCTTTGTTGTTAATAAGCAATACTAATTTAAATGACTAGTTGAAATGAAAATATTTTCAGTGATACTTCTTTTAGCATATATGCTCACTATAAAAGGTCAAATACATACATGCATAAATGCATGCGTGTGTGTATATATTATATATATAACATTTTATATCATTTTTTTGAGAATATTTTCTAATAAAATGGATTAGGAATAAAAAAAGAATCAGGAATTTTTTTTCCCAGTAATTTCTTTGTTGAAACAATTGTGTTAAAAAAGGAGCAAGAAAACTCTTTATGCGGCTCAGGAAGTATATGTATCAGCAAACATACACCTAATTTTTATTTTCTTTTCTAGGTAATTTTGGAAATTACTCAAAATAATGTTGTCTGAATTTAACAAATTTTTTTTAAAAAAAAAAAAGAATACTCAGTAGTATTCTTCTCTAAAAGCAACAAGAATTTAATGTAAATTTGTTCTATCACTACTAGATTTTTAATCCATTATATATGTGAGGTAAACAAGTTGTATGTTTGAAATTTTAATGCAGGCAAGAATTTATACATGTTCCAATTCATGAAGTAATATTTTCTACGGTTGACAAGCCTAAGCTTCTTAGTCAGGTATGTTTGGGAAGAATTATACTCGTTACTTTTTCAATCTACAGCCTTAAGCCTCCAAGAATCTGAAGCACTTTGTGACTGAACTTTTTGTGCAATTTTTTGTGATTTTGAATTTACTGACATCTCACTTGAGACAAAATATAGACAAAAATAAAACCAAGATTTAAGGGGGCATTTGGTTGCTGAAACCACATGGGAAGTAACATGAGAATGTTGCATTTTTGATGTTGGTTCATCAGGAATGTCACATTCCCATGAAACTTGAATTCCTGACATGTGGGTAGGAAAAAAAAACTTTCCCATTCTAAGGAGTGGGAAAGTACATTCCAGTGGGAATGTAATAAGAAAATAGATTGATGCTTTACTCTTAATTATAACCATATTTCGATAAATATAACATTTATATATTATTCTTTGCAAAAATAAGAACATAATCTTTTGGATTTTTTTAATTATGTTTCATCGATTAAACATCTTGAAAGAACTTATGTTTTTTTTATTACTTTTAAACGCTATTTTATTTCTTAACATGGTTATTGTAACAAATTTTCCTGCATTAGTATTTAGATATTTATGATTTGATTTTAGATATACTAAATAAGGTGTATCCAGATTAAGGATATCGTAGTAATTTAGTTAATTTATTTGTATTTTTATTTTTATTTTATTTTTTTTTTTTGAAATTTTGGCTTGGCGCTCTCAGCGCATGTTATTAAAATCAGCCATTAAATCATCATACAAGAAATCAGGAGGGCATACCCCCCATTGAAGACCAGGCATAGAATCGGCCGCTCTAGCACAACTATGGGCAACACAATTCGCTGATCTTGGAACAAAAGAGAAATCAAACGATAGCTCCTTAAGTAGAGCTTTACAATCACTCACAATAATTTGAAAATAAGATGCACCAACTTCCCCTGTAGAGCAAAGAGCAGAGGTAAACACTTGGCAATCTGTTTCTAATTTAACATTATGATATCGTGAGGTTTTTAACCAGCTCAAAGCCTCTCGGAAACAAAGCGCTTCCCCAACTGAAGGATCTCCATTACCAGCACATTTCCTCGTTCTACCAGCCACACACAATCCTCGCGAGTTCCGAATAATCATACCCATACCAAATTGACCTCCCGACAGTATAGCTACATCAACGTTACACTTCAGAAAACCAGAAGCAGGAGGTACCCATCTAGAAACTGGTTTCGTACCTGTTCTGGGAATTGACCGGCTTTCCTGAGCTAACTGCCATTGCTGTAAAGTTGTTTGAGCTCTTCGTTTTACAGCAGTAGATTCTTCAGTTTTATGCTGCCATAATCGTAGATTTCGACTAACCCACAAACTCCACATAACCATCAACATTTCCTGCTGCTGCACACCTGTTCCTGTCATTAAAAAACTACCCATCCATTCATTAAAATCATGAACAGGCTCCCATCCCAAACAGGAATCCAACCAAACCGATTGTGCCAACATGCAGTCATGAAACAAATGAGCCTCCGTTTCACCTTGCTGATTACAAACTACACATTGATTCATAACATTCACATGTCGTCTTTGAAGATTACTATTGCATGGTATCGTTCCACGAAGAACTCTCCACATGAAAAATTTTATTTTTGCCGGAACCTTTATCTTCCAAAGCTTCTCCCACATGCCATCCGGCAGGTAAAACTGCCTATCATCATCCTCCATTGCTAACCTGTATCCTTCCTTGACTTGATATATTCCAAGCCTATTTTGATTCCAATACCACGCATCTGAAGTTTGCCGCAATGGTAATGGAATCTGCATAATCAACATAGCATCTCTATCTTGAAATAGAGTACCAATCAAATTATCATTCCACCTGCCAACCTGTATAAGATCAGCTACAAGAATTACATTTGCATCTCCTGTAACCAAATCAGTCTGAATATATGGGTCATCATGCAAAAGCCACGGATCTTCTTTAATTTTTGTAGTCAAACCATCACCAATCCTCCTCCTAACCCCTCTCATTAAAATCTGCCGGCTAGCACAAATACTCCTCCAAATCTGACTAGGATTACTACCAACATCAGCTGAGAAAAAATCAGTATCGGGAAAATACCTCTGCTTCATAATTCTAGCCATAAGTGAATTCGGTTCCCGCAAAAGTCGCCATCCCTGTTTTGCCAACAAAGCCAAGTTAAATTGTCTCAAATCCCTATACCCAAGGCCCCCATTGACTTTGGGCACAATCATCTTCCTCCATCTAAACCAATGAATAGAGCTCGTACGACCATTGTCCCAAAAAAATGAATTCATAATTGTTTCCAATTCCTTAACAGCGTCTAAAGGAAGAAGAAATAAAGACATTAAATAGTTGGGCATGGCTTGTGCTACGGTCCGCAATAAAACATCTTTACCTGCCTTGGATAACAATTTTGCTTTCCACCCTTGCACCCGTTTGGATAATTTCTCCACAACATACTGGAAAATCTGCTTCCTATCACGTCCCATTACTGCTGGCATACCTAAATACTTGCCTTGATCACTGACTTCCTTAACTCCCAAAATATCACAAATAGAGGCCCTTCTCTCAGAGGTTGTACACGGAGTAAAATTAACCGATGATTTAGATAGATTAATCTTCTGACCCGAAGCTGCCTCATAAGCTAACAAGCATTCCTTCAACTGATTAGCTTCAATATCTGTTGCTTTTGTGAAAAATAAAGCATCATCGGCAAAAAATAAGTGTGAGATTGGCGGGGCTCCTCTACACACCTGCGCACCATGAACTTTCCCTTGCGCTTGAAAAAATGATAACATCTGGGACAAACCATCAGCGCATAAAATAAATAAATAAGGTGAGAGTGGATCACCTTGTCTTAGTCCTCTTTCTGGAACCAAAGGACCAAACTCGTCAGCCCCTCGAACAAACATGTAGGAAACTGAAGTCACAATTCGCATAATCTTTTCCACCCACTGTTCACAAAAACCCAATCTCAACATAATGAGGCGCAAATAAGTCCACTCAATCCGGTCATAAGCTTTACTAATGTCAGTTTTAAAAGACAAAAACCCCGTTTTACCTTGAGTCTTGCGCTTTAAAGAGTGAAACAACTCATAGGCAACAATAATACTGTCTGTAATAAGCCGGTTAGGAATAAATGCACTCTGTGTTTCTGACACTACCTGAGGCAGTATCCCTTTCAACCTGTTCGCCAAGACTTTGCAAACAATCCTATCCGTCACATTACTCAATGATATCGGTCTCAAATCAACAATCATCTCAGGAGTTTTCTTTTTTGGAATTAAAATTACATTCGTCACATTCCTACCAGGCATATTATCTTCGCCATTCAAATACTGTAAACATGCACTAGTAACATCAACGCCTACAATACTCCAGTAAGTTTGGAAAAAACCTGGATTTAAACCGTCAGGCCCTGGAGCTTTGTCCGGATGCATTGAAAAGAGTGCTTGCTTAACCTCCTCTGCCGTAAAAGTTGCCATCAATCTTTCATTCTGAATCACCGAAACCTTAGGCTGCACATATTTCAAGACTGCCTCAAACTCTCCCCTAGTAGCTGTAAATAACTGTTTATAATATTCCAGAATTAAATTTGGTAAACCAGTATCCCAGCCAACCCATTGACCAGCTTCATTTTTCAGTCTTGAAAACATATTCTTTCGTCGCCTATGAGAAGCAGTAACGTGGAAGTATTTGGTATTAGCATCACCATGCACAAGCCAAAACTGTTTCGATCTCTGTTTCCAATATAATTCCTTCTGCAAAAGCAAACTACTGTATCTCTGTTCAGCTCTTCGTAAAGCTGCTCTATCCAGAAAATCATGACACCGAAGTCGTTCCATCACTCTCCTCGCTTCGGATAATTGGGTCCGAAATTGCCTTTGAAAATCTGTAGACCAAATCTGGATTGATCTTGTACAATTTGCGATTTTATTTTCCAACAAAATTCCCTCATCAACTTGCCACCCTTCAATAACTACCTGTTTACATTCAGCCTCCAAAGACCACGAGTTTTCATAGCGAAAACGTTTTGCCACAAACTTCTGAATAACACATCCCAATGCTAGAAAAATAGGAAGATGATCAGAAGCCTCAGTTTGCAAAATATGTACCTTAGCCATTGGGAATTTACCTCTCCAAGCATTAGATGCCACTGCCCTATCAAGTCTTTCCCGAGTTATATCCTCTCTGCCATTGTCCCACGTGAATTTTGCACCCTCATAACCCAAGTCGAAGACTTGACAATCAATCAAGGTTTGACGAAAACCCGCCAAAAGCCAATTTGGATGTGGCGTAGAACTATACTTTTCAGAAGCATAACATATATCATTAAAGTCCCCAAGTAGGATCCAGGGAAGCTGGGATTTAGCTTTCAATTCCCGCAACAAATTCCATCCCATACAACGTTGTGACCGCTCTGAAAAACCATAAAAGCCGGTCAACCTCCATCCACAGCACCCTTCTAAAATAACCTCAACATCAATATGATGATTAGAAAAACCCAACAAACGTGCACTATCTTCATTTTTCCAGAACAATGCAATACCACCACCAATACCAATAGGGTCCACAGCAAAACCCCCAGCAAAGCCTAAAGCCTTCCTTATTGACAAAACTCTTTCTTTTTTTATCTTTGTTTCAATTAAAAATACAAAATTGGGCTGCTTTAAAGCAATTAACTCTTTTAGCTCCCGAATTGTCTCATGGTTCCCAAGCCCTCGACAATTCCAGCTCAAGGTACTCATAATGACTGGTGGGTCCGTTCTCCGGAACCCACCATTTCATCTTTTTTTGAATCCAAATTGGCTGTTTCTGGCACCATGTCATCATCCATATTCTCAATATCCACATCCTCATCATCTTGCATCCTACGTCGTTTAGGATCAACCACTACAATACTTCCTGTAGGCACTTGTACATACGGCATTAAACCCCCCTCTTGATTATTAAGCTGAAGTTGACCAGCCGATATCAAATCTCCATTAGCCGAAAAGTTAGGGATTAATCCCTGATTCACAATATTTTCCTTATCTAGACTCCTTCCTGGATCCGAAGTCTGACCTGACCAAGGAACATTGCCGCCATTATCAAAACGGGTATTCTCCGATCTAACGCTCTTAAGAATATCATGTTCCGATCGAAGCCACTTCGCTCCTGACTGCCTCATCACTCGCATGTCAGCCTTTAACCACGATCCATATGGAAATCGATCCCTAGGAATTCTTGGTAACTCATATAATAATGAACAGTTCTTATCTCCATGTCCAATGATGCCACAGAAATAACAAAATGTATTTAACCTTTCATACTTAAAAGTTAAACAAACATCTGCACATTGTGGCCTTTTGATTATTAAATCTCGTTTAATGGGTCTGCGAACATCCAAATAAACACGAACCCTCATGGAGTCCCTCCATATACGCATATAATTCCTAGGATCTGAAGCTACAAACTCACCCAAATAGTTTCCTGCGTCTTTTACAACCTGCTCAGACATAAAACCTCCTGGAACATCATGTATCTGCACCCAAATCAAAAGTTTTGTCAATTCAACAGCCTTCGGATTTTCATCAGGATGTAATTCATGGAGCAATAACGGAATTTGCTGATAGTTCCAGGGACCTCCTTCCATCACTTTTTCAACGTCCAGTTCATGAAAAAACTGAAAAATGAAACAATTGTTTCCGATATCTTTAACCATTACACCCTTAACAGGTTGCCACACACTCGCCATCATGTTCTTAAAGATCTGAAAGTGAATTACTTTTTCAGTCAAAAGCCGTCCCAGCAAACAGTTCTTCCACCTTGGCTCCGACGTATCATGATTATGAAGAATCGATGGATCAGGATAATTAATCTCCCCATCATTAGGTTTTAGATTTAACCTACGATACACTTCTTGAACCAGCCTTTCCTCCTCACTCCCCATAAGAAACAGGAAAAAAAAGAAGAGAACAGTATAGAGAAAAATAAAGAAAAAAGAAAAACAGAAATCAGATCAAGAAAGAATGAAAGAAAAAAACCTTTAGTGATTAGGGTTTGAAAAAAGAAAACTTGCCATAGAAGACAAGAGAGAAAGGACTCTCGATAAGAGAGAGGTATTAGATGTGTTTTTAACAATAATTTTGGATCTCAAAAAAAAAAAATCACAAACAAATACGATATTATTATTTTTTAGTTAAACTCTAATGACCAAATGCCCCAAAAATTCCTTTTTTTTTTTTTTTTTTTTCCTGATTTAACCTAGTTGTTTTCTTTCTTTTTTTCAAACTGACAATAAGTTGTGCCGATTAAGGGCTGAGAACATTTTTTTTTTCTATTTTACTGTTCAGGTTTTGTATATTTTTACTAATTAATTTACCACAAACACATTTGGCTGTTATGGACATCATAAATAGTTTTTTCTTTAAATTGGCTGGTGGCATTAGCGCCCATGTTACTGCATGGAACTTTCACTTCGGCAGTCTGCTTGGTAGTTTCCCCTAGATGTAGTTCGTTAGATATCCTTGATTGTATCTGAATGATGTATAGTACATTTCTTTCATTTTTTAACTTTAGCAGTAAAGTGATAAGAGTGGATGCGGTGGTGGTTAATTATTTGGTTCATTTTGGGAAAGGGAGCACAACCAGATGTCCTTTTGTGAAATATGTGAGCTAATTGCAAGATTTGAATGAGCTTGCTTAGACATTATGAACACCCTTAAAACTTTTATATGCCCATTAATCTAATTGAACTATCTTTAGAGTTAAAACTGAGAGCCATGCAATGTAATAACATAGGTATATGATTTAATAAACTAAATGGAGGATGTGAAGTGGAATTGAAACAATGGAAAAAGATTTTTGGGAGATATGTCAGGTATTTCACACAAAGCAAAATGTTTTGGAGACGTATAGGAAGGTGAAAACATGTAAAACTATGCTGATGAAATCTAACAGCTTCCTGATGAAATTTGCAAGTTTGAATTAAGAAGTGAGAATTTCTTCTAATAAGATGCTGTTTTCCTCTAGCTGTCTGCTTTGCTTTCAGATATAGGACTTAACATACGCGAAGCGCATGTGTTCTCAACGACTGATGGCTACTCTTTAGACGTATTTGTTGTGGATGGATGGCCCATTCAGGTATTGGTTACTTGATATTAATATGTTTGATATTGTTCATTTTTTGTTGTAATTGAGAATATTATCTGTTTAGTTATTATGGAATCATTTCATGCACTTTTTATTCTTAGTATGATGACTGTCGATCCAAGAATTTTCCTGATTTGTATGTTCATTATTATCCAAGAATCTTCTTTATTTGTAGTCTTCTTTGGATGTTTTTTGTAGTCATTGTAGCTGTTGCTTTTTTTTTTGTGCGTGACTTCCAGTATGATCTAATGTTGTAGTGATGACTTCTGTTCTTTACAAGGCCAGTATTCTTGTTTTCTATGATCTAGTGTTTGAAATTCGTCGAAACAATTATGTAAATTTGAATTAAATACTTGATTTATAGCCTCATAAATTCCCACATTTTTGTTTTTATCTTAAAGATCTATCAAATTGGTTTCTTTAAAAAATAATGTTTTATCCCGGGACAATGGCCTTGTATTATATTAAGGAGCAATGTGATTATATTTCTTTATGACAGGGATCTGTGCTGAGTCCAAATGTTGCTGACTTTGCAATGTTGTGGCCAGGATACAGATGGTTTATATAAGGCTATGGAAAAAGCGATTGCTAGAAGTGAGGTAAAGTCTATTCATTTTACCTTTTTTTTTTTTTTGCAAATCTGTCTTCTATTTGATCATTTTCTTTGTAAATAAGTTAAATTAGTCTATATAAGATAAATAAGTTACATTGTCAATGTCTTCTTAATTTTCAGGAACTGGTTTCATAATTACTTTTTTCCACTGCTATTGCAATTGTCTGGAAGAAATCACATATACTGTGGGAGAAGGTTTAGTTGTCTTGGCAATGAATAGATATACCTGATCGTAGTTATTTGAGTTGGTGAAGTTGGATGGTATTGTGTGCAATAGATCTCGCTTACACCTATGATTTTTTATATTTTATATTTTTTTGGTATTGAAGAAGGAAGGTAATTGTGGTTGGGTTGGATAGCAGGTGTGAATGAATCCCACATTGAAAAGATAAAGGCTTTCTAAGGAATCTATATGTGGAAAGGATACAATAATTTATTGCTTTGGGGTTTTTGGATATGCTGTCAAATCCACATGTGTATTTATGCAGCCCTGATCTGAAAAATTTCCGTGGGTTTGGGCTTTGTTCTGTCATAACAAGGTTAGAGTTGGGTGAATGGGTTGCATTAATGAGCATTCCTTTACTTTCAGTTCCAAATGCATTCCGTTTTACAGGATTGCCCTCTAAAATCTATTACTAACTTATTACTGCAACAATGAATTAACTATTTTATTTCATTCCTCAGCACTTCAACAGACTAGCATTAATTTGGTGTGAAATTAGAAGGTGAATGCAAATATTTTAAGAGAAGGCTTCTTCTCTGGAGAATGATTTTCATTTGACTACAAATTAATTTGTTGAAATTTTGAATAACCCCTTGTTGGCCACAAAGTCAATTATGGTGTCAACAAATGCATTGTATTTGTTGCCTTTGAGATGCACATAGTTATTGATGTTAGTTCTACTTCATATCTTTTTGGGTTACGTTGTGGAGCTTAGTAACTGTTGTACTTTTCCTAAAAGTATTTTGTATATACTTAAATTTCTTTTTAGAAACTGCTGTACTTTTCCTAAATGTATGTTGTATATACTTAAATTTCTTTTTAGAAATAAAACCATTAAATTTGCCCCTATATGCGTTCCATGCCTTGAGCCAGCTTTTGGCCTGTTAGTTCAGCATTTGATTAATAAGCAGCATATCCTCTGGTTCCAGGATTCTTGGCTGCTGAGATTTCTTCCTATTAGAAGTATAAATAGACTTTGTACAATATAGAACAAAATATCTCCTTACAAAAGTTTGTTTCCTGACAGCCAGATGAAAACTTACTCTTGCTAATAATTTCTGGCTTAGGAATTTAGCTGGTTAATATAATGAAGGCTATCAAGTTTGCAGAAGCTATTTGTCCTGGCAGTTAGTTTCCTTCCTCCATTGTCAAAGTAAATAGAAATCTAGATTCATATCAAGTGAAAATATGAAGCTTAATTCACAAAGTATCTGAGATGATGACTGGATCTTACCACATAGCAAGTTGCATTTGATTTGATATTATATTTGATGCTATTAGAGTATTTGGATTTTAATTGCTTTGTCCTTTTCTATTTGTAAAAATTTCTTCTTTGTATAAATAAGGAAGAAAAGAATACTTGCTAATTCTTATGACTATACTCTCGGAAATATAGGGGTCATGGTCTGGTCTGTCATATCCTCGTCCCGTGGTGGATAAAGGTTCAGCAGCACAGGCAAAATCTGGTGATTGGGAAATAGATAGACGATTGTTGAAGATAGGAGAAAGAATTGCATCTGGGTCTTGTGGGGATTTGTGAGTTGGGCTTTTCTGAATTTGCTACTTTCAATTAAGTTATCTTTACGTTGAGCATCCTTCATCTTCTGTTGGTGTGAAGGTATCAAGGAGTTTATCTTGGTCAAGATGTTGCTATCAAAATTCTTAGATCTGAGCAATTATGCGATACTCAAGAAGAGGAGTTTGCTCAAGAAGTTGCAATTCTAAGGTGAATCTTTTTATAAACTTTAGAGCATTTTGTACTCTGGAATTGTGTCTTGTTATGAACATCACTTAAAAATTTCAAAATATGAGCATTTCTCTTCCAACCTTAGTTATGCCATTCTATGACGTATCCTAGCTTCCAGCATTTTGAAGATTCTTCTAATCAATGTTACTTGTAACATGAAGGAAACAAATTTAATGGAACTTTGCTGTGATGAGCTGTGTAGTCACAGGATTCAGTTGTTTAACACAAAATCTCATTTTTATAACTCATTTCCTTGATGTATCCTGTTGTGTTTGGGATATGGTTATTTGACCCCATGAAACTGGAACAGATGTCATTTTCAATTTTACTTAATAGTGCAAGCATCTGCTATTTTTTTCTGTCAGTTAATTTTTCAATTTTGTTACTCTACTTTTCCTCCATTTACTGCATAGGCAGACTGATTTTCAGCTTTTGTCAATTTTAGTCTTTCTGGTACTTATTAAACACATTGATAAATGTGCATTTGCCAATCATGCTATGTTCTTGGGTGTGTTATTTCTTTGATCATGTTTTATGATGCATACTCCATTCTACTTAACTAAGCCCTAATCCCAAACTGGCTGGTTCCATTTGGTTCATTCTACTAAGTTTAGTGCTACACTTTCGGAAATATCTAAAGCTGCTGAATCCTTTCTCACTACTTCCTTCACATTGCCCAAGGTCTTACCCTTGCTTTTATATCTCCTATCCCTATAATGTTCTGAACCTTCTATACTGGTGCATTTGATGTTCTACAATGCATGTGTCCAAGCCATGTCAATCTTCTTCTCTATTTTTCCTTTATAGGTGCTGCATCCACCTGTCTATGAATGCTTTTATTCCTTATCTGTCCATCATTGTATTTCTACACATCCATCTTAACATTCTTATTTCTGTTACTTGAATCTTGTGAATATGTTTCCTTTTTCACCCTCAAACACTTATGATGGATAATATAATAAATATGATTACTTAGGGTATGAATTATATTTGAAATATCCTCATTTCGATATTATGGAAGCTTAGAAATCATAATGACAAATTATGTGAATACTTATATGAATCCATAATTTTAGCCTGGCTATAATTGTAACCTTTTTGTTCTTTGGTCTGTCGGCAGCCGTTTGAGTTATATATTTGCACCTAGATTACTGTTCAAGTTAATTACCTTTTTTTATTTGTGTTTGGTTTATATTTTTCTTGATGCAGGCAAGTCCATCATAGAAATGTTGTTCGCTTCATTGGCGCATGCACAAAGTCTCCACATTTGTGCATTGTAACAGGTAGATAATTCCCTGCATGCTGACAATTTTTGCTTTTAGCTGCTTTCCCCCACTCCTGTTTTTTACTTGATAAAAAACAAACTAATGCATACACAGCTCTTGAGAACAAGAAGAGATATAGCAATTAAGATATTCATTTCAATGAGGTAGTAGACTTGAGCTTATAGCGTTGTATCCCATAATTGAATTGCTTTCATGGACTTCCGTCTTCATTCATTAATTCATTTAGATTCCCGAATTTGTCGTTAATGGTCATTTGAATTTAAACAGTTGTTTGGCTATTCTGGGAGTATATGTTTGTCAGTAACTAGGATATCTATTGTGCATGAATCATGAAAATATGCTAGGGAGGGAGGGGTGCCTGCTGAGGCTAACATTACTATTGGAATATATTATTGGCATGTTTTTAAGGAATTACAAACCCTTTTTCTTCTTGCCTTGCTTCCTAAAGCAAAATATGTTGATGTGAAGTGATATGATATACCCATGCCTATGTGAAAAAGGAGTATGGTGATTCACGTAATCTACAATGTAGATATTTTTGGTAAATACTCTTAAAAAGTCAGCTCTTGCTATGATCATTAGAAAGAAAGAGATGCTGCATTGGTCAATCTGTCTTGTAATAATTGTAGCAATGTATGGGCTTTGTTTGATTTGTTAAACTCATGTATAAAGATTATGTGGATAAAAACTTATTTGACGGTGAATTTGAATACCTTCTAAGATGAAATTTTAAAAACTACTATTTCTTCAAATAACAGTCAAATACATCTGCGAATCTATCCAAGAAAATCTATCCTGCATATTACAACTTTCGATCAAGTAATTTTAACTAAAAGTTATTCCTCCCTATGCAGATGCAGCTTGCAAATCTTTGGCCTAGGATTTCTTTTTGGCATCGTTTATTCAGTTCAATGTCCTAGAGCCTGTTTTGGCATTGAGATTGAAATTTTATTTTGGGAAAAATACTTTTTTTTAGACCTTGGAAAAAAAAAAACAGTTTTAGGGCGTAATTGTTAGACTTTTATGACTAGAACATTGTCAAATTCATTGTGGAAAACAAACAGTAATAATCTCTAATGGTTTTTCTAGCAGTGTTTTTCTCAGTAGCAGCTCAAATAACAATACCAAATAGACCATTGATGCATTGCCTGTGTGGTTATTTCTCCGTGCATAGGCTACTAAATTGACATTAGACTTTGCGCCATCACTTGAATATTGGAATAAAATACCCAGTCTTATTTTTCTCACATTAATTTGCATTCCAAAAGTTTAGTGTATTATGTTCTTTCTCTCTCCATATATATATATATATGTATGTAAGGATATATTTTTTGTTGAATATTTTTTCACTACACATTCTTGCTTGCAGAGTATATGCCTGGGGGAAGTCTCTATGATTACTTGCATAAGAACCATAATGTATTGAAGCTCCCTCAATTGTTGAAGTTTGCAGCAGATGCTTGCAGAGGAATGGAGTATTTGCATCAAAACAATATAATTCATAGGGATTTGAAGACAGCAAATTTGTTAATGGACACACAAAAGGTAAGTATTTTGATTTTAATTGATTGGATTCAGATCACATCAACCTGGGCTCCTAGATTATGTAAATATGAACTATTTTTGGATTAGTCTTATTGTATGACAACTTGGTTTATCCTTCTTGAAGTTTGAAAATATAGTGAAATATAAAGAATAGACCAAAATCATGGTATATGGAATAGGTTTTTTCTTAAACATATATGTAGAAAGTTTTGAGAACAGTAAACAAAATATGGGTATTTTTGTTTTGATTGGTTGGGGATGATCGCATATTTGTTGACCTCTGGGCTTTACAGATGTTAAAAATAAGTACTTGCAAATACATCTGATTTTTCTGATGATTTGACTGCAATGCTATTCAAATGCTAAAATGATCATAAAAGAGACTCTGAATTATATAATCCCTGTGTTCTGAAATGACATCATTAGTCCATTCGTAAGGTACGTCACATTCATAAGAACTATGAATAAAATATTCGCTGTATTGTCCCTCTTAATGCCCCCTTCAATAGTTTCTTCTCTTTGGTTAGGGACAAGTGCTAATGCCCCAAACTTAACCTACAGTAGGCCAGGATATGCAACTCCTCTAAGTTGTTTTAATTTTTTATTTGCGTTTGGTATGGGGAAATTTTGGAAAAAAA
Source organism: Garcia nutans (assembly GCA_947685225.1). Classification (NCBI taxonomy): domain Eukaryota; kingdom Viridiplantae; phylum Streptophyta; class Magnoliopsida; order Malpighiales; family Euphorbiaceae; genus Garcia; species Garcia nutans. The sequence goes on along the minus strand of CANTUV010000019.1, from coordinate 38,503,469 downwards.
TTACGTGAGAATGAGAATTTAGTGCACCTAATACTTGTATAATGGTTGTGTAATGGTTCAACATGATACTCTATTTGGGTTGGTGTATTGGCTTTGTGTTTCTGCTTGTTACCTTCAGCTTTTACCTGGAGATGGCATTCCTAGCAACTCTTTTTTTTTTCCTTTTCTCTTCTGTTTAAGGTTCTGTGACCTTCTGTACTATTAAGATTTGATATCCTATACATTCTGGCTCTTCCTAGTGGTGTTGACAGTGAACTCAACTAGATATTTTTGCTGTTGTGGCCCCTTGGGTGCAAGTAAACTGGGCACTGATGGAGTGAAATGGGATAGACTTAGATCTTTTCCCCAAAGAAAAGAATTGAGTTACCTATTTTTGAACATTTTGTGGACCGTAATTGGTATGTAATGGCCTTAGCTTCAATAATGGTAATAATATGACTTGTGCTTGATAAGAGCAAAAGGCTGTTGTGACTGTAGTTCTTGCACCATAACTAGCTCTTAGATCACATTGCTTCTCTCATTATTAAATGTTTCTCCTGATGTTGCATCTTTTTCTTGGAAATAGGTAAACTGATGCGGACCCCAAGATTATTATAAATCTGAAACCCCTACACATAATTTCAGTATAACAAGAACCCTAGATGATTGTTTGTCCTACTAAACCCCTACTTGACATGCAAATAGAAACTTAGATCAAAGGACAAAAATAAGTGAGAAAGAATAAACGCCACAAAGTACACACCTTGATAAGTTTACTCATTTATTGATACAACAAGAAGAAGTTGAACACTCTCATTGATAAAAAGTGGCAAAGCCAAAATTCTATTAATCAAAATCAAATCTAGCTGAATTACAATCTCTAATAAGAGGTATTTATAGCTTAAAACACTTAACCCTAATCCTAGTTGGAAAAGAAAATCCTAGATTTGAATTTCCAAAAGTTATTATACTTGTAAATCCTCCTAGATCTTCTTTGATTATCTAGCCATGCTCGTATCATAAACAATATTTTTACTGCACTAATTTTTATGTCCTTATGACTGTTGATTCACCATGAGTAACCATTAATTGGCAATGTTCATATCCAATAATGACTGGATCAAATTCTGTTTTGTTTTTTTTTTTTTTTTTAAAAAAATTTGTGGTGTGTTCAGATACTAGCTTTTAGTTCTACAGAGAACTGAGAGAAGTGTTTTAATGAAGTTTAAATACTTCACTGTTAAACTTGCAAATATTGCTTTGAGTTTAAGATGAGCAAATAGACTTCTATCTAGTAGTTGTAAACAATGTAGTAGATGTCTGCATGTGGTCCTCGAGTATGTGATTTAGTCCGGTTGAAATGTTCTTTTATTTATAAATATTTTGATGTAATCAATATAATTTATTAAAAGTGAATCTATGTGTGTGTGTGTGTGTGTGTTTCAACTATTTAAAAAAATATTAAATATTTAAGGGGTTGTCATTACCAAAATAAGAGATTTACACCTTTTTGTCTCAAGGTTGTTATGGTAGCAGATTTTGGAGTTGCTCGGTTCCAGAATCAAGAGGGTGTAATGACGGCAGAGACAGGAACATATAGATGGATGGCACCTGAGGTTTGAATCTTTTAGGTTTGCTTTTTTCTTTTGCCTTTCTAGCTTAAGGAGCAATAGAATCTTGTTATGTTCTGAGCTTGCCAATTCCTTGTTAATTGGTTTCCCGTTAGTGAGAACTGTTGCCTTCTACATCAGTCCTATAGAGATTTTACTGTGTACCCTTTTACCAACTTGTGGTCATAACTATAGGTCTCACTCTCTCTCTCCAACCAAACGAAAAGCAACATAATGTTTATAATTTTTATATTTGACTATTTTGTGTGTAGTCTCTGTGATGTGACTTTTGTGTTCAGAAGCAAATCAGAGATACCATATATATTGCAACACATCAATTTTTGTTGTTTTCACAATTATTATTTGGGTACTAAGATGATATATTTCAATTTTATCTTAGGGAACCCACCTCTATGTTTAAAGCATGCTTCTCTTCTAAATGCTTTTGATTGAATATTTACTAAATTCCTCTTTTGTCTCATGCTGCAACGAGCTTTGCATTTCAATTTTCTTATGCTGTTAATAGTTGAATGTTATCCAAAAATTATTGATATGCTCCATTTTCAATATTTTATTCTTTGTCAAGACAAATGAAACCTCAATCTTTTAGATTTGTGTTTCTGAAGTTTGTCCCTTGTCTTTTTTTTTTTTCAAAAAAATAAACATAAAAAAAATTCTCTTTTTGCTATCTTCTATATGCATCTAGTGTACCGTTCTCTTTTCATTTGTATCCCATTTAGGTCTCTTATTGTTAATTTACCCGTTGCAAGGTTATAAACCATCAACCATATGATCAAAAAGCTGATGTATTCAGTTTTGCTATAGTGCTATGGGAGTTGGTAACAGCCAAGGTATTTGCCTGTACAAAAGATTCAATTTTAGAAATGTGGACATTACTTTTCTGAGTGGAATTCTGACTCGACATTGTTACTGTTGTTGCAGGTGCCATATGATACCATGACTCCACTACAAGCTGCCCTGGGAGTAAGACAGGTCTGTATATGTAAAATATTAATTCATTTTTTAATATATTTATCAAATGTGGAAACTTGAACTGCATTAGTTTTTGTGGAATTATGCAACAACATTGTTTTTCCTCTTTGCTCTGTGAATATATTATATTTGTGTATGTATATCCTCACATGGCAGACTGCAAGTTTTATAGTCTCAAGGCACTCTTGCATAAAAACCATATTTTGGTCAATATGTTCTCTATTTATTTCATTCCTACAGGGTCTGCGACCAGATCTTCCTCAGAATGCACACCCAAAGCTATTAGACATAATGCAGAGATGTTGGGAAACAAATCCTGCTAATCGACCATCGTTCTCCGAGATAATAGTTGAACTTGAAATACTTCTTCAAGAAGTTCAGGTAAAAGCTGTTTTCACTCTGTTACTCCCCCAAAATTTTCTTCCCTTACATCTAACCAGGCTTGCATGTCCCAGGAAACCAAGGATGCAATGAATGGCAGCTGAACTATTGCTGTTTGCAACTCGGAATATTCTAACAGTTACATTTTGATGTTTCCTTTTTGACGTGGTTCTTTCAAAATAGTCATCGGAGTTTTTTCATGTAAACTGAGGGGAAAGAAAAGATTTTACAAAGGTGGTTGTTTACAACATTATAAAAAACAAAGAGTGCCACAAAATGTATTTTCTTTTTTGGCACCAACACTCTAACAGCACTATAGCAGTTTTTTACAGAGAATTTTTACTAGAGATTTGTAAAGCTCACGAATAATGACACATGTAGAGTCGGTCTTATTCACATCGATCGAATTTATCGTTACATTTTATCACGGTTATGGAAATCGTCATTTGCATGAGCAAATTATTCATTGTTGGTTTTTTCGTTTCAATAAGGTTTTCATTAGTATTTTTTTTCAGGTGTATTAATCAAATTTTCGATGAGGTTCTGTAGTTTTATTCTTCATCATAATAAAATCTTACAAAAATTATGCATCTAGTATTAAAATTTTTCAATAATGAAGAAGATTAAGTTTATTTTTTACTGCTATTTTTTTTTTGTTTAAAGATCAGTTAGAAAATCTATTTTTTTGCACGGTTTTTTTTTCTTCTTATTTTTACACTAGTCTCGGTTTACGAACAAGCTGACAATAATGGAAAAAATGTTTAATTTGTAGAAGTTTTACTTGGTTATCATGCCAAAAGTTTGTCCACTTTTATTAAAATAAGTAATGGAAATTTTATTATGTGAATTTTGAAATTATTTTGTTATTTACCACCTAAAAAAATCTTTTAAAATTCACCAAAATCTTATTGTCTTTCCTATTCTTGAAATTTTGAAAATTTAGAAATAAGTAGGCGAGGTTATTTGAGATCAGCAAATCCTATTATTTTCTATTAAAATATGATATGGGAGCGATACGAAGTAAAATCTCTTAAGCTAACTCTTTGGCACATTGAAGTTTCTAATAACATTGTCAACAAGGTAAATCTGAGGGGGGAAGGCAAGAATCACCCTTGGTGCCTTATCTGAGTTGCTTATACATGAGTCCTAGTTTTGGCCTTTCGGCCTCCTTTTCTCTCATCTTCTCTAATAACTGAGATTAATTGGGCCTTTTGTATGTTGTTTGTAGTGTTTTTGGGCTGCTGCGCTTGCCATATAAAAGGCCTTTCTCTTTTTATAGGCTTTTTTCTATAAGGGAATTTCATTTTCTGGGTATGCAGCTTGTAATCTTGGGAGAAATTGGTTATTGTTCTGTGGTTTAGTGTCTTCATCTGGCCTCCCATACTCAGATGAAGAAAAGGTTGTATTGTGGGTTATTTCTTAATGCCATTTTATTATTTCTGATAAAAAAATAACAAAACACGCAAATATATATATATATATATATATATAGGTTCTGTGATCAATTTTGCAGGAAAATATTTTAACACGTAAGTAGTCTTAGATCAAGGAAAAAAAAAAGTAATCCAGGTCAAATAATAATAATAATAATAATAATAATAACAAAATAATAGTATAGTTTGAACCAAAAATGATGTTTGAGCTCATTTTTGTACAGAAGACAAAATGTCATTAATGCTTGTTCAGTTTGATTTATTGTTTAGTTCAAAATCCTCTAAGTAGGTTTCTATCCGTAATATATATATAAGCAAAACCTCTAAAAAGGATGGAGAAGATAATTTAAAATAATATTTGTACAAATTAAGAAACTTCGTTTTCAATTGTCCAAAACTTATAATATTCTAAATGAATAGGAAGGACTCTGTCTTACAAAACAATTTTTTTAAGTAAATAGTCTCGTAAATCATAATTCTTCTTGAATGTTAAGGGAATATAGGATTATACACATAGTATCACTTTCCCCCCTTAATTAGGCCCTTTTAAATCTGTTTCCAATTTTTAGTTATAGATTTTTTTTCTTTTTGTTTTAGAAAATCCTTTAATTAAAAAAAAAGATAAGTTAGATATTTTTTTTTGGAGGTAGATAAGTTAGATCTTAATATTTATTTTATTGATAAGTCAAATATTTCTCTGAAAATCTCAGGGGATTACCAGCTTGAATTTGTCATTTTGTTTTTACCGTGTCCTTATTATTATTATTAATTATCACTCTCTCTATTTCATTTCAAAAATTATAAAAAGAAAAACAAAAGTGAAAAAATTAACCTAAGAAAATCTAATCGTAGCTAGCTCTATTGCATACAATGTTTTTAGAATTAGACTAGTTTGGTTGGTTGTACCGATTTAATAAAAAATTAGAGATTAGTTAAAAATACTAAAAAAATATATTTATAATAAAATGCCAATACTAATTGAATTGGATCAAACAAATCGAACCGGCTAAATCAATTTTCTATATTTTAAGTTATTTTTAATAATTAAGGGGAAAAAATTTAGATCAATTATACATATATATATATTGATTTAATATGTGATATTTTTAAATTAATAAACTATATTTTTATTATTTTTAATAAAGTCTTCGATAATTAATTAGATTAGAAATAGAACTCAACTATTGATGAAAATGTCGGTCACAGCAATTAATTGAAGCAAATGTAAATAAATTCTAATAATTTTTTATATAAAAAATTAGATAAATTATTATTTCACCTTTGAAATTTAAGTTCATTACGTGGTCTGTCATTTTCTATCAAACTAAATAAATCGTCTCTTAAATTTGAAATTCAGATATATATAATTATTTTTTTTATCAATCACAATTCATATATATACACACACATACACACATCATTTTACATAATTAGCCTAACAAACACACAAAAACTAAAGTATAAAATTTTAGCTAGTAATTAAAATATTATATTGTTAATTAAAAATGGATTATCCATTAATTAAAAAGAGAAAAAAAAAGATTATTCAATGAAGTGACCTTGCTGCATATATAATATATATTTCTATTATTTTTCAATTTGTGGGGTTAATTCTTTCACTTCCCTTTCTGCAGAAAATATTCCAAAATCGCCTGTCAATTTTCATATATTTGATAATCGTTCGATTGCTTCAAAGTTTAATCATCATAAAATTCAAAATCGACAATTATTATTTTTTTAACGAAGTTTTTTTATGACTTTTCTATACAAACAAATACATCCAATTTTTTTTTTTTGGAGAACGTACGCATTAGTCAACTAATGAGTATATACATTCATATGATTATATGGATATAATTTTTTTGCTGAATACATTTAAATCTTTTAATATAAAATTAGGAAATCAATCTTAAAAAACAAAAAAAAATTAACTGTTAAATTAAGGAATTATTTTTATACTAATTAGATTATTTTATATTTAATAAATGTGGGAGATTTAACCGAATAAAATAATGAATGTTAAAAAAAGCAATCATTTTAATACAACAAAATAATATATATAAAATTAATGAAAATGTAAGAAAGAATGCTTGGAGACTGTTATGCATTGATGATAAAAGTAAAAGAGGCACAAAAGACAAGTGTTTGTTTGTGGAAGCCAGTTGTGTTAAGGGAACAAACCAAAAGCAAAAACTCTATATATTTATCCAACTTTGAATTTCTAAAATTTTTAGCTTTAGAAATTTGTCAGTGCCTTCCAATCATATGATTTACTTTCATATACTTATTTATACTTATTTATTTATTTTCAGATGTATCTCGCCCACTAAACTGTTATTATGCACTTTTCTTTTCATTTCGGGGAAGAGAAAAAAAAACCTAAAGTAAAGAAAAAGGAAACGTAATGGTTTTTCATGGCCAACAATACTATTTGTGCGGTGGGAATTTTTATGGGAAAAAAATACTTTTCTTTTCTAAATATCCAATTTTGATATAAAATTTTACTATATATTAGATATATATTAAATGTATATTTTCAAAAATAAGATATAACTTTGGTATATTAGATCATAATTTTTCTTATCCTTATTCCATGCATGCAATTTTTTTAAATTTCATTCAAGAAACATAATTTTATACAAATTATATTATAGCTTAATTATACATATATATCCTTCACCGACGCCAATTCCATGAACGCACGTGCCATGAGATGAACGAAGTTCTTTTTTATTTTTGAAATAATGAACGAAGTTATTAACAAATCACAACCTTTGATGCGGAAAATCAATAATAAAATAGTAACCTTGATACCCACTTCATATTAAAATATCCAGTTTGCTTGTTGTATATTTGTATAATTATATTTTTTTAGTAATATGAATCTGAAGAAAGTTTTATATACATTTAATTAGAGTGAAAGAGAAAAAATTATTTAATTAGTAGGAAGATAAAAAAAAATCATTGACCTATTGCATAATTATTATTAAGAGATAACTAATTTTATAGTAGCTGTTGGATGTCATGTCGGAAGGCTGCTTTGATTTTTATTTTTTTCCAATTTACACTGACGGCAGAACACCAAACAATTTCCTATTGGGTGGCTTGAGTTTGGTAGCATGATTAATTTTACAACCATTATAATTTTAAAAAAAATCTAAATTATTAATATTTGCAATAATAATTCCCGTTTAAGTAAATATATAGATTTAAGTTCAAGCCTTTCATCATTTAATATTAAAAAATAAAAATATTTAGTTGTTATTAAGAGAATGGATAAAATTCTACATATAAAAAGAATAAGACTAGATACAAATGTATTTAATTAAGAAATTAAAATCAGCAGAAAACTCCTAATCTTTTAAGAAATTATCTTAAGTAAAAAAAATTAAAATTATTTTACTAAATATTTAAATTTTATTCTCAATTTAGTTTTAGATTTGTCTTTATAAAATCAATCTTGAATAAGAGTCAAATTATTTCGAGCAAAAATAACTTTAAAAAAAATCTTTAATTGATCTCGATCTGGAAGAAAGAAAAGGCAAAACTGAGGGGACCATGCTAATAAATTTTGCAAATATGATTATTTAATTGAAAAAAAAAAAATTAGACATGTGGGGTTTGAGGGTTAATGGCATTTATAATTGTCTTCAATATATGTTTTAATCAAAATTACAGGATTCTGTCTTTTCTTTTCCAATTTTTATAGAATATTTTGTTTTTTCCATGTGGGGTTTGCTTCTTTTTGTTTTTATTTTTAATTAATTGAAACTTGTTTTTAGTGCAAAATTAAAAAGAAACTTCTGACATGCATCAACATTATTGGAGATAATTATACGAATTACAAAGTTTCAGAGACATATTTTCATATAGATCTATAGTATATTGTTAATTGAAAAAATAACATTTTGCCCTCCCTCTTGCTAGGTTACATATCAATTGCATTGCATTAAAAAAATTAAAATAAAATTTACTCTGTTTTTTCTATTTAATTTTTTATTTTCAATTCCTAACTTTTTTTTTCTAGGTACATTATTTTTTTTTTCAAAAAAGAAATCGATGTTCCAATTCTGAAAAATCTAAATTTATCAACCAATCGACTGCTAAAAAAATTAATTCAATAACCAATTCCTATTTTAAACAATAATTTGGTTTTATTAACTAAAGTACCATTAAAAATAATATCCCTTTCTTTTGAAAATAATTAATCAATGAGTTATATATATGAAATGTAATGAAATTTTCCTGAATTTCAAACTTCCATAGATCTCATATATTATACTAGGATTCAAACATGAAATTGCATAAAATTCAAATTCTTTTTAAAATTTAATTAATGCGTATACAAATCATTATTTTCAAATTTTAACCTATATTCATCTCTTTTTTATATATATATTTTTTATGTTAGCGTAGAATAAAAAATATGAACTATATGCTTGAAATTATATTCATGTCCAGCAGAGTAGGTGGGAGACACCTCATTTTCTTGACACTGACCTCTTTTCAAAACATTTTATAAGGATATGTTTGCCATCAATTAAAATGTGAAAAATATATTAGGTTCATACATACACATGGCTCAATTAATCTATAAATCAAGATTCCAAACCTCAACCTGGAATCAAATTATTTGAAAACTTTTAATTATTTTAATGCACATCTACTTTTCCTCATTTCTCTTCATTGATTGGCCCTTGTAAAATTAAAATTCGTAATAGCCAACTTTCCTTTAACGAATCATTTCAATTATTTATTATAATAATGATAATTAATAATAATAATAATGCAGTATAGATAGATATAAGTACAGCTTGATAATGATAAAAAAAAATGGAGTTAGTATATACTTGATGTATAGCAATTATAAAATGTGCATTAATATTTTTATAATTAATAAGATAATAAATATATTCAAAAAATGATAATAAATATATTCATTATAAAATATTTTAATATTTTAATTAAAAATTAGTTTAATGTATAAAAAAATATTATGGCTAGGCGATGAAATTTTGTATCACAATGAAAAGGTCAAATCATCTTTCGTATGGCATATTTATGGTCTTTAGTCTTTACGTTCATTGTCTTTTCTGTTTGCATTTACTTAAAAATTAATCATTATGAATATAGAAAATTCTTATTTAGATGTACCCAACCAATGATCAGCTGTAAATTGAATTATAATATTAAAAAAATAATTCTATTTAGTTTTTACTTTTAAATATATGTTATCTTGGGACGCCCCCTTACTAGATTTTACAACATTTTTCATATTTTATTAAAAATATTTTAATCACTTTATAAAAATATATAAATTAATAAATTTATAGCAATCTCATAATAAACTATACAAATATAATAAATTTATAAATTATTTACAAATTTTGATAAATTTAAACTATTTTTAAAATCTAATAATTTTATAATTTTTTTTATTTTTTCTATTAGTTTTGTAAAAAATCCTATCTTGGAATTGAAATTGAAAATTCTTGAAGGTTGGCGATACTTGAATTTCATTATATATAATAATAATATTATTATATGGTCATTATTATTATTCAATCTGAACATTATTCCTTGTGTCAATAATGAATATTACATTCAAATATATATTATAACTATATTAATAAATTTTAATTTTGTAATATTAAAATCATTTTCATGATAAAGCATATATTTTTAATTTCATATTCAAAATTGATTTTTTTTAGACAAAAATATAGTATGAAATACACTAAGTTATTGTTTCTTTCCTAAAGGGTTGCTTGACCAAAATTTGAGTTCAATAGGTGGAAACAGCAAACATTAATTGATGGGTTATTTATTATTATATCTACACCCCCTCACTTGTTGTAATTCAACATGACATGATAAGGTCACACACACAATCTTTAATTACTCATAGAATAAATGTAATAATAGACTTGCTTGCTAATAGTAAGAAACAAAAAAAAAAAAGAACTAATAATGACCCCAATAATATCAGTAAATTTTCAAAATGAAATGAAAGAATGTATTTTGGTTATTTAGGAATTCGATATATATTTATGAGATAATAAAAAAAAATGTAGCCCAATAAAGCACAGAAGAAGATTAAAAAAAAACACAGTCAGCTTAATTTTTTATAAATTTTAATTAAATTTCAAATAATTAAACTTGATTAATTACGATTTATGACAATGGTGTATGCGATGCAATCTGGTGATTAATTGTCGACAACCATTAAAGTATTAAAGTTAATTAATCATCACTCTGTACGTGACTTTCTCTTTCTTTCTGTTTTCAGTTTTGTAGGTTTCCGTAAATAATTATATAGATTTCCATTATCTTTAGGAGTCTATTTCATTACTTTCTTTAATAAAGTGTGATTCCATTTAGCACGAATTTTAAAAATTTTTAAATCCAATTAGGTATTTGAATTTAAATATTTAAAATTAAATTTTTTAAATTAAACTATATCAATTTTTATAATATAAAATGATTGTGAATATTAGATAATATTTATATTAAAAATAGTACCGAATCATTTTGTATCATACTAAATTAAATAATTAAAAAAATAACTAATTTATTATTATTATAATATATAATTTATCATATTAATTTATTGCTTAGTATTTAATATTATATAAATAATTAAAGTTACTTTATAATTTAACTATAAAATAAAATAAATATGAATATAAAAATATAATTAATAATCATACATAATTTTTAGTTTCACTTAATTAATATTAATTTATATATTTTTATGAGATTATTGAATTAATAAAATATTAACAGAAATAAAAAAATACTTATTATAAATTTCTAACATGAATATCTACCATATACTTAATATATATATAATATTATAAACTATTTTAAAATATATAAATATATATATGTACACACAAAATATATACATAACAAAACTATTATATAAATCTATATAATACACAATATTATATTATAATCATATACTATGTTATAGTATATATAAATAATACATATATATTAGTTTATAAAAAAATATAATAATAATAATAATAATAATAATAATAATAATAATAATAATAATATGTAACATATAATATAATATATATGTAAAAACAAAGAAAAGAAAGAAAGAAAAAGGGGAGAGGAGAGAGAGAGAGAGGAGAGAGAGTGTCAGAAAAAAAGATGGAAGAGAAGAGAGAGAGAATTGAAGTAATAATATTAATAATTTTTAATACTAATAATGAGTGTGAATATTAATAATAATTAAAATTAATGAGTAATGATGGTGAATTACTTATATATTTTATTTGAAATTTATAATTATTTAAAGTTTAGATAAAATTATTTGATACTAGATATTGGACATTTTAATTTTATAAATTATTTGTAATGTAAATATTGAAGTTTAGATAATTTTATTTGATACTGGTTGTTATAAAATTTTAATTTTATGATTAATTTATAATGTAAGTATTGGAGTTTTATTTAATTTTTTATTTTTTATGGTTAAAATAATAAAATATTATTTTATTGTTTAAATTAAAAAAAATAATAATTTTGAATCTTCGTCTCCGTTTGAAACAAAAAACCGCTCCATTAGAATCGAATCTTTGAACCAGACCGAATCGATTCTAATTTTAATAATTTTATAATCTCTGAATTTTGGTTCAGTTTCGGAGATTTTTTGATCTCCGGACCAAATGGGTCCATGTACAACTCTAATAATCACTATCAATCTATAAGGGCATTTTAAATATAAAATAATAATTTAATATAATATTATTATGTAATATTTTAGGTAACTTCAATAGAAAGTTTAAACTTATTAATCTAACAATAACGTACTATTCTTTACTAGTGAATAAAAGTTAGATTTAATCTTTAGGAAAAAAAAAATTTGGTGTATTATTCATTGCTCTACTTTGCTTTGATCATTGATTAGATATTCAAGTTTCAATTTAAAATATTTATATACAGCATCTCAATCATCTGAATATTATTAAAAATAATTATAATAACTATTGCTAGTTAATTTGAGTTCGTAGAGTTTGATAAAAAAACAATAGAGCCGATGAATTATTTTTTGAAATAATGACTGAAACAGAATAAGATATGCGGGTACTGATTAATAGTAGCAAATTCTTTCATATGGTAGCCAAAATTTATTGATATGCAATAAATGATATGTTAACTAAGTAGTATACCATTAAATTATTTTGTGCTTGGAGTGTTAATCTTTTATCCTTTACGTGGTATTGTAATTATTATGTGTTGGCTCCAATAATAATTAGACAAAGACTGGAGACTTCAGATCTAAAAATTGTGGCAATATGCTAATTTTTCACAATTTAATTATAGTTAATATAAACTACTTCCACCCCCTTTTAAATAGTTATTTTGAAAAAAAAAATGTTCTATTTTTTTTAAATTTATTTTTATTATTAGTGGGTTAATTAAGTAAGAATAGAATATTTTTAATATTAATAAATTAATAGATGATATTTTAGTTTATTTTAAATAATTTTATATAATATTAAAAGTATTTAATATATTTTTAATAAATATATATGAGTTAAAAATAATAATTTAAATGAGAAAAAGTAAAAAGTAATTTATACAGGATGTGTATAAATTAGAAAATTAGTGGTCAATGAAAATTTCTTTTCATTTATGAGACTGCATCACCTATCATTCACGTCATAATAATAACCAGCCAATTGATAGGCACGATTTGTATCATTCACGTCATAATAATAACAACCCCTATTGATAGGCACGATTTGTTTCATTTTGACCGTCTTTATTTATAAGAATATACAACTCATTTCTTTAAATATATATATATATATATATCAAGAGTTGATTTAATCGATAAATTAAATAAATTTATACTTATAGATTAAAATTCGATTATTGAGATTATATTATATTAAATAATGTTTTTATCATACATAAATAATATATAATGTTTGAACACTGGGCTGAAATATTTTGAATATTGTATTTATTGTGATAAATATAAAGAAGCTGCCTCCGTTTAAGAAGTTCGAAAATGACATAATATGTAATGTTCAAAATAGAAGAGCAAACGGGTCGTCTGGACCAATACATGCAAACTGAACACTTAATTATATATATCCTAAACATGTACGTCTTTATTCATCGCTTTCAAACAAAGATAAATAAAACTACGTTACAATATCAAACGCAGAAACTCGCTTTTCTCTCCCTGATCTGTAGAGCTCCTTCAACAGTCTCTTGTTCTTTATTCAAACATTCTTTCAATTTACTGCATCAATATACATATAAAACAGTGTCTTAGTAATATATTTTTTCAATAATAATAATGAACAAAATGTACCAATAAAATTTGTTTTGTTGGTATTCTTAATATGTGAGGTTGCAATCGAATTTGAACTCCAGCTTGAGCCAAATATATAAAAAGTTTAAAAAGAAATTATTGGATGATGTAGAGTAAATGATTACCTTGAAACTATGGAACTCATCATAGTCTAGCTCGCTAGTAGTGATAGGGAGGAGGGGGAGATGAATAGTAGTAGTGTGGAGGTGGCTTGTGGACGGGTGGTGGTGGAGACTTGTACTTATATGGTGGTGGTGGGGGAGACTTGTACTTGTAGGGCTTCTTTGGTGGTGGTGGTGAATGGTAAACCGGTGGTGGTGGGGGTGGAGACTTGTACTTATATGGTGGGGGAGGAGGAGACTTGTACTTATAGGGTTTCTTGGGTGGTGGTGGTGGAGGTGAATGATAAACTGGTGGTGGTGGGGGTGGAGACTTGTACTTATATGGTGGAGGAGGAGGAGACTTGTACTTGTAGGGTTTCTTGTGGGGTGGTGGTGGTGGTGAATGGTAAATAGGTGGTGGTGGAGGAGGAGACTTGTACTTATAAGGTGGTGGTGGAGGAGATTTGTATTTGTAGGGCTTCTTGTGTGGTGGTGGGTGTGAATACTCGTGCACTGGAGGTGGAGGGGGAGACTTGTACTTGTATGGTTTCTTGTGTGGTGGAGGAGAATACACTGGTGGAGGGGGTGGAGGAGATTTGTATTTGTAAACTGGAGGAGAAGGTGGTGGATATTTCTTTGGAAGTGGAGGAGAGTGGTAAGGGTAGTCTGCAGTAGATTGTGGAGCCAAAGTTAGCGAGACAGTGAGCACTAATAGTGTGGCTAAAAGAGAGGCCATTGGAAACCCCATGTTTCCCAAACCTCACAAACAAAGTGGGTTTTTGTTATGCTTCTCAAACAACATTCTCATCCCCCTTTATATAGATAATGTCTTTACCCTGTAATCCTAAAACTAATCATATGGTAAAATGGACTTTATCAGCATTTAACCTTGTAAAAATACCCCAAAAAAATGAAATAATACAAATAGGGTATGTTTGATGAATGAGTTTGCCATCAATTATTTAATAATTACTGTTTAGAGCATTGTGCTTGGTTGTTCATTATTTTTATTTATTTTTACATTTTTGGCTTACTGACTTGAGACAGCAAAATCTGATAAGGGAATAAAGATAAAACTATGCAGAAATTTATCCTGTGGGACTAAATTTTTAGAAAAAAATTACACATGAATCTACTAAAAAATTAAATATTTAATATTACAATAATTTAATAAATAATTTATATTATTAAATTAATTATACCTAAAAATAATAATTATATCTTAAGGGTAACATATATTTTAAAAATATTGCATAATAACTTTATTTTTAATTTTTTAAAAAATATATTTTTTTACATAACATACCAAGCAATTAATTATTTATATATATATAATTTGACAAAAATTTTATGAACTAAAATAAAATTTATTTAAATTCATATATATATTATATATAGTTCATTTAAATTTAAATATATAAATTTAAATATATAAATTCATATATATATTTATATATATATATATATATATATGGCTAAGGGTCCCTAAATCTTCTAGTTCTGCCAGTGACTATATAGTATACACTAAATAATTTAGCCTTTGCAATGTTAAAAATTAAAAGTCTTTATTATTTATTTTTGGGTAGATAAAAGTCTCCATTATTTATTTGCTTCTTGACGAATAGCTTTGAAAACATGTAATTTGGATTGAATTGCCTAACTTTCCATGATAATTCGTTAGCTTCGGGACCAGGCGGCTGTGACTTTTCCTCCTCTAGGCTCTAATTACAATTCTCTAATTAATTCGAAACTACTTTCTCTAGTCTTTGATTTGCCATGTATGTTTACATATCTTCCATGTATGGTTTTGTTTTATATATCTGTGGGCAACCATGCATGCATTATGCATATCCCAAATTGTAAAATTATTTAGATTATTTTTTCTAATTATCTTAATTAATTATTTTATCCCATATGCATGGTATAATAATACTATTTTATTTGTAATTATTTATAGCCACTTTAACATAACATTAAGTAAAATAAAGTACATTGATTATTATTTAACACGACATATAGTCCGGCATTAATCAATTAAAATTAGTCCGGCATTAATCAGTTAAAATTAGTTAATAATTTTAATTAAAATTATTTTTAATTATTACACATATGTTCAGTGTAGATAAGAATTTTTCTTATTACTAATTAATAATTTTAATAGTAAATATTAAATAATGATGGCCAAGGCGGAATAAGAAATTTTAGTTTTTAGAAAATTGATTATAATGTAAAGAAAATTGCTAATTAGGTGTGATCTAATAATCCAATAGGTCTTAGGTTCGAATATATGACAAATTAAAAAAAAATATCTGTAATTTATTGAGAAATATTAAAATAAATGATCATCCAATAGAAAAATGTCAAGAAAACTAATGGTCCGTTAAAAATTATTAGAGATAGAGGCTATGCTAACCCATCTAGCTGCTTATCTAACTACAATAATTAATTATTTATTAACTTGTTAATTATGATTTCCTTTCCATAATTTAGTCGAAGTAAAATGTTTTTTTTTTTATTATAGGTAGGAGGCAGTCAATTTGATAATTAGTTCCAAAATCTTTTGTTGGATTGGTTAATAAGTTATAAATGAATAAACTAATCAGAGAATTATTAATCAATTACGTGTCTGTTATTATTGTGGAATTAATTTAGTCACCGACTTGATAAAATAATGAACCAAATGTAAGCTAACCAGAATAGCCGTAATCAATAGTACGAAAAAGCAAAGGAGTTGGTGAAGACTGAGTGAAATAACCAGAAGCATCCGCCTTTGCCAAAGAAAGAAAGAGACAGAGAGATTAGTTTTAAATGGAATGCAAAAGCTTTATTTGACTGTTTCTGATCTAGAAATAACTATCTTATTTCTCTTAGGTCCATGATCTAAAATAACTATATTTTTTCTCTTAGGTCCATGATCTAGAAATAACTATATTATTATTATATAATGGACATCAAATCTACCTCTAAAAAGGTTTTAAAAAAATCAAATCTATCTCGATTTCCATTAAACTAAGATCCACCCATATAGAGTTTACTCATTCTTATGTTGAAATATTCTATTTTTACCATTTCTACATGGGTAAGTTAATTAATTATTTTTCAATTTTAAAAATAATTCTGGACTTTTTGATTTATTAAATTAAAGTCATTAATAGAAAATTGCTAGATTCAATATACGGCACAAATATTTATTTATTCTTGCTTACGTTATCACATAAATTTAACTTCACAGGTTATATTAAGATTTATTTAAAGGAATAATATACAAAAATACATATAAAAAATAGTAATTGGACATATCTCTGAACAAAACCAAGACTATTATATTAAAATTTTATGAATATATATATATATATATATTAAAATGCTCATCATCAATAACATATGGAGTGTTGGTGTTTATCAATAAGCTATAGGTCAACTTTCTGATAAATTAATAATTAAGTTAAAATCAAAGAATTAAAGAAAATAGGGGAAGCAATTGTAGAAACTTTCAAAAATCAAAATTAATTTGGCGGAGTTGTTGGCTCCAGTGATCATCAATCAAACAAATGTTGAGAATATTAATAAGTTTGTGAAATGTGGATTAGACTAGGTGGAGGCACAATTAGTAATATTATCTCTTACATTGACACTTATGATTTCAGTGTGATCAAATGTGACAAAGAAAAAACACATATAAAAGAAAAATAATAAAAGAACGATGATATTAAATTCATTTACTTATAGTAATGTTTTATGTTATTTACTAAAGAATCAATAAAACATATTACTTATTACTTTATATTCATATAAAAAAAATCATATTTACAATAAATTTATGATTTTGATTAAGGAAAATGCTATTAAATTCAAAATTTTGTTTAAATACTATTTTGGGTTTTTTTTTGTTACAAAATTGTCAAAATTTACAAATGTAACATATCTTTTGATTAATTTGAAAATTTAACAAATTTATATAAAGTTTATTGTGATTTTATTATAAAATTATTATACACATGATAACTTTTATAAGTTTATTATGAATTGATTACATATTTTTATAGAATGACCAAAAAAATCCTAAAAGACAATTTTTTTTAAAAAAAAAAATTTGATAAGAGACAATTTTTTCAATTATTTTTGCTATTCCGCTGCGTATGTGTAAAGACCAATTCAAAAAGAGATTTGGAAGGCATAATTAAAAAAGTGGGGAAGAATATGGAAGGAATTAGCTGGGTTAAGAA
Source organism: Garcia nutans (assembly GCA_947685225.1). Lineage (NCBI taxonomy): Eukaryota > Viridiplantae > Streptophyta > Magnoliopsida > Malpighiales > Euphorbiaceae > Garcia > Garcia nutans. Next base: position 38,485,403 of record CANTUV010000019.1, on the reverse strand, counting down.
AAGAATAAGAAAGAGATAAAATTGAATTCGTACATGAGGTGAAATAAAACAAAATTTTATGATAATTCTAAAATAAGTAAGTAGTGATTAATATAAATTACTAAATCATGACAAATTGAATATTGAAATAACTAATTTTCTCAAGTACTATATATATTTTAATTACTAAAAATACTGCATTTAATAAACTAATAAAAAAAATTAATTACTAAAAATATATTTTACAAAGATATTTTATAAAAATTATATTTTATTGAAAAAAAATTATATTACTTTATTTGAATGATGTAATAAAATACTGAAAGAGTGAATTAAAAAATATTAACTTATTTAGTTACAAATCAACTTCACAGATAAAATTTAAATAATATCTAAACTACACTTATAATATTTATTTCTTGTTTTATCATATTTTAAATTAAGAATATGATTATTTTTTTATATGTAAACTCCTCGATCTAATTTTATAGTGAAATATTTTTTTATTTTTTCTTAAATAAAATATTTTATCCATTGATTAATAAAGTATAGTGGACTCGGTATTTTATTTTATATAATTATTTATAAACAAATATAATATTTTTTATCAAATAAGATTATTTAGTCAATATTTGTGAAATTTGTATACAACCCTATAAATTAATTAATAGTCATTAAATTATGCATATCCCACGCTGTCCTGCTGAAAATGAAATTTGCTACAGCTTAAAAAAATAATAAAATAAAATTCGCTCTACAATTTGACTAGTATTTGCTTGACTTTTGTTTTTCATACACACATTAAAACCCTTAACTAAATTTAGATCTTCTATATGATATTGTAAACAAGTTAGGTGAAGTGGTTATTGTGAATTCTAAATACAAATTCCAAACTTGCCAAAATTCTGTTAAGAATTCTTCATTAATGTAGAAAATTTGCCCTTTAATCTTGACTTTATGTATATATATATATAGATATAGATAACTTTAAAATAAAATATTGAAATACAAATCATATATATTAATAATGATTTGTGTTTGAAAAATAAAATTGTAGTTTTATTATCAAATAATGATAATTATAGTAAAATCCATATAGAGTTAAAAATATAAACTTAATTATGCAACTCATTAATTCCAGTAAAACCAATGAAAACCCATTTCATTAAAACCAAATATATATAGATGTATCAATGAAGCAACCATCAATGTCTTATAGACATATTTTATTTAAATATGAATAATTTGAGTGAGCAAATGACATATCTGTTTTTTATTTGATATTTATTCAGTGTCGTGAGACAACTGACCTGTTTTTATTTCATATTTATTTAAGGTGGGACTCTAAATTTATTTACTGTACTACTGTGAGGAACTGACACCTTTTTTTTTATCCAAAATTAATTAATCAATGTGTTGGGGACACTTTTTTTTTTATTCAATGTGTTGTTAGCTGTCATCAATTTTTTTTCTTTTTTTATTTTATTTATTCAATAAGTTCTATTAAAATTCATAAGATTTTTACGAGTGTATAAAAATAGGTTAGTGTTATTACCTGTTAAGTTCAACATTTGCATTATTTATAAGATTATAAATTATTCTTTTATTAATTTGATAAGACCTATACTCGACTAAGTATAAATATTAATTGAGATTATTTTTTTTAAATGAGTTTTAAAAAATACATATTCAATTTAAATATATATATATATAAATTATTTTTTAAAATGCTAATCCTATTTAATAAGCAAAATTGAACTCAGTCTTTAAATTATTTAATGTTTATTTAATTTGAGATATCTTCCAATATGTAAAAATGTGCTTGTTTTGAGTTTAAAATAGAATTGGAGACTTGGAGTAACACTTTAACTCCCAGTGTTTAATGCTTCAATTCATCTTCTATTAACTACTGCTTTCTAGATAGCGTAAAAAATTTTTTTACTTTCTAGATATAAAATTAAAAAAAAAAGTAAAATTAATATAAATTAATCTTTTATAGAATTTGACTTTTCAAAATGTATAAATTTTTTTATTAATACTAGAGTTAAAAAAAATCTTAAATTGAAATATGATGAATTCTAAAAGATATAAGAAATTTTGAAAAAAAAATAAATCTATCACATTTATAAATTATTTATCAAAATACTCAAATTTATAAATTATTTATTAAAATATCAGATTTTCATTAATTTACAATAAATTTATTATTAATTTATAATAAATTTATTATGAATTTATTAAAAAACTTTACATAATTTATAATAAAATGATTAAAATATATTTGATAAAAAAGTAAAAATTTAAAAAAGTATAATGGAGGTGTTATTTTTTCTATTTTTTTTATATTTAAGTTTGGAACTCAAAACACTTATCTTTTAATAATTAAATAGGGAAAATAATTAAATTAATTGAACTATTTTTAACATTTTTATTAATTTTTAAAAGAATTCTGAAAAAATTTACCCAAGGGCATGTTTGATTGAAACCTACGTAAAAGGAAGATTTAAAGTAGATACATAACTGTTATATATAATTACTTACAGAAAAAACAATTGTGGTGTCACAAAGCCAAAATTTAAATTATAAGAATATTAATTTATATTGATAAGTAATTATTTTCCTTTTTAACTTTTTAAACTGTTAATTTATCAAATTCAATGATTCAATCAACAACAGCCTCACGATGAAAAGTCAGAGAGTTATTACATTATATGATATTATATATAAGAGAGTGTGTGTGTATAATAACACCAAAAACATAATAGCTTGTTCTACATCGATATTGATGTGAGACAGCTATAAATTAATTAACTATTTTCAGATCAATCAATTGATATAACATGTGATAATAATACACTTTGTTAGGTATATATACTTTTCGAAGATGCCGAGCCAAAGACTGACCGTCTGAAAGGAGGCTTATTACATTAGTCAATTATTTTTTTTAATACCATAAAATTTAATTGATATATTAAAAATAACATATTTTGATTATGAAAATAAATATATATATATATAATAAATTTATTTAAATTATTTTTATTATTCTTTAATCAATATTAAACTGATAATTGGAGGCCACAGAAATCGGTTTATTGAGCTTTTGATAGATAAAAAAAAAGTTGCATTTAAGAAGGAAAATTTAATTATTTTCAAAAAAAAGGAAAAATTAATTTTAAAGGAATGCATAAATACACATCAAGATGGATCTATTGGATATCAACTGACCTTTCAAAATCAAGGGGCATTAAATTTCAAAACTGTCCAATCCGAAGGGCAGGGATCCAACTCCTTATACTTAAATTTAGAACTTTTCATGAAAATATAAAAAAAATTAAAAAATATTTTTAAATTTATCATATTTATAAAATATTTATTAAAATATTAAAATATATAAAATATTTATCAAAATACTATATTTTTATTAATTTATAAACAGTTTACAAAAAATTTATAATAAATTTATAAATTTTACATAGTTTATAATAAATTTAAAATAAAATAATTAAAATATTTCTAATAAAAAAATAAAATTTTTTAAAAATATAATATAACATGCCATTTTTTTTAATTTATAGTTACGTCCAAAATAAAAGAGCCGAAATAAACTATCGGTGGCCTCAAACTAAGAGAGAAATAAAGCTTTTGTTCAAAAATGTCCAGAAAATAAATTTTATTTTTAAAAATATTTATTTTAAAAAATAATTACTTTTTAATTTTTAATTTTAAAAATTCCCATATCTAATATATTTTTAGTATATTAAAATAGAAAAATTACACTCTATAATATACTTTTTAATTTTTTTTAAATATCCTATATTTTTAATATATCTTTAATATACTGAAAGTATATTTAATGTATACCTTGAAAACTGAAGTATACCTCTAAATATATATTCAAAATATATCTTTAAAAAATATCTTTTTAAAATTAAAAGTTAAAAAAAGCGTTTTAAAAATATCTTCATTTTCTATGGTATTTTTGAAAAAATCCCTTAAAAATATAGCCAACTTTCAAAAGTATCATTTAATCTATTAAACATGTAACAAAATAATGAAATTTTTTTGAAACAAAAATAAAGTATTTTTGAAAAAAAATAAAATAACCTATTGTGTTATTTTCCCAATAATAAAAGCTAATCAGTTAACATTCTCAAGCAAAATGTCTCAAAGTTTTATTAATCTATCATTTATTTGAACAAATTTGTTGATTACTAATCATTTTTTAATACTATTTTTTGCAGTCTTTTATGTTCTCTTGGCAGAAGAAATAATGCAATAGCTTAAATGTTTATATTTTCTTCTGTTTACTTATTTTAATAAGGGGGAGCTTCTATCTGAAATATTTTATGGACATCCAATTTTCTTTTTATTATCACAGGGAAAATAAATTATATTATATTATTATGCACAAAGGAATATCTAAATACGGACATTACTCGAAGCTCAAAAGCTAAATCTGATGTGGAAAGATTTTACTACATTGATGATATTTCCCATACCTATAGTAAGGAATATCAGCACTTGGAGACTCCAAACACCAGATTTTAGTGTGCGAGTGTGTTTTAGTTTTACATATACTGTTTACAGTACTAAAAAAAAATCTATTTTTGACACATTCCAAAACATCAAACTGAAAAAGCTTGGAAAAACGGAAGAGCTCACCATCCAACAATTATTGTACAACGCTTTTTTGCTCCATAAAAAACTACAGGCTCATGTCTAGAAAACAATCTATGCATCTTTTTGTTTGTTTACTCAATTATGAGTAAAACAATCTAAGCATCACCTTATCCCTTCACTACCTTGATCATCTAAAGAGCTAATGAGTGTTACAGTTGCCAGGATCAAGCAAACTGAATTTCAGGTTGTGAACAGATATACATTGTTCAAAAATTGCAGATTGCCAAATGCAGGATAAGTAAGACCTAGAAAACTGATTTGCATTTGTTACGAGTGTCCTCAACAAAGCCTGTTCACCTCTTTCCACGACTTCCAGAGCCAGATCTTGGACCTGGGTACCGAGAGAATTGTAGCCTCAAGAAGCTAGATTCACGATCATAATCATCCATTTTATAACCTGAAGAATCAATTCAAGAAGTTAGCATCACCTAGGATTTCAGAAAATCAGAATGCTGGACGTCCCCTACATTGGTTTCTTTCAAGATTGACAAAAATATGATGGTATGACCTTGCAAAGCGCTCATTGCAGTTGCTGCACAGGCTGGATTTTCAAAATCCACAAAACAAAGGATAATAGGATCTCCACCACGCTGCATCATCAATGAATAGTCATACTTCCAACAAGTCAACATTTAAGAAACCACAAATGGGTATTATTATTTAATTATTTAATATTATATTTATTTATATATAATAATATATATTATTATTATTTAATTATTTAATATTATATTTATAATGCTGAATTTTGTGATGCTTTTGATTCGTTTAACACTCGTTACTTGAGCAGTGTCACTTCAGATCATGCTGCTATGTTGTTTTCTTGCCAACTGATTAATGCTCAGGCCCCTAAGCAGTTTAAGTTTCAGCATATGTGGGTTACTCATGATTCCTTTATGCCTTTTGTCAAGCGTAATTGGTCGTCTTCTTTCAATGGAGGTGGAATGAGGGGTCTTTTTGCTAAGTTTAAAGATCTCAAACAGGGTTTGAAAGTTTGGAATAGAAAAACTTTTGGCAATATTTTTCAGGGGATTGCTAAGGCTGAATCAAAGGTGGAGGAGGCCGAAGCAGCTTATTCTCTTAACTCTAATGATCACAATTTTAGTCATTTGCAGGATAAGCAGGCTATTTTGGTGCGGTTGCTTAAACTAGAAGAAATTTATTGGCAGCAAAAATCTCATATTGCTTGGATTAAGGATGGTGATAGGAACACAAAATTTTACCACAATTTTGTAAAAATGTGTAGGCGTCATCATCGTATTACCTCAATTGTGAATGCTCAGGGTGATAGAATTATTAACCAGGATTTGATTGGTCAGGAGGCAGTTAATTTTTATACTGATTTGTTCAGTTCGGTCTCTTCTGGTTCTTCTATTCATATGGATTATATTTTGTCTGCTATTCCTGCTTTGGTCTCTTCTTTGGACAATGATAAACTGGTAATCGTTCCTGAGAATGAGGAAATTAAGACAGCTGTTTGGCAACTAAATCCCAATAGTGCCCCTGGCCCTGATGGTTTTGATGCATTTTTTTTTTCGACATTGCTGGGATAACATATGGAAAGATTTTTGCAGTGCAGTTAAGGAGTTTTTTCTTAGTGTTCCTATTCCTTGTGCTTTTGGAAGTGCCCAAATTATTTTGCTTCCTAAAAAGAAAATCCCTCTTTTTTTAGCCATTACAGGCCTATTTGTTTGGCGACTTTTGTTAGCAAAGTTTGTACCAGAATCTTGGCTAACACGTTCTCGGATATTTTGGATAGGATAATCTTAGAAGAACAGGCCGATTTTGTGAAAGGGCGTTCTATTCATGCTCAAATCATGTTGGTCAATGAGTTAATACATGATATTGACAAGAAAACTTGTGGTCACAATCTTGCTATCAAGCTTGACATGGCTAAGGCATTCGACAGGGTTTCTTGGTCATTCCTTCAGTCTGTTATGAGTCGGTTTGGTTTCTCTGCTTCGGTGATGAGTTTAGTAATGAATCATCTTTCTGCTTCAAGATTTTCTGTTTGTGTTAATGGTATAAATTATGGTTTTTTTCAGCCTAAAATGGGGATGAAGCAGGGTGACCCTTTGTCTCCTCTTCTTTTCATTCTTGCTTCGGAGGCTTTCTCCAGAGGATTCAAGGCTTTGATTGACAATCGTAATATTACTCCTTATAAGCTTTTTCGTAATTGTCCGATGATTTCTCATTTAGCTTTTGCAGATGACCTTATTGCATTTATAAATGGAGATAGCCGGTCAATTCGGGAATTTAGGAACTTTCTATCAGCTTATCAAGATGCTTCTGGGCAGCTGATTAATTTTGAGAAGAGTGTTTTTATTGTTCATCTGCAGTGGGAAGGGATGCTATTAATGATTTTGAGTTATCTCTTGCTATTAAAAGAGGTACTTTACCATTTACCTATCTGGGAGCCTCTATTCACCAAGGTATGCATAAATTGATTCATTGTCAAGACTTATTGGCTAAGATTGATTCTAAGCTTGTTGGTTGGTTAAAAGGCTTTCTATCTCCAAGTGCAAGAGTAGTTTTGATTAAACATGTTCTAATTTCTTTTCCTTTACATATGATGAACTCTTTGCTTGTTCCGAAACCTATGATTGATCTTATAGAGCGTAAGTTTGCCAATTTTTTCTGGGGTTCTGATAAGGAGTCAAATAAACATCATTGGCTTCGATACTCAAAATTTCGATATCCGACTAATGAAGGTGGGCTGGGTATCCGTTCCTTAAGTGTGGTCCAGGAGGTTTTTTCTCTTAAAAACTTATGGATGTACTTGCGCAGAGATTCACTTTGGGCTCGCTATATGCATGGAAAGTATGGTAGGAAGGGTGATATGTCTTTCCTTCCTGTTGATTCTCACGGCTGGAAAAGGATTTGTCGAGCCTATGACAAGTACAAGAGTGTTGATATTGATGGTGCACCTTTATGTGTCCGCTTTTGGGATAATGACTTTGTCTTCAAATTTGGTGCGATCTATGATATCATTCGGCCCAAGAAAGGTCAGTCTTTATCTTCTGCTTCTTTATGGAATTTGTCTATTCCTCTTCGTTTTTCAGTTTTGGGATGGAGATTGGTGAATTCTGCTCTCCCCTTCCCTGATAGGCTGCAGCGTATAGGGGTCCAATTAACTTCTGTTTGCCCTTTTTGTTTAAGGGATGAAGCTTCTTCTAATCATTTTATGTTTCGATGTCTGTTTATTAGTAAAGTTTGGAGGTATTACAGGGCCCAAATTATCCCGCATGACAGGAGTTCCTCTTTCTCTCTTCGGGGGGAACTAATGAGCTGGTGGCTTAATGCTCAATCTTCTAATCTTAGAAGCAGGCTTTGTCAACTTATCCCATTGATTATTTTATATTCCATTTGGTTGGCTTATTGTAAGATTTATTGGGGTGGCGAAGCTGTGGACTTAAACTCAATTCATTTGCTTATTTCAAAGACTTTGTTGCATTGGGGGGTGGCATTTTCATCCTCTAAATTTGCAATTAATACCACAGCTTTTAGGGAAATTTTACCTATGAGTTTTGGGAGAAAAGTGATGAAACCGCAATTAGTTTATTGGGTAAAGCCGAGAAGAGGTTTTGTGAAATTAAATGTTGATGCTTCCTACTCGGAGTCCTTAGTGACGGGAGGAGCTTTGTTGCGTGATGAATATGGTATCTTTATTATTGGCAAATGTTTTATTTGGCAGGCTTCAAGTCCCTTTAATGCTGAGGTTCAAGCCCTGTTTCATAGTCTTCAGTGGATCTTTCCTTGGGTTATAAGCAGATTGTTGCTGAAGTTGATTCCATGCAGATGGTTGATATGGCTTCACATCAATGCCTTGTGCCGTCTCCATTATCTTGGCTCGTTAATCTTCTAAATACTGTCTCTATTATTCATGTTTATAGGGAGGGTAATCAAGCAGCTCATTATCTTGCTTATTATAATCGGGTCAATAGTGTCTAGAACTTTTGAAGATTTCAATTCCTTGCCCAAGTTTATTAAGGGCTTTGTATTGACTGATAATATTTTTCCTCATTTGAGGTATTAATAAAGATTGCCAGTGGTGCCGCCCACCTTTAATAAAAAAAAATATAATAATAATTATTAAATTATTAATTTAATTTTTAGTAATATTATTTTTATTAATATTATTTTTTATTAATATTATTTATAATATTATTTAATTATTTATAATATTATTTAATTTAAAATACATTTTTTTATTAATTTTTTATTCTATTAATAAAAGATATGTTACAACACGAGAACTTACATGCTTTGATTGCTTTGATTCTTTGCTTACAAGTCTCGCTTCCTTATATCCCACAAAAGGGCGAAATATATCTAAAGATTCAGTAATGGAATGCAAAAAACAAGGCAGCCAGCTGGTTTGGAAACACATTGCCTCCTTGGTTAAATAATGAGTAAAACAAAGGCCAGAATAACTGTTTAACATCATTAAACATCAAAAGGATACGAGCTACTTCTCTCCTTGTGCTGTCAGGGGGAAGTCCCTCAACATATAGAGTGCTGGAAGCATCCGGAGGTAGAGGTACACTTTCACGAGCAGGCCTAGATATTGTATACAAGTGGGGTTGGCTACCAAATCCAATGTCTCGGCCATTTGGTGCCACATCAGGAACACTAGCCCGAGGACGGGCTGATAAACCAGAATAAAGTATTGGAAGACCAGTCATTCCACTGCCACCAGCCCTTCCCAACCCAACGCTTAATCCACTAGCTTCTCCAGAAGATAAAGAAGTAATTTGCTTCAAAGCAATTAGGATGATTAAGCAATCAACCTTTTACATACAAGATGGAAAAAAAAAAAAAAAAGAGAGCTTGAGGTTTAGAAGACTACTGCATTTTGCAGATATCGGTCGTATGCTGATCCAATTGTCTTTGTGTCCTTCACAGCCTCATATCTACCACGGTCATCACCTCTTGGATAATAGTTATGAATATCATGGGTTGAAGGTAGGCCTGAAGTTGCAAGATCTGCAAGCTCAGAAAAAGAAACTGAGGATAAATTTCATTATCAGAATAATCTAATTCTCTTTCTAGGATGTGTGGGTATAGCGTCAGAGCATTTAAAATTCAATGGAAGATAAAGCCAAGAGAACAAAAGGTTCACTCATTTGAATTTTTAAGTGGCAAGAGTATTTAGAAGATCCAGGATGTATGCATAACACTAGAAATGAATCAAATATCAACTTCCGTGATTCTGCCACACACCTTTACACTTCTATAAGGATTTAGTAAAAAAACCTACAATTTGGATATCTCGACAGAAAGGCTTTCCTATGGTAATAAGAAATGCATCTAGAAATGACAATGGAAAGCACTGATTAATTTACTTGGAAACATCTGAAATCCCAGTATTTGATTTCCAAAGGGTTTTGCATTAAGTCGTCAATTAGAAAATCTCACCTGAGAAGGACAATGATAGGTACCCATTAAGTTGACTGGAAGGCAATTAGCGAATGTGCAAAAATTTATTTCAGGATTTGCAGAAAGGAGTTAATGAGAAAACAGTTTCACCATCCGGACATAATTAAACTAAAACATCATAAAATTGTAGGTCTAATGAAATAATATGCAGAAGCATATCTAACACCAAGATAAGCTCAATAAGATTACTAATTTACAAAAACAATTCACCTAAATAACAATAACGTTCATGACATAAAAAGCAGAGCAACTTGTGGTAGCATAGTCAACATTTCAGTTGATATAATAATCTGCCGTTAATAGCAACAGTCACTCTTAAGTTCTACTTCAAAAAAGGAAGGCAGAGAACAATTTAAGGCATTTCTTTCACCAACCGCAATGGTAACACTATATAAAAAAAACAAAAGCAGACAAAAAAAAATTCAAATAATGACAAGAAAAATCTTTAGAATGACCTCAAAATAATGTAATATGTAGATAAGAGTTTACATTTGAACTTTGATACATTTTGACAAAGCAAGTGTTGTCAATTAAAAGAACTATTTTGTAATTCAAATTCTCTATCAATTTTGTTAGAATTAAATGGATCTAGAGCTCAAAGAGTATCACCAATAGGTCCAAGAAAATGCACAAACCCCTTTTAAAAAAACACAACTTTATTCACTACAATACAATCGTAGCAAAAACCCATGTCCTCCAGAACTAATCCAGATGAAGTAGACTAGTTAACTTCATAAAGAATCATAATAAAGGTTCGAAGAATTTTAATTAAAATGCTAATAATTTCCCTCAATGATTAGGTCCCGAATTAAGTAAAATAAAATCTTACTCTGCATAAGAAAATAAATATGGAAAAAGTTACAATTAATATCCACAATTTGAAAGAAAAAGAGAGCGTACCGTAGTCGGAACGAGGTCGCTTTAAACTGCCACCAGAGTTGATAAGAGGATGCTGCTGTTGCCGATTCCAGTAGCCGTCCGTCATTTTTCGAGCTTTCTAGCGATTGATTTCAGAGTTATAGAGAGAGGGAAAGAATGAATTTTGGAGTTGAATGAGAGACTAAACGAAATAGAAAAACCCTAATTTTGATCAGAAAGATCCTAGCTTTGGATTTCTAGTTACTGGGAAAACCAAATTTTTTTTAGCTTATTTTATTTTTGGGGGTTGTTGGAGGTATCAGGTGAAGGGGTTATTTTTCATTATGATTCAGTGTGGCAAGCTCCATGTATTGTTTCTCTTTAGCCAGTTGAAAAATGCCACGTCAAAATAAGTTGGGAGCGAAAAGAAAAAAGTATTTCTACTATTTTCTTGTGACCAAATCAGCTTTTGGACGTCGTCCATCAATTTTACTTGGATTGGAATTAGAAAGACGACCAACAAATTTTCTTTATAATTTTACCATTTTCTCTTACATTTGCTGGAATATCTGTAAATCACTGTTAAATTACTTTCTGTTTGGTTGCCGAGAAACTGATTGTAAAATAATGTTTAAAAAAAATCAATTTTCCTTTAGTTGTTCAAAAACATATTAGTGATTCAATGATGTGCTCCCGCTTATTTTCCTTTGATTTAATTTTTCAAACAGCAACATGAGCAATATAGTAAAATAATGTTTGGTTGAGTATAGAAATGGGAATGGAATAATTCAGGGAATTATATGATAGTTCAATATTAATTTTTTGGTCACATCCCTACCCTATTGGCTGTCTAAATGACAGTTTTCCGCTGGATTTTTGCAAAGCGATCCAAAGGCAAAATGGCCAGAACTTGACAATCCATATCAAGTGTTAACTGCATTGAAAAAATGTATATGTCGGTATTTTCCCAAAGAAAAGGTCGAGGTTGGTAAATAACAAACATGAAAGACGAAAAAACTACAATTAATGACTTGTAATTATAATTTAAATCCCTTGATTGATTTCAGGATAAAGAATTCTATGAGGATTAAAAAATGACATTTATACGTTTTGTCTCAAAAGATTTTGCAGGAAGAATACAAGAAAATATGCATATGAGGTCTTTGACCAGTCAGTTTCAACAACCTTGTCAAAGTAGTCGATCTATTTAGTTAATGAAATTATTTAACCTCATCTTTTTTTTTGAGATAATTTAACCTCATCTTGTTGAACTCAGGTCTTAATAAGATATTTGTGTTCACAATAGTCAGTACAATTACAACAAAACTAATTAATACAAAAGAGAAGAAGTTCAGAAAAGAAAAACCCATTTCAGAAACAAATTAATGTGCTATTATCTAACCATCAACAGGCCTTGCGAGTTGCGACCCTCAAGTCTTAGCTCATTAACTATGTACAAAGGTCATCAATTACTAGTGCAGAGAACTAGAAAAAGATGGAGGAGGGAGGTCCGGTATGTCTATTGTTCCTTCCAACATTAGTACAACTTTCTTCATTGATGGCCGTGATGATGCCTCATCCTGGATGCACCAAAGTCCCACCTTGACCACCTTCTCAAGTTTGCTCTGCTCTATTTCTTCATCCTTGATTAACTTATCTAGTTCCCCAGCCTCAAAGCAATCGTAGACCCAGTTTGCCAATACTACTTCATTTTCTGAAACATTCATGTCCACCTTTCTTCGGCAACATATAATCTCTAATAACATTATTCCAAAGCTGTATACATCTACCTTGACAGTTATTGGCAAGTTTGTGTGCCACTCAGGAGCAACATATCCCCTTGTTCCTCTGATTCCAGTATATGTCTTGGACTGGTTGTGCATTAGCAGCTTGGATAGACCAAAATCTGCAATTTTTGCCCACTCGTTTTCACCCATTAGTATGTTTTCAGGTTTTATATCACAATGGATGATTTGAGTCTCGCAGCCTTCATGCAAATAGACAATGCCTCGAGCAATATTTAGTGCTATTTCAATTCTTGCCTCCCAAGCAGGCTTTTGCTCAGACCTGAAAAGAAAGTTTGCAAGTGAACCATTGCTCATGTACTCGTACACCAAAAGCCTGTTAGTTCCGTCATGGCAGTAACCAAACAATCGAACAAGATTTTTGTGATAAGTTCTTCCTATTATTTTCATCTCATTTTGGAATTCTCTTTCACCTTCAATCACCACTCCCTCGAGCCTCTTGATTGCCACAACTTTATTGCCATTTGACATAACTCCTCTAAAAACTGCTCCAAAAGCTCCTCTACCAATTTCGTCCTTGAAATTGTTGGTTGCTCTTTTGAGCTCATCATATGTAAATGATCGCAAAATAAGGTCTTCAAACAGTTCATTATCTCCCAGACTTGAAATTTTTCTGTAGTTCCAAACACGGTACCTGTAGAAAAGAGTACCAAAAACTACCGGACCCAAAATTCCAAGAGCTGAGATTACAATGGAAGTTATGAAGATGCCTGTTCTTATCTCTTTCTTTCTATCCTCCTTGTGTTCACCAATGTTTTTCTTGATGAAACTTGTCACTTGATTATTAAGTTCGACTTTCCCAGATCTGAATGGAAGCTTTTGCTTTATGCACTGTTGGCTCCGGTAAACGGCAGCTTCACAGTAACAGTCCTTTAAGCATTCATCTCTGCAAGCTTCTTTTGTAGTCAATGGTAGAGTAGAGTACGCGTCGGTTATCCACGATATACCTTCCAGTTCTTCAATATCTTGCATTTTCTTGCAAATATCTACAGTGATATTCGGTTGGCATCCAAAATTCTTCTGGCTCTGATCAATGAAAATAAATCCAGGAGGACAAGCACATTTAGCAACCTTTTCTACAAGAGTACAATATGCATTCGAACCGCACAAGCCAGTTGGATCACACTTGTTGTCAGATGACTCCCATTCCATTGACCAATTACTATGTCGATCCAAACTATGTGAATACAGCCTGAATATCCCATCGGCATCCATTGTCGCACGATACATAGCTTTACCAGATATATTTTTTTCATCATTTAGAGTCCGAATATTAACACCATTAGCATTCAGCAAGTACAGCCGACCATTAGCACTATCAAAATTTAGGGTCAAATCACCTCCAAATTTTCCTGTTTCAGATCTCCAGTAAAAATAATTCCTTTCGAATGGATAATCCAGTGTGAACATTACCAGATTTCCGTTCCTCCGCAACCTAAGTCCAAATCTTCCACTTGTATGATTTGTGTTGGAGATGCTAGACACCAGCTGTTTCTCTGCCACTAGGCGCTGTCCTGGTAAAATGGTGTCTGTAGGAACATCAAAAGTTTGCCATATGATGTTCGACTCTGAATTGTAGAGTACAAAATTACCAGAGTTGAGCATGGAGGCTGAGGTAGCAAGCTTCTGAGTATCTGCAATTAGTTCTCGTTCACCTAGCCTCCGTTGCAGGATGAGCCTACCTTCAGTATCCAAGATAAGTGTAACATTCTCAGACAAAGGTGGGTCATTGCGATTTGCTGTCCAAATGACAGTTCTTTCCTGTATTCTCGGTAACCAGATGCCTATAGCAAAGCCATCCCCTTCTGGATAAAAACCAAAGGCGAAATGCCCCGATTCTGAAGACCAATATGAGATGTTGTTAGAGGGAGTGAGAGATGAACCTAGGGTGATATTAGGAGAAGTTTGCTGAGCCGTTACCAATTTAGAAGAAATGGAACTTAGAAGATGAAGAAGAAAAATCAGTAACATTGCTGAAATTTTTTTAGGATGGCAGGGCAGGTTAACTGCAAAGACAGAGAGTTAATAATTTTATTTGCATTTATTAATATGTCCAAGGAAAGTGGAAAAAGTTGAAACTAAATTCCACCGTGTCAAAAGCTTCAATTTTCTTGAATATGACTTTGAAACTTTGAAAAGAAGAACAGATTGCTTTGCACTCCGGCGACCTTGCATTGTCTAATTTCTTGGTCAATCTGTGAATTTCAACTCCGTTTAGTGGCACTATTAAATGCATAGCTTTAGTGGGACAATTAATAAATTTTGAAGTATCGGTTTCCCCTTCTTACTACTCTATATGACTTTTCAAAGCTCACCGTGTGTTAAAAAAAAATCTAAAATCTGGTAATTTATTAGATGGTTCTATTGATTCAAAGATTCCTAGCAGCTTCATAGATTGAACATAATTAAAAATGAATTTAAGTGATTGTTATAATCAAATATATTATGCTAAGAGAGCCGTATTTCTAATTATTTTCTATTTCTCTACATAATGTTTTGAATTATAATTTGAATGGTTATTTAATCTTCCAATTAAATATTAAACACACAGCCAACAGAGATGAGAAATGAGACTTCAGAGAGGGCCGTTATGATGAAGATACAAAATGTCAAAATCTATCCTTCAACGTGTCATATTGTATTTAATAGAACGCGTTTTTGAAAATTAAGACTACACAGTACAAAAATGAATTAATGTCATGTTATGCTTAAGAAAAATATTCGAAAATAAGTAAAACTTATTTGCAGTAATTAAGATGTAAAAACAGTAATTAAGATGTCAGTTTGCAGCTCATTTCTGGCTCGTGGCTTTCTTCTTCTTTCCCTGTTTGCATCTCAGGATCATTATTATCACGGGACATTAATATATCTATCCAAAATAATAATAATAACTTTTATTTTAAAAATACTATAAAAATTAAAAAAATTTATATTTTTATAAAAAGTTAGAATAAAATTTTAAAAATATTTCATTCTTCACTAAAACAAAAATTTATTTTTTAAATTTAACATATTTTCTCACAGCAATTAATATTTTAATTTAATTTTTATCTATTTTTTTAGACCTCACTATTAAATAAAATATTAATAAAATAATAAAAATTAATATTTTAAATTATTTTTTATCATTTAAAAATTATAATTTTTTATAAAATTATAAATTTTAATTCTAATTTTAATTTTAAAAAATAAATAACACTAACAAAAAATTAAAAAAAAAAGTAAAATATCCAAAAATATATTAATAAAAATTATTAAATTTATTTTTAAATAAATTTTATATATTATATATATATATAAAATATACACAACTTCATTATGTAGATATATATTAGATGTATTATAAATATTATGTATTTGTTATATTTTTATTATTTAAGTTATGTGTATTTTATGTAAAAATTGTTGAATATTGTGTGAATGTTATGTAGATATTGTGAGAATAAAAAATTAAAAAAATAAAATTAAAAATATATTAAAAATATTATGTAAATATATTGTAAATATATTGTAGATGTAATTTATATTATTAAGTATGTATTTTATATATGTTATATATACATTGTACATATATTTATTTTTTGTATATATATTGAAAAGATAACACTAAAAAAATTTTAAATAAAAAAAATAAAAAAAATATATAAAAATTATTGTCACAATGGTGATTTAAAAAAAAAGAAGCGTTAAACATATATTTGTAAATAAAATCTTCCGGGCCGTATGATTGCAAATCCAATGAGAAAATTAATGAGAAAATTATGTACATAGCGTAATTTCATTTGTTATCACTGTACTCTTGATCAGGAAATCAATTAGTTCAAGATTATATTTTTCCTCTGTATTCTATTTGATTTTTGGAATTTTTTTAAAATATCCTAAAAAATAAAAATATTTTTAAAAATACCCTTTTTATATTTCAATTTTAAAAATATCTTTTTTTAACTTTTAATTTTAAGAATATACCTTTTGAGAGGTATATTTTTAATATATATTTTAATAAAAATATACATTAATATATTAAATATATATTAAAAATATAGAATATTTTAAGAAAAAAAATTAAAAAATATGGTATAAAGTGTAATTTTCTCTGGATTTTTTCACCTCTTTAAGCCCAAGATATTTTGGACAACTTTATTCATGGCCCCCAAGTTTGGGCCCATTTCTCAGTATCACTATCCATCCTAGTTAGAAGCCCCATCTACTCTATTATTTATTTTATATTAAAATTTATTATAAAAAAAATCAAGAATATATAATGTTATAAACAATGTGAATCTGGGCGAGAGCTGAGAGCTGCCTTAAATAGAAATATCTTAATTATACTATAAAGACCTGTTTTTGACCTTTTGGTAAGACTTTTGGACAGAGAGACATGTTTCCTTGTTTTCTCAGTCTTGCCTCGTGCAATTTTCTTTTGGCAAGAAATCTAATTTGTTGATAGATGTAACTTGGCTGTCTTGTACAAACAGGCTTTGCAATAATACAACATTATATTAAATCATGAACTCCACTTCATCAAGATTACTCTATGAGTTTAATTTGTAAACAAAGTCAATTGGAGCTTCTTACATCAACAGAACTACTTAGGCCTATCAAGATTAAGAATATGATGAAGTGATAGTTAACCATAAGCTGTATTATTGTAACAAAATTTTATTGATTTAGCCTATAGTTGATTTCCCATTATTTGAATTTTTTGAGATTGATGGTTTATAGTTTTATATTTAGCCACAGAATTAGATCCAACCATAAGCCATAAACTGCGGCTTCAATTAGTGGAAAAAAAATGTAAATTGACAGGCCCAGCTTTTAATTTAAAATTTTTCAAATTTATACTCGACTAATTTATTAAAAAAAAATTGAAGTAATACAAATAAATATGCATTATCTATTCAAGAATATCTCAAAGAAAGTGTATAATTAAATGTAAATGAAAACTAACACACATTCAATGCCTTGATAATTTCAGTAGCAAATACTATTGAAGGCCAACATTGAATCAGAGACAAAGCTCAATTAGAATAATAATCACCAAAACACATATTTTATTTTACTATAAAAGGAAGGTGACAACATCATAAACATTGTTAGGTTATGAGTTGAAAGTGAATATTATTCGATTCAGTTTATTGTTAATTGTTAATGTACTTGTAGAGCAAGCTGCACATTAATCCACTCCATAATTGAAATTATTGTTGATTATGAGGATGTGCTAGTTCTAGTCTTCATGTTCCCTTGTAAGTGTGAAAGATACATTCCAATTATACTGTCCACAGAATATATATATATATATATATATCATGTCAGGAATAATTCAGACACAAGAAGCTGATAAATTAACAAATTTATCTTCTAAGAATAGTTTAATTTCATTTGTAATTAATTAATCAACTCATCCTGAATTTCAGGATGCTAAAATCACTGATCAACTTTTATTTTTATTTCAATTCTAAGATTATTATAAGTAAATTGTGTACACATTTTTAATCTCAAAAATAATTATGCTATTATAAAAAAAATTCAGAACTATATTAAAAAAAGGATAACAATAGTGACTTATTTTAAAAATCAAAATCAATAACTTTTATTTACATTTTCAAAAAAAAAAACTTTATTAGTAGAAATTGAAGTTCTTTTAGTGATTATATTAGTGGTTGTAATAAGTTTTCACTTTTCAGGACAAAATTAAAATGAATTTATATAAGAAAAGATAGATTAAGCAAAAGATAATTATTAAAGGAAAGATAATTGTTAAATTAAAATTATATAAAGAGTAAATTATAAAAATATTTTGAAAAATATACATTTTCCTATTTTCTTTGAAAAATTCAACTCCTTATACATGAAAATTTTTATTTATCAGTAGAAGAAGAGCACAGCCTTCAAAAATGGAAGATTTTCTTTTTTTTTTTTTTCTGGCCAGCTTTGTTCTCTCCCAAATATATGCTTCCGTTCCTCCTCTTATTTCAGGTTTTGTTGAAGTTTGCCTGTCGAATTAAGAGGGGGTAAATTGCAGGTTTAGTTGTGGCAGGCAGTTCAGTTTTTGGCATGCTCATTTCAGATTTTATGACAGGTTTTTCAGGTTGAATTTCATTTGTTCTTCTCAATTGCTCTTCTGTAAAATTTGGAACCTTTTCGATTTCTGTAGCAGGCTTATCAGAAATATTTTTGAGAAAAAGACGTAATAATATATTTTCAGTTAAATTTTAAGAAAAGAGATAGCACATATATTATATTTAGATTAAACTTATAAAAATATATATATTTTTAAAAATTATAAAATATTTTTAAAAA
Organism: Garcia nutans; assembly: GCA_947685225.1. Classification (NCBI taxonomy): domain Eukaryota; kingdom Viridiplantae; phylum Streptophyta; class Magnoliopsida; order Malpighiales; family Euphorbiaceae; genus Garcia; species Garcia nutans. Next base: position 38,466,339 of record CANTUV010000019.1, on the reverse strand, counting down.
ATAAAAAGTAATACATCATATAGTTTTTTAAAAAATGTGTATTAGTGGGTCTGTTAGCCCAAAATTCTAATTAAAGATTTTAGAGTAGGCACCAAAAATCTAAAAGAGGAACGGTAGTGTAGTATCGAGGGCCATGCTTATCACAGACAGAGAATTGAGGATAATTCATTACTGCTTATATATCCAATTTTATCCTTATTTGTATTAGTTGCTTAACAGACTTTTCCATCCCCATCTGTTTGTTCAATGCTACTGCCAATAATATTATATATGATTATTATAAATTACAAATATCAACCATATAGTGTACCTCGATATATAACTTAACAGTAAATACATCTTTTCTAAATAATTATCAAAATTTTCTTTAGAGATATTAGTTACCAACTCTTGATTACTTAATACTATACCCTAAATATTTAACTGCTCAAGATCGATTCCTTCTCCACTTTGAGTAATGTTAAAAATATATGTATATCAACTATATAGTCTAATAAATATTTCAATTCAAATAGAATGAAAATCAAATTCAAATTGAGCAAAAAATAGATTCATATCCTACTCTTGAATAATAATAGTAGTCCTCTGCCTTAAATCAAATATCATTCTCACGCAGACCAAGCCTTTCTACTTTAATTTTATTCAATGGAATCATTTCAGAAAAAAAAAATGCTGGCCCAATTTAGCCGAGTATTTTTTTTCCTAGTAAAAGATGAATATTATTAAACAAACAAGGGATTACGAATTTAAATTCTTTAGCTCTGAAAATTATTTTAATATTATGAAATTAAAAATTATTATTTAATATTTTTGTTTTAAAACTAGATTTTACCTATATCACGCATGTTTAATTGAAATAATTAAAAAATAATTATCCTTAAAGTATATTTAAAAAATGAACAAATACATGGCAAATTAATTCGTCGTTATGAAAACCATTCGTCAACTATTCACATTGTGATGAAAATGATATTTTTTAGTTAATTAAAAAAATTTATATGAATACTCCATTTAATTTAATTAATCATCTTATTTTAAAGTATTTAATAGTTAAAGTACGGGTTAATTGCACCCATGATTCACAAACTTTTTCAATTATTTCATTAAAATTTGTGAACTGTATTATGTAAAAATAAAATTCTTAAATTTTTAAATTTATTCCAATAAAATTCCTAACACTCTTTTTCGACCATTCAAAAGTGATACAGAAGCCACGTGTTTCCACATTCAATTTTTTTTAAAAGAAATTTAATTTATACTTACATTATCAATTCACAAATAAGAGAAATTATACTATAGAATATAATTTCTCTATAAGAGAAATTATACTATAGAATTGTGATTCCATATATGATTATTAGTTGGTACAACAAGCCATTATTATATTAACATGTGACAGTTTTTTAAAATAATTAAATTATTTTTCATTTATTTTTTTTAACAACTACATGGCATATGAAATAAAACTGTCAAAAAAAAAAGAAAAAAAAGGGCCTGTCAAAAAAAAACTTTAAAATATTACTACATGTTGATATAAAAATACTTATTATACCAACTAAAAATCCTACCTGGAATCACAGTTTCATAATATAATTTCTCTATAAACAAGGCCATTTCTCCATCGAAACACTGTAAATTTTTTAACCTCGGAGCGGCAAAACTCTATTTTATTCTCCTTCGACTACCTTTTAATCAATCTTTTATCTCTCTTGTACTCTTTATTTTCATTTTCAATTTTATAAGTTGATCCAAAATCATAAATAATCTTACCAGCCTCTAATTTTAAGGCTGTTACTATAAAACATACGATAAATAAAAATTATTTTTTTTTTATTTTTTTGCTAGTGACAACATATGATTACCATGTCACTTTTCAGTGGCTAACAAAACGGTTTTAGAAATTTTTTTAGGATAAAATTAAAATTTTGAGAATTTTATTTTTATAAAATAAAATTTAAAAATTTTAATAGAATAAAGTAAAAATTTAGAAACTATTAGTGTAATTAACCCGTTAAAATACCAATTACAATTTATTAATAACTCCACTTTTATCTCAAATATAATTTTGACCAACATATAATTAGAAAGCGAGACTCTCAATATTAATTTGTTCCATCAATTTTCACCAATTATTAATTAATATTATTTGTATTCCTTTGAAACCCTAAAATCCCAAAAACATGCTAAAAGAAAAGTTGGGAATTATTTTAATACTAATTTATGTAAAAACATGGAATGATCAAATAATAATTGTACAATCTCAACTATCATTTATACTGATCTTTTTATTTTGTCTTATTTGATTGTTCAATTATCGATATTGCCTCAAAAAAAAATTTATATCATTAGTGATTGAATTTATCTCTTTTTTTTTATGTTTCTATAATTTTTTTTGTCAGTTTAATATATGAACTTTATTAAAGAGTAATATTTAAGTGTTTTGGGCCGTTTTATTCAAAATTCTTATGATGACTAAGTTTAATAAGTCTTATTTTCAGCTAAAAATGTCATGTCATTTTTAATAGTTAAAGTGGCATAATTGATCTTAGTTAATCATAGACTATTATTTTTCTTTTGTAAATTGGGCATTTAGGGTTCACTAAACTCTTTTTTAGTTGAAATTGTCGAAGAAGAAGAAGAAGAAGAAGAAGAAATATTTATATTTTGTTCAGATTTTCTCCCCAAATAATTGCCTAAACTCTAAATCAACAAAGAAGAAATAAAAAGAGTTGAAAAACGAAGCAAAAGTAGAAGAACATTATTGTGTTATGGAGATCTAAGAAGAAAGTTCAAATCTAATTAACTAAATTCCCCACTTAAAACTGCTATTTAGCATATTACTTCTAGCAACACTAACCGTTATTTGCCACTTTACAAAAAAAGCATCATTGAGTTGTTTTTCTTTTCAAAAGCATTCAGAGGTAGAAGCAAGCAACCAAAAAAATTTAGTTGTCATTTTCTTAACCAAACCACTTTATTGGAAACATCCACGAGAAAACACACAGAAAATTACATGAGTTATCTTAACAATGGTATTCATATGCAAGAGTGCCAGAAATTTCACTGCAGTCTCTCTCTTCTATTATTGTTTTGTTTTCTTCATGCTGAAAAAAAATTTTACTCGATAACTTATTCTCGTCTATTTTGTTTTGTTTTCTTCTTTACTGATTTAGAGTTTAGGCAATTATTTGAGGGAAAAATATGAATGAATTATAAATATTTCTTCTTCTTTTTCTTTTTCTTGGACAATTTCAACCAAAAAAAAGTTTAAGTAAACCCTAGGTGACCAAGTTAGAAAAGAAAATAATAATATTTGATTAACTAAGGTCAATTTCGTCACTTTAACTATTAAAGATGATATGACATTTTTTAAGCTAAAAATGAGATCCACTAAGCATAGTTATCACTGAAATTTTGAGTAAAATGTATGAAATACTCAATTATTGCTTGTTATTGAAATTCAAATGCAAAATCTGTCAAAAAAAAATTATAGACATCAAAATAGAAAAAAATAGATAAGTTCGGATATTAATTGATAATTTTTCAAAAAAAATGAGAAATTACATTACAAAAAGCTTCAAAAAATAATTTCAAGGGGAAAATAACGTTCCTTAATTACTTTAATTACTAATATTATAGTTTTAATTACTAGTTTGCTTGGATGTAAATATATAGATTATTGTAGTATTAAATCGACTTTTTCAATTAGATTGATTCAGTGAATTAAAACAAAAATAATTTTCTTAAAGTATATATCAGTTAATATCAGGTATTTTATTATTTAATAATATATTATATAATTCAAAAAATATTTTAAATCTTAATTTATATCTATATATTGTTTAAAATATGAAGTTTAAATTGATATATAGCTTTTTTTTCACTTTCTTAATTTCTTTCAATCTCAATAAATTTTTTTTGTCACTATATTTAATGGATTTGAGGATATATAGTCTCTATATAAATTAAGTGTAAAACCTAATAAAAATCAACCAAAACACATAATCAAGCCCCACCTTCTCACCTGTAAATATCATTGTCTTGGGCTTGGCAAGACAAAATTATATTTCACATATGTAGTACTACTTAGGTGAACATTATTTGTCTGAAAATCTGCATAATCAAGTCAGCTGATTTAGAAGATGTCTTCTTTATGATTTGTTACAGAACTTGAGCTGGATTTTATATGTATCTCTATAATGGAACAAAAAAAACTATAATTAATAATTATGAGTCACATATGTATAATTATCAATAAATAAAGATGACAAAATGATATGAATCCCCAACTGTGAATGAATAGAACTTGTAGCTAACCTCCATCTTCCTCTTTTAACTCACTGAAAAACACTTCTCAATATCAATTCTTCATTTGTATTAATCCATGCCTCTGTTCATACTGACATAATTAAATTATTTCTCTGTCTCTCAATTATTTTTTTTCTATATTTATATCTAACTAGTCCTTTAATTATATTGGAAATTAATTAAATAATATTAATTCCTTATAGTACTTAATATGTATATATAGCTTCCTCTTGTCCTTGATCGTGACATGTTCTTTACATATACCATAATCATTTTTAGAGAAATCCTAACTTCCTAACTTGAAATTAAAGGTAAAAAATTATTTTTTCTTTTTTGTAATGTAGTTTCAATTAATGGATTTAAAATTTATAATTTAACAGTTTAAAATTAGTTGCTATATTATTAGTTAAATGAGTTTAAAAAAATTAAGTTATTTTTGTTGCTAGTTTAAGAAAAATTAATTAAGAAGGATTTGGGTAAATTAATGTTTTTCTGTATCAAAGGTTATGAATAAATGCGGCTTTTAAATTTGGTAAGAAAAAGAAGAGAAAAGTGAAAGTAAAAGAAAAGAAAAGAAAAGAAAAGAAAAAGTTTGTGCGTGTGCAGTGGGCATAAGATTTTGTCTGGGAGCTTAAATCAGCAAACAATGCATGCCTCAAATATGTATTCATGTTTATTTATTTATTTATATTTATATATAATATTGTATTATCTACAATAATTTTAAACAAAATTACCTAAAATAAAATTATTAATACATATATGAAAATTTAAATGTGCATATTATCATAAAATTTTTTAATTTAAACAAAAAAATTAACATTGAGATTTTTAATTTAGTTAATATATTTTTATTTCAAATATGAAAATTTTTAATTTAATAAAGAAAAATATGTAATATATGATAAAATTAGAATGAGACATGTGGTGAGAAGCTGTAATAATAATTATTAATTAATTTAATATATATGGGCAAAAGGAACAAAATAAAGTAGAGAAACAAACAAACAAAAATAAACCAACTTCCCTGTTTGGCTTCAATACAAACCCCATTATAGATATATAATTTATATATAATAATATATAATACCTTAATGTGGAAAAAAATATATTAAAAAAAATGGCCCCCATATGCAAAGCAAAGAGGCAGACAGTGCAACTGTGCAAAGGCAAAGTTTAAGCAAATTGTGTCAAATGGGACCTCAAGGCCTCACTCTATTTACAATATTTGGCTTCTTCTCTACAAAGTGAGCCTTTGGAAGCTGTCTCTATTCATCTTTCTCATCATTATTTTCCTTTTTTTTTTTAATTTTTATTTGTATTTTATAATAATTAATTATATGTTTTTTTTACTGCTTCAAGATTTTCACTCTACTAACCTTTCCCTGTCACATATCTTCTTGTAATAATAACACAAAACCAACAACGTCTACAAGGCGGCTTTCAATGTTATTATTATGTTCTTTTAATTATATTTCTATCATTGCTACTGTAATTTTTAGTGATTTATATATTTTATAGCATGGTAAAAATTACACTTCAAAAGCTGCCATGTTTGCTTCACTTATAGCTCATTTGTAAATTTTCTAAAGGAGATTGATTAGAAAATTGTCACCACAAAATTAAAAAGATTATGATAAAAATTGAAAAATTAATCAAGGTTTTAGCTTGAATCAAAGATCATTTTTATGTAAATTGCTATATGTTTATAATTGTGCTTTTAAGGTCTTGACCAATTAATATATTAAACTCAAATCATGTCAAATATTTTATGAGTTCGAATAGTTAATTTAATTTATGCAATTTAAAGAAAAATTAATTTTCATATGATATATATTAATCATTTATCCTAATTATCAAAATGAAAATTTAAATAAAATACGATTACTGAATGTAGATTTGGCTAAGGTGGCGAAGTTGTTCCCAACCATATTGGATTTACTTTTTTCTATATATAAAAAAAGCACATAAACAAAAAATAATATTATAATTTATTATTCAAATCGCATATATGATTAATCACCAGATTTTATTAACAAGTGATTTTATTCAAAGACAAGTGATTTAATTAACATTTTTATGAATTTAATTAGCCAAATAAAATATATTATATATCAAGAGATTGTTTTGTGAATTTTAGTATAAATCACTTGTCTTTACTTTTTTTTTAGGAAGAACAATGATCATATAAAAATATATATGAAATGAAAAAAAAAATTGAATGTGTGCGTGAAATTTTAATTTACAAATAAAAATATGAAGACAGGTATTATAAAAAGTATTAATTATGAAAATCCATCTAAATTAGAAAATTAAAATTAATATATTTGACTTTGATGATAATTTTGAATTATAGACTAATTTTTTAAATATATAAATTTGACTTTAATTGAATCTCACAGCCATGAAAATAGTTTTAATAACATTAAATTAAAAACTGATTAATGATTCTGTATATATATATATATTTAAATAATTTTTTTTGAAGCAAATATTTAAATAAGTTGAATTGTATAAATATCTGCAACAAATTATTAGTAATTGTTTTTTTGGGGGGGAAATGTCAGTATTCTTTGAATAGTATATGAAAGTGAACTTCATGTATTGCACGACTTATCTTTACTTTTTGCAATGAAATATTGTTCTATACAATTTAAATTTATTGTATAAAACTGTGCAGTTAACTTAGATATGACTTAATAAGAAATAAATCTAATTCTTATTGTTGATATTCACATATGATATATTAGGTTCACATGTCAAAAAAATTTAAATAAATTTGAAAGATTTAAAAAAAAAAAAAAAAAAAACTCTGAGAATGACTTATAGGAAGTACTCTCGAGATGCATTTAGAATAAGCCCCCTTATTAATAGTAGCTGGCCAAAACTTTTAATTACTCCTCTATACAGCGAGGTATTTATATCTATATTTTATACATAAAAAAGTCAATAATAGAAAATATAAAAGGTGATCTAAGTTGTCACATTATTAATTTTTTAAAATAATATTCTTTTATTTTTTAAATTATTTTTTTATTTAATTTTAATAATTTTTATAAAATTTAAAATTTAATGGTTGATAAATTGTATTTGTGGCATTTAATATTTTATTAAATAATTACATATTAACATAATTTTATAATATTAATTAAATAAATTATATTTATTTCTTTTAATCTTTCATGAATTAATTAGATATTAATATAATTTGATAATATTGATTAATTTATATATTTTTTAAAAATTTTTAAAGTTAAAAAAATATATCCCTCAACCTTCATTAATTATAAATTAAATAATTTATTTATAATAATAATTAATTTATATATTTTTAAAAATTTTAAAAATTAAATAAAATATATGACTTTTAAATTTTTTAATAAATTAATTATATAATAATAATTTATTTAATTAATTAATAATTTCTATATAATAAAATTTAATTTATATATTTTTAAAATTTTAAAAATTTAAACAATGAAAAATATGATATTTAATTTTCCTAATAAATTAATTATATGTTAATAATTTATGTAAAAATAATATTAATATCAATAATAATTCTAATAAAAATATCAAATTATAAAATAAAAAAAATTGTATTTTTTATTATTGCGCTGCACGCAGATAAGGAAATAGTATATGTATACACTTATGTACCAACCAACTTCTCTTATTAATTACTAGCACACACAGTATAAAACATATATTATCACGGTCTATTTTCTTAATTTTATTCCACAACTTCTCGTATTTTCCTATCGTTAGAACATTCTCTCAAAATATATATAGATATTATCTTTTTGAAAATTTCTAAGAATCAAACAACTGACTTAATTTAGAAAGAGCTTGCTAAATTCAGACTTTATATTTTAATACTTTTTCACTTGTTTTGTATGTCCAAAAATTTGTTTTAAAACTCAAATAGAGAGGATCTATCATATTATTTAGAAGATCTTAGAATCATCATTGACCAAAAGAAAAAAAAATCCGAATCTTTTTACTCATATTTACTCACCAACTTTACAATATAGGTTACTCCAAACAAATATATAAAGTTTTATATATTGAATAATTTCATACAAATTGTATTATTTTATTTTAAATTAATTGATATTTTATCCTAAAAAAATAATTGACACTTTAATCTAATGTCAAGATGAAATTAATTAGTGAACCTCAAAATTAGAGTAACATCAATATGAATCAAAAAAAAATTATAAGTAAACATATGTGCGCATATATTAGTTAAGAAAATATTTAATTTAATCTAGCAATTAAAAGTATGTGCACTCTAGCTACACTAGATATTCATTTCTCATTGAAACTTAAAGTACCTAATCTATCCTTTTACTTGGCGTTAAATTAAAGTACACTCCGCCGCTTTTTTGTCCACTACGTCACAGTCGAGGAGGGGATAATAAAGTCATTTAGCAGCAGAGCGGAAACCTTAACATTCGTTGGTTGTCGTGTGTTGAAATTACCTTAACACCCTTCATATCCCAGCTTGCGTCCCTCCCTCCCTTGTCCCTGCCTTCAACTACAACATAAAACCCTACGATTATTAATGCATTCCAGCTCCCAAAACTCCCAATTCATAGGACCTGTTAGGTTAAAATTAAATTCTCTCTCTCCTTCTATCTCTCCCTCTTTTTTTTTTTTCTGTTTGATTTGTAGTTCTTTCACATAAAATGATTTTAAAATATACATATGTACATATAAATAAATTGATTTAATTCAATAATATTGTTTTAAATACTGGGAAAAAAGAAGAGTCTCAATTTGAAAAAGATGAAAGGACGGCTATTAATTAAGAGAGGAAAAAAGAGCATTAGTAATGACTTTATACCGTTCCCATTCAAATATGTTCAACGACTTCTATTATTTAAATTTGTTTATTCAATTTCAAAATTATGAATTTTTATTGCAAAATTTAAAATTCAACAATTATGTTCAAAGAAGAAATTAATATTAATAAATATTGAAAATTAATGGTCGCTCCTAAATTAATCTCATATCATCAATTAATAAATATTAACCACACAATACTAAAATTAACATAACTTGTTTGATTTTTTTGAATGTAAAAATGAAATGTTTACAGAAAAAAATTATTTGTTTTATTAATAATTAATCTGTTTATAACTGTTAACATAATCTTATAAATATTTTGAAAATTTTATTTTATATACATGCAGCGGCGGATTCACCATAGGATCGTGTGGGATCACACGACCCCCCTCACCGACAACCAGACGTGGAGGACTCAGCCGTGCGTGAAAATTCAGCCCCCGTGAAGGGGGGCTGAGTTTCAAAGCAAATTACAGTGAGGGGTAGACGAACCATTCGCTGCAATTTCAATTTTTTTTTTATAAATTAGTTCTTGGCGAAACGGTGTCGTTTCGCCAGAGACTAATTTTTTTTATAATTAAACCCCACCATTTCGTCAGGAGTTTACTAAAAAAAAAAATAAATCGGCATAAGCGAAACGACGCCGTTTCACTTGGGCTGGTTCAAAAAATTAAAAGGGCTGCGTTTTTCTTCTCCTTCTTTCTTCCCTTCCCTCTCCCTGCCTGTCTCAGTCTATTCTCTTCCTTCCCCAAAACACAGCCACCAGCAATACCCATCCACGGGCGACGCTGCAACACCGAGCTACCGCTCACCGGTCATCGGAGATTTTGCCCCTCTCAATAGTACATGTAATATGATAGTCTAAAATAATTCATTTAGAACAACGAGGGAACGAGGTTTTAATATTTGTGAGGTTTTAACTTAAAATATTCATTTATGTGCGACTTCTAGATAATTACTATTTCCTGTATATATATATTTATAGATATATTCAGATTTTTTTTTATTTTCAATTGTAGCCAAGAAGTTGTAATTGGATGATTGCATTGGTTTCCTTCAAATTCCAAAACAATTGGGACAAATCTGAAATATGTACTAAAGCCTATGGACTATCATTGAATACTGCTAGCTTTTCTCAAGCCAATTCTTCGTGCAAGTCACAATTATATATTTTCTGTTTTATTCTTTTTTTTTAATTTAACTCTTTATTTTTTTATTACTTTTTTTTATATACATAAAAGGTTAAAACTATAAACTCTGTAAACGAGGAAAGAGTGTCTTAAAGCACTAACTAATGAATAATTAATTAAAAAAATATTTGTATGTTTTAAAATCCTATATCCATTTTTTTATTAAATTATACTCGATTGTATAAAAAAAATTAAATAAGATAAATTTTTAAAATTTTGACATAACTCTCTTAAAATTATAAATTGAAATTAATATCCAATTTTATTTTATCCCCAAAAAATCCAATTTTACTTGAATTAACTGTTTTTTCATTAAATATGAATTTAAAGAGAACCCAAAATGCATAAAGTTATCAAAATTTCAGTTGCTGCACATGCCAGCCTGAGATTCACTACACATTTGTAAAATTATTTTTCTACTGCGGATGTAAATCTACAGGTAGAGTGGTAGACCATTGCTCGTCGGTTCCAAGGGACAGCGTCGGGAATTTAATTGCTATTTTTTTAACTTAAAAATTACTCCCATCAAATTTAAAATTAACTCAATACTAAATTTGTACCTGTTTCTTTTATATATATATGTATATATTAGTAAATTGAATCCAATTTCTAAAAATTAAAATTAGTTTTTACATTTAAAATAATAAATATAATTCAATATATATAAAAACTAATTTTAATAACAAGTAAAAATCATGAAAATTTTTCACCGAATGCTTTTTCTCAAAATTTTCATGATTTCCAAAATTATAAGCATTCTTATTCTTTTTTTTTTTTTTTGCTTATAGAGAAACTGGAAAAAAAAAGGAAAAAAAGAAATGGAAGACAGGAAAAAAGAATTGGAAGTATTTCAAAATCATTCATTTAATATTTAATAAATCCATATTGTTTTTAATTAATTCTTCACTATTGTATGCTCGATTCAATTGATTAAAAATAGATATTAATGGAAATGAAAAAATAATGATAATCTTAAATATCTTATCAAATAGATAATTTAAAAAATTTAAACAATTAGACGAAGACAATTATAAATGAAATTTCATCTTTAAATAATTATAATTATATTTATATTAAAACCAATTTAAAATAATGCCCGCATAATCGAGAGACATTAATATTTTTTAATAAACATACCATTCCCAGAAAGAAAAGAATGACAAAATTGAGGGCAAACAAGTCCTTAAGCCGCTACAGAATTAATAAACAAAATATAGTATTATATTTAAATTTTTTATTAATAATTTATAATATATTTCAATTTTAGTTTTTACTTTATTTTTTTGCCAGAATAGTTTTACTTTAATTTAATTATTAAATAGTATATGATAAAAAAATTTATTTTAATAAAATAAATAATAGTAATAATAAAAAATAAGTATTTTTCTTAACTTTTTAATTGTGCTTTGGAAACGTCTTCGCAATTCTTTTTTTTTTTTAATAATCTCTCAGGCGATTTCATGCTCTCTGTGTTTCTCTTTCATCGACCAGTGCTTACTTTTCTAAATTTTATTTTTGTTTTCCATCTTTGACTCTTCCGTACTTTTTTTTTAAAAAAAAATTATACAACCAAGACTCCTCTGTCCCTCTCTCTATCTCCTCTCTATCTCCGTCCGGTTCTTCCGTCTTCTCCGACACCGTCACGTACGGTTCGTCTCCGTTTCTTAACCTCGGCTTGTGTTGTTCCGCCGCCACCGCTGCTTATAGCGGTTTCCATTTCGCCTGGAAACTGCTATTCCTGAACTTCAAGAAACGGCTGTCTCTGTTTCTTTTGCCTCCTTAGTGGACAGTGGTGATCACCAACTTAGACTTGGAATTTTTTTGGCTTCTGAAGAGAATTGTAGATCTGCGAAGCAGTTGATTTTTGGCTTAGAGATAAAGAGTGGAAGAGGTGGAAGGTGGTTTTGATGTGAGGAGTAAGTAGATGGTATATGATGAACGGAGCTCCGGTGAGCGATCGGAGAGGGAGGTGGCGTTGTGGTAAATATTTTCACATGGAATGGCAGATCTTGTTAGCTACGGTAATGCCGAACGTGACATCGAGCAGGTTCTTTCTCCTTCTATTTGTGTCTTTGTCCCCCTCTTGCCATTTTTTCTCCTCTCGAGTATAATTTTTTTTAAAAAAAAAAATCGAAGTTGGGATTTTTTTTGGCTTAATTTTGGTCTAATGTTGGGCTTTTTATAAAAATATAAAAAAATTAAAAATAGTTTTAAATTTATTATATTTATAAATTATTTATCAAAATATTAAATATTAAATATTTATAATGAGTTTAAATTTATTAAAACATTAAATTTATAATAAGTTTATAATTAATTTATGATGAGTTTATAATAAGTTTATAAATTTTATGAAATTTAGAATGAGTTTATAATAAAATGATTAAAATATTTTTAATAAAAAAATAAAAAATTTAAAAAATGTGGTTGGGTGAGTTATTTTTTCTCTAAATTTGTCCACTTTTATTCTACCGATTAAATTTCCTTTTTTGCATAGTAAAATTTGTTCTAGTGCGAAATGCCACAATTTTCGTTTCTTTGTTTTTTCGCTCTCATTTTTGATATTGAAGTGCTATATTTTAGGGTGTTTGGTTAAAATAATTGAAATTTGCCCTGTTTAATGCTAGGAAGTACTTTCTCTCATTTTTAGTTATGGTGTATTGCTTAAATCAAATTACAATTATAGTCTTATTGATCATAAATGCACAATTTTTTTCTTGGCCCCTCTTATTTTCTTTTTGCAACTTCTTGATTGCCTATTTTTAGCTATTTAAATACTACTTTAAGCTTTATTTAGAGGGAACATAACTCAGATGGGAAGAAGTGAATATGGGCCTGACTCTATGGCTAATGTTACCAATATTATAAAAAATAATAATAACCTTGTTCTTGGACTTGCATTAATGAGTATCATAATGGTATTGTCAAGTAATAGATTCCATAATGTATAATGTTATTGCACTTTCATTACCTTGCAAGCGTTTGAAGGTTAAGATTCATTTATTAGGGAGGGGTCGTGTGGAGAATTTTTCTATGTCAAATAGCTTTGGTGAGAAGTATGAAGTAGAGAGTGCAATGGTTCACGTTTATATTTATTATATCCATGAGAAGCCTACGTTATCTTGGTGCAATTCTGCTGGAAGTTTTGGATTATTGATGTCTTTGATAGGCTAAAATCTGTGTGACATATGTAACTGAATACTGAGACAACATTTTTTTTTCTCTCTATACCAATGATAATGTAATATCTACATGCTATTAGAGTTATTATTATAAAGTTCTTTTGTGCCTTTTGCAGGCATTAATTGCTTTGAAGAAGGGTGCTCAGCTTCTGAAATATGGTCGCAAGGGAAAGCCTAAATTTTCTCCATTCAGACTTTCCAATGTGAGTTTTTTTTTCCTTACTTGTGTGGCTTTTTTGAATAACACTCTTGATTGTCAATGCTATATTTTCTGGTTGAGGTAAAAACTTCAGGATCAGAATGTGCTCAAATATGATGGGAATATTCAGAATGCCATGACTTCCACTTTGCATTTCTCTTTTTAGTTCAACTTATTATAATACATTCACGATAAAAGAACTGATATTTTACAGTGTGGGTAGTGGTATCTACTTGTGGATAGTGATTAAATCTATGAGTCTTGTCTACTGTAGGAGCTTTAGAATAACAGGATTCCATTAATGGGGTTTTGCTCATGACCTGCTGTATCATACCCAAATCTATATGCTCTGTCTACTGCTATCTCTTGTGGTACTGTGGCAATATTCTTGATGTTTCTATGTATAATTGTCTTGTTTACGGCAGGCGCTTGATTGTGTAGTTTGCTTTCATGTTAAAAGCTTCCATGAGTTAGTGGTAATAATCACAGAAATCTTGCTATATGTTCCATGATTCATTTTCCAATTCTTTTACTTTTCTCATGTGTTTATTCTTCTGATTGGTCATCATATTTTCCACAATTCGACTTATAATTCTGTAATAGTATGCCTTTCTCTTGCCGTTCTTTTCCACGTTATCATATTGCCACTGCTTTCACATAAAAATTACAGGATGAAACAACTTTAATCTGGATTTCAAGTAGTGGCGAAAGAAGTTTGAAGCTAGTTTCTGTCTCAAAAATAATTCCTGGACAAAGAACTGTAAGATTTCTATGCCAATTATGTATTAGGCTGTAACTTTTTTCATTATATTTTGTATATCCTGCACTGATTAATTTCAGTGATTAAGTCCACGTATGTTCCAAAGAATATTCTAAGCATTTCTCTTCAATATGCTACCAGGCTGTTTTCCAACGTTATCTCCATCCTGAAAAGGACTATTTATCTTTTTCTCTTATATACAATAACGGAAAGCGATCTCTTGATCTGGTTAGTAATGATGTTGTCTGATTGCTTTTCGGTTCTTCTGTTATTTGCTTAAATAATGACTCCCTGTATATTGTTGCCTTCTAGATCTGCAAGGACAAAGTAGAAGCAGAGGTGTGGATTGCAGGCTTAAAAGCTTTAATATCCTCTGGTCAAGGCGGACGGTCAAAAATTGATGGATGGAGTGATGGGGGCCTCTACCTTGATGTAATTGCACTTATTTTCTCCTTATACAGTTCCTTTGTTTCCCTTCCCCATATAAAATCTTGGGTCCAGTCTTGTTTCATTCTATGGAGCATTATATCCAAATATTAACAGGGCTCTTATCTAGAAGCTTGCTAGTTTGCAGATTTTTATTTTGGGACAGCAGTGTTTTTTTTTTTTTTTTTTATTGAACTTGGATTGTTGGATGTGTTTTTGGCCATTATATGTCTATTGTTGGGTATTTACTTTAAGCATTACTTGTTATAATGCTAATGTTAAAGTGGCGTATAATATGATAGACATGATATTTTTCCCTTTTCAAGCCATGGCCAACTTTTTCCAATGTGTAATATGTGATAATCTGATTTCAGGACAGCAGAGACTTGACATCGAATAGTGCAAGTGATAGTTCCATTAGTGTTACTCGAGATATTAGCTCTCCAGACATTTCTGTCAGTTTTAATCCTAGTACTTCTCCAAGAAGCTATCGGCCTGAGAATTCTCCAAATTCTGATCGTTCACATGTAGCATCAGACAACACAAATATGCAAGTTAAAGGATCTGGTTCAGATGCTTTTCGGGTTAGTGTTTCTAGTGCCCCAAGCACTTCCAGTCATGGTTCTGCACCAGATGATTGTGATGCTGTAGGAGATGTATACATATGGGGTGAGGTAATATGTGATAATACTGTCAAGGTTGGCGCTGATAAGAATGCTAATTATTTGAGCACTAGATCAGATGTACTTCTCCCTAGGCCATTAGAGTCTAATGTAGTTTTAGATGTGCATCATATAGCTTGTGGTGTAAGGCATGCAGCACTAGTTACAAGGCAAGGTGAAGTTTTTACATGGGGTGAAGAATCTGGTGGACGGCTTGGCCATGGTGTTGGCAAGGATGTTGTTCAACCTCGTTTGGTTGAATCTTTGACAGTTTCCACAGTTGACTTTGTAGCATGTGGAGAATTTCATACTTGTGCTGTTACAATGGCTGGAGAACTGTATACATGGGGAGACGGCAGACATAATACTGGGCTTCTGGGACATGGTACTGATGTCAGTCACTGGATACCCAAGAGAATCTCGGGTCCACTTGAGGGACTTCAGGTTGCTTCAGTGACTTGTGGTCCATGGCATACAGCCTTGGTAACATTAGCAGGGCAGCTTTTTACATTTGGTGATGGAACATTTGGTGTCTTGGGCCATGGTGACAGAGAGAATGTTGCATATCCCAGAGAAGTAGAATCTCTCTCAGGGTTGAGGACAATTGCTGTTGCATGTGGGGTGTGGCATACTGCTGCTGTTGTGGAGGTTATTGTCACACAGTCTAGTGCTAGTGTTTCATCTGGAAAATTGTTTACTTGGGGTGATGGGGACAAAAATAGACTTGGCCATGGAGACAAGGAACCTCGGCTTAAACCCACATGTGTTCCAGCATTAATTGATTACAATTTTCACAAAATTGCCTGTGGGCATAGTTTAACTGTTGGTTTGACCACATCCGGACATATCTTTACAATGGGAAGTACTGTTTATGGTCAACTTGGGAATCCCTATGCTGATGGGAAGATGCCTTGCTTGGTAGAGGATAAGTTCTGTGGAGAATCTGTTGAAGAAATTGCTTGTGGTGCATATCATGTAGCAGTTTTAACATCCAGAAATGAAGTTTACACATGGGGAAAGGGTGCCAATGGGAGACTGGGCCATGGAGATGTTGAGGATCGTAAAACACCAACCTTAGTTGAAGCTTTGAGGGACAGGCACGTGAAATATATTGCTTGTGGTGCTAACTACACTTCAGCTATATGTCTCCATAAATGGGTATATGGTGCAGAGCAGTCACAGTGTTCGTCCTGTAGACAAGCTTTTGGGTTTACTCGAAAGAGGCATAACTGCTACAATTGTGGGCTTGTGCACTGCCATTCATGCAGCTCCAGAAAAGCAACAAGAGCAGCTTTAGCTCCTAATCCTGGCAAACCATATCGTGTCTGTGATTCTTGTTTTGTGAAATTAAACATGGTATCAGAGGCTAGTAATCATAATAGGAGGAATTCAGTCCCTCGCCTTTCAGGTGAAAACAAAGACAGGTTGGACAAGTCTGAGATAAGGCTGTCGAAATCTGCATTGCCTTCAAATATGGATTTGATTAAGCAGTTAGATAACAAAGCAGCCAAACAAGGGAAGAAAGCTGATACATTCTCCCTTGTTCGCTCGTCTCAAGCACCCTCTTTGTTACAGCTGAAAGATGTTGTATTGTCTAGTGTTGTTGAACTGCGAGCAAAAGTTCCAAAACCTGTTCTTACACCATCTGGAGAAAGTTCTAGGTCTGTGTCACCTTTCTCAATGAAACCTAGTCCCCCACGTTCTGCTACACCTGTTCCAACAACATCAGGACTTTCCTTTTCAAAGAGTATAACTGATAGTTTGAAGAAAACAAATGAGCTTCTGAATCAAGAAGTACTTAAGTTGCGGGCACAGGTACATTGGCTTAGAAGCTTATTATGTATTGGCTCAGGTTCATATTTTAATGCATATATTCTCAAAATTAATTAATTTAGTTTGTTTGAGGATCATTGCCTTTTCTTTTTTTAGGAGGTGCATTGAGGGTTTGATGCGGGGTGGGGAAGATGTTCGTTGGTATTTGATTTGTTTGGCATGGATGGGCCTCAATTATTTTAATTTTTATGTTATGGATCTTGCTTAGGTTGAGAGCCTAAAACAGAGATGTGAGTTCCAAGAGTTAGAACTTCAGAAATCAGCAAAAAAGGTACAAGAAGCTATGGCAGTAGCTGCGGAAGAATCTTCCAAGTCTAAAGCTGCAAAAGATGTTATAAAGTCACTTACTGCACAGGTACTTGCATTTTTCATATTGCAGTTCGTTGTGTACTCAATGTTTAATCATGTGAATATGTGACATTGGATCAACCTAAGAATTGGAAAGGCACTGCTTCATGTTAACTCAGTTGACACTTGTCTAGTATTCATAGTGATTAGGGATGCTTAACATCCCTGCTTATTAATTTTCCATTCATATCTCTGTTTAACTAACTGTTGTAATTTTTACTATTTGTTTCTATATAATCCCCAGCTGAAGGATATGGCTGAGAGGCTGCCACCTGGGGTCTATGCCACTGAGAACATGAGGCCGGCTTACCTAGCAAACGGTTTGGAGCCAAATGGTATTCATCATGCTGATGCAAATGGAGAGAGACATTCAAGATCAGATTCCATTAGTGGAACTTCCTTAGCTTCCCCCAAAGGAATTGACTCTACCGTGTCCAATGGATCACAGGGTGCAGTTCATCCTTTTCGGGATCCAACTCCAACTAATGGAAGCGATGACAATCCTGATGCAAGACTGCCCAATGGCGGAGGGGTTCAGGCAAGTAGTTCTGGGTCAGAGGTTGTTGATGGGAAGGAAACTAGGTCTCTTCATGATAGTGAGAATGGTATGAAATCGAGGGATTCAGCAATAGTTGCTAGCAGTTACCAAGTTGAGGCCGAGTGGATTGAACAGTATGAGCCTGGTGTGTATATAACACTGGTGGCCCTGCGTGATGGAACTAGAGATCTCAAACGAGTGCGCTTCAGGTATGTTCTTATATCTTATATTTCATGTTTTTAGATATTAATGGCCCACTCCGTAAGCTTGGAAGTAGAATGAAACCAAAAGCTGGTCGAACGGATGTAGATACTGAAATATATTCAAGATAATATTTAGATGAATATTCAGATTGTTCACTGTAATAAAGTTGATTGCGATCAAATGCATGTTTCCCTTTATGTGGGGTCAAAATCATTTTGTTCCTTGCCTAAATCTATAAAAATGCCAAATACCAACTATATGGCCCATGTTATTGTGGGATCTGGCATTAACTTATCTGTGTTTTGCATTGGTGCAGCACCGAAAAATGCTCTAGTATGATTATTATTTTGTTGCAATCTAATGCCACAAATGTATCTGCAGCCGGAGAAGATTTGGGGAGCACCAAGCAGAAACTTGGTGGTCTGAGAATCGTGAAAAGGTGTATGAAAAGTACAATGTTCGTGGATCGGATAAATCATCAGTTTCTGGCCAGGCTGCTTGCAGATCAGAGAGAGCCATGTCAATCTCTTCCCAACCGTAGAAGTTGTGTCTCAACTCATCACATATTTTGTACCTTTGATACCAAGGGTTTTAAAAGGTTAAGCAAGATGGAGTAAAATCAACATCTGTTTTCTCTCTCTCTCTCTCTCTTTTCCCCCAAATGTTCTCGTTCCCTTCACAATTTATTTTCTTTCTTCCATTAAATTTCTTTGGGATCTACCCTTTAGAAATCTGTTGTGTTGTAGTTGTATATAAAAGCATCAATTGTCAGATAATCTGGGTAAGAAAGTTTTTGTTCTTTGCTTTCCCCACCCCCACTTACACTTCAGAATCCCACTCATTTGTTCATTATAATCTTTCATCGCTGCAATTTTTCATTTTGACTGGGGCATCCAGGGCAAGACTTCAGAGCCTGGTGCATAAATATCCAGAGGCAGGTTAATCATGCCTTGCATTCACAATTGTATGAAATTATCCATTTGCTGATTTTCTTTGCCTGGGAAGGAGATTTAGCGTTCGCATTTATAACATATAATATACTGCTCTTTTCTCCTCTTCTGGGGACAAGTTACTTGTTAAGTTGTTAGTGGTACTGAAAGTATTTGGTGGCATTAAATTGCTTATCATGTAATGGGAGGCAACTTCATAGATGATGATGCAATTGTTGATATAATGCTTACGGCCCGGCCAACCATTATTGACTGTGAACCACTGCTACGGCGGATAGCCAATCTGTTGTTATTGCCACTACTTCCTCACCAAGACGTCACTATTGATAAATTTTCATATATATGTAAAATATTGAGCCACTATCATCGCAACATGACCAACTTGTAGCTCCCAAATTTGAGGCTAAAGTTAGTTTCGCACGTTAATTTTTCTTTATTATAATAAACTTGACTATTTGTCTTAAATCCAATTGAAAATTGACTATTTTCTTTGGAGACTAGGACGTCCTTCAGAAAAGAAACATGTTGTTACACGTGCTTGATTTTGTTTTTCTTTTCTTTTTGTAATATATCTATGTATGTCTGTATAACTTTATCATCTGTTTTATAAACTTTATTCTAATTTTAAAAATCATTTGCCCACAAATGTAATAACTAAAAAACAAATAATGTTGTTCCATTATTAATTAATAGATCAAATTGCCCGCTTAAACTTGTAATTGTGTCAATTGAACATTTCTAACTTGTTAATTTAGCATTGATTTCAGTTTACAAATTTTTTAAGTCAAAAAATTCAATTGATTCTAATTAATTTTTTTTAATATTAGTTTAAAGACAATTAATACTTCGACCTCTAATTAATAATAAAATATAATAATAACGATAGTTATTATCATTACTAGTCATATGCGCCACGTGTAAATGTCATCTTTTATCCTGTGTAAAAAAATATTATGCAACATTATTAAAATTAAATATATAACCCCACTGTAAATATGAATTTTTAAAATATTTATACCAATTAATATAAATAAATTTAAGGATGTTTTAATTTACATATAATAATTTATTAAATATGTGATAATTTATTTATATATTAATATATAGTTTTAATTAATAAATTTTGAGTTTAATGTGATTGAAAATTATTAATATAATTATGCAAAATAAAATTGAAACTTGAGCCATAAAATAGATTTGCAGTTAACATCATATAAATTAGGATATAAAATCATAAAAGTGGATAGAAATAATTTTTAATCATTAAATTTGGTTTGTTCTTTGCAGGGAAAGTGCCAGACCGAGAAACTGGAGCGGTTGTAGGAAATGGGTGCAAGTTGGTCGGTTATCTGTTAGCTGTTAGAAACAAAAATTGCGGTTTTCACAATATAAAAGCTAACACCGCAATTTCCAAAATGGAGGCTGCTGCTGGTTCAACTTGGACTTGTCAGATAAACGATTCAAAGAATATTATTTGTAATTTTATAAAATTCTATATTTCTATAACATTATATTTTCTCTTCTGTTATATGCTTGACGTATGACATACAGCAATTAATAGTAGTAGTAATAATAATAATAATAAAGTTGTAGATGGGGCTCCACGTGTTCCTTTCATTCATTGTTATTGATTATATTAATTAGGTAGTATATGGAAAGTGCTATATACTTAACACAAGAATTATTATAAAGTTAATCATATATATAAATATATATATTCATAATCATGATTTGGTAGAAACCTAATCGAATTTATATTATTGAATCGCTTATATAACTAATCTTTGGAGTTAAATAAATTCAGACAAAAAAAAATCTAATATGTTTAGAATTATGTATAAATTGCAATATTGGGTTTGAGTTATTATTCATAATATTAATTAAATATCATTAAGATTTATTTTTAAACTGAATTTTAGGTTTTTTTAATTATAAAAATTGAAGTTAGTCCTTCAAAATAACAAAAGACTAATAAAATACTAATTATATGAGATTAATTTTAATATTTAATGTTTATTATATTATTTTATTAATTTAAACAAGTAAAAGAGTTTCAATTACGAAATAAAAGAATCATAGTAAGTAACAAGGTCATTAAGAATTAATTCATGCATCAAACATAATAAATGCAGTATTTAATATTATAAAATTAATGACTAACTAGTCCATGAAATATGGTTGTATTTTTAAAGAAAAGAATATATATGAATTCTTCATTTTGAGTCAACTATGAGCAATACTATATATCTACCCAAGGAAATTTTTAAAAGAAAAGAAGAAATTTTGCATTTGAGTGATATCCCTGTTTAACCAAATCCACTTGAAATTTCCCTCTTATCTAAATTCCAAATTTTATTTATTTATTTTTATTTTTAAACGACCATTGACTTGACGTTTTATATTGGGTAATGACCATTTCTCACTTGCTTCTCATCTCTCACATGGCTCCCAATTTGAATTTTCAATGCTATTTATGTTTTAATTAATTAACATAACATGGCCCCTTCTTTGAACTATTTCTTTACATATGAATAATTAATTGATTAATGAGCTACATCTATGCCTCATTTAATAATTAATTCTGTGGTATTTCTTCTAATTAAATTAATTAGGTCAAACATTTATATATATATATATAACAATGATTCTTTTATTCAAATGTTGCTAATGTGTGCACCATGAATAACTTAGTTTTCTTTTATTACATTTAATTATGCTTACTAATACATATTAAAATTATTTATTTTTTAGTCTTTCAATTATTTCTTGTCGAATTAATGAGAATTTTTATCATAATATAAATGATAATTTGAACTAAAAATTCTGAACTCCTGCATCTTTGAAGGAAAAGATAAAATCAATTTATATTATGCTGATTAACAGGCGGGATTTTTTTTTTAATTTTTTTGCCCATACACCTTTAATTAATATTGTAAGATAATGCCAATGGGTCTTGATGGAAATGGAATATTAAGGTCACCATATGCTTCTTTATTTATTTATTTATTCTGTACTTTGAAATTTCTTTTTGATTTAATGATACAAGAGAATGCGTATTTATCTCTTGTGTAATTTTTTTTTTAAATCTGAACTTTAGAAAACATTCATGTATACCTTTTGGCATGGCATTCTTTATTCTTTGCTGCATTAAAGACAGACATGTTGTTTTATCCAAAAAAACAAAGAAAGTTCTTTTATATTTCTTTTGTTTCTGATCGCAAAAGTATAGTACGTAGTAGTTAATACGTATACATCCATATATATGGGTATAGAATATTTTACAAGTTGCAGTAGGTATTAAAATTATGATCATAAATTCATAATAATGGAAGTATACATATATATATATATATACATATACATATAAATATTTTTCGCGTACGTGTATTAAGTACTACATAATTAAATTCATTAATAACACTTCCCTTTGAAAATTGAAATATATATATTTTTAATTTTTTTTTAAATCAACCTTTTTGCTAACATAATAATTGTAGATTTTTTTTCTGTCAAATTTTAACAATAAATGCAACGTCAGGACTTAAAAAAAAATACTAGAGAAAAAAAAGGAACCGGCGATGGAAAAAATAAATAAAAGAGAAGTAGAGAGAGTTCATTAAATATATTATAAATGAAATCAAATAAAAAATAAAGGAGGGATAATTATATAATGAAATCGTTGTATTACAATAAATCAATCGAATATTAATATGTGACAATATTTTACATTCGATTGGCTTGTTGTATTACAACATTGCCACATATTGATATTCAATTAGCTTGTTGTAATCCAACGATTTCATTTTATAATTATTCAGAAAGGAGAGCGTGTACTTATGGTCACTCTGTCAACTACTGTTTATTGTCTTGCGCGCATTCACATTTCAGACCACTCTCCCCCCTTGCGCGCATTCACATTTCAGACCACTCTCCCCCCCCCCCCCCCCCCCCCTAGCCTTCATAGCCTTCTACTATTATATATATATTTCTTAATTAAATTAGTTCTCCTCCTCATCGTAATCACCACCATATATATTATATCTACCTTGATTTTGTAAATAATGATTTAGATTTTTAAGAATTGTACTGATATTTTATGTTCATTAGTACTATTGAAATCATTACTCGAAATTAGCTAATTTGGTGTGGCAATCACATTATTTAAATTAAGATGAGCCCTGATCAGATGTATTTTCTACCCACAGTGGAACAAAATTGATATATACATGTATTATTATCATAAATGAGAATGTGTGATTGCAATTTAATTCCTGCATGGAATTAAAAAGAAAAAATGAAGATTGCATAAGAAAGAAGAGTTGTTAATTAGCTTTATATACAATTCCATGGTTATGAACTTAACCAAAGAAATGGGCAGCATATTGATAATGCTTTGACATGATTATGTTGGCAAAAACAAGGCCAAAGTGTATCATTTATTGTGACTTTCAAACAAAAGCAGAAAGGTCACGTTTGACCCTAATTCTTTTCTTTACTTGTGTACAATAAATATTTGCTCTGAATCTTGATTGAAGACATCAGAGATTCTATGAAGAAATGCTAAAACTAATATGTAGCTACTAAAATTACTCCTTAGAGCAGAAGGGGAAACAAAACCCATATAAACTCACGAACAATTTAAAGCAGCTAATCAATTTTCTTTCTCATGAGAGTGGGAGCAGAGAGCTGATGACAAGAGATCAAAACCCAAAAAAGTTTGATATGAAAAAAAAAACCATCAGCCCCATATAATCACATACCCATCAAGAAGTTAATAATTTGTACGAGAGGGGGGAAAAAGAGAAGAAGAAAAGGACTTATCATATTAATTTGCGTTCTTAGGCTAGCTTTTTTTCTTTGATCTTTCATGGAGATGTCTTTGTGCTTTGTAGACCAATGTCATTATGCTCCTTCGAGGGACCAGATGGTGGGATTGGCATTGTTTTTGGCAAGAAACCGAAGAAAGTTCTTGGTGGTGAATTTTGATTCTTGGGCTTGATCTTGAAAATTTGAGTACTAGTACTAATCTTTCTTGAACCATGAGAAGAGTAAGCAAGAAAAGATAGAAGCAAGAGTAGCCATAACACTAGAACTAAATGTCTCCTGCCCATTTCACCAATCCCAAAATATTGAGTGCAAGAAGAAAGAAGAAAAAAAAGCAGAGAACTTGAAGAAAATGAGCGAGAAAGATTAGGTAAGCTAAAAGGCTTAATTGTTTAAAGAGGAGATATGATCTCAAGTACCCAAACACAAATTCCTAAAGATAATGCATATAATATATATATATATATATATATATGTATGTATGTATGTATGTATATATATGGTTATAAATAAAAACAAATTGGTATTTTGGTAACTTGTATGCGAAGGAAAATATTTTTAAATGGAAGAGTATTAGGAAAGAGTGGAAAGCAAATAAGAATTGTAGAAACATGGGAAAGTAAAATGTTGGAGGTGGCATCTGCTATATATATATAGATTTAAATTGAAATTTATTATCAAATCAAATATGAATGTAATATTAGACTTTTTTTGTGTGTGTGTGAGTGAAAATTAAAATATGATATAATTATAATAGTTTTTGAATTAAATATTGAAGGTATTTAGAGGGCCTGGCTAGAACGGGTCTTTAGGAGATGTGTCTTTGAGCTAAAAAAAAACAAAAAATGTGAAAAAGCACGAAAAAGGCCCAAATTGAAGAAATAATAAGATTTGGTAATGGAGAAAAAGGAAGAGTTTGTGTAGGACAGTTAGGTGATGAAGTGGGTCCATAATTATACTTAATGGCCGACTAGGGAACTCCAACCATATATTCAACAAAACAACATGGGATTTTTTGAATATATAGCCTCTTCTTTTACAGGGCTTTTTTGCGTCCTACCGCTTCATTTGTATCCCTCTTTTCACTACTTATCCTATTCCCTAATTTAATGGAATGCCTTTCCCGCCTATCCCCTATTATTAACTGTTTTAATATTAAAACACTTATATCATATTAATTATATTGGCATATTACCTAAAATATATTTTTTTTAAAATGATAAGATGGTAAATTTATTAAACTCGCAAATTAATAATAATAAAGGAATAAGAAATGCATGACAACGATCTCACACATGAAAACCAATGCAATTTGAGAAAACAAAAGATCCAACACTTATGGACGATTACAAGCCAATATGAATTAAGCCTGTGATGAGTAATAAATAATTAAGCCTAAAAATTCGGCTAGCTTAATAGATTTTAATACAAACGCTCGATCTCTAAAAAATAATTAGAAGAATCTTGAAGAGCTCTTATCCGAGTAAGATTGTCACTTTTAAAAATACAATTATAAAAACAAAAGCTAACAGCTCTTGTGATAGCCAGATATAAAGTTTTGGCCACATTTTATAAGGGAGATGCTGATTGTATTAAACAAGTCATACCTGCATCTGGCAGAATCTCTATAGAATTTCTGATTAACATCATAAATTTATCATCGTGTTTCTTTGACTAATATTAAAATTGGAATAATAAATAACAATTAGTTGTATTTAATTTGAACAAAATATAAGAATTGAAGAATTTTCCTTTCAAATGTAATTTGGGGGGGGGGGGGGGGGGGGTGGGGGAGATGAACTCATCTATCATGTCATTTTCAATATTGTGATAATAAAAAGATAATTGTTTCCCCTATAATTTAAACTCTCGATAGGTTATCTCTTATAGTTATCATTTATTTAATTTAATCCCTCCTTTTTAATCAACTAATATTGTATTATTTTTTAAGCTATGGAAGAAAGGCAATTATTTGTATCACAAGGAGAGAAATTGGGATAATGCACGGATGAATAGTGGGGGGGACTGAATAGGAGGGGCAATGGCTAATGATAATAAATAAGTGGGCTCGAGTGGTTAGCCATGGTTCCTACACGATTCGATTGATGGGTTCTCTGTGAAATAAAATTATATACATATCAAAGGCTGGAGGGTCCCTCCTGCCATTTGACGGTTTGAGCAGTTGGCAGAAAAAACAAAATTACAAAAACAAAATTGATCCACAACCTGCAAAGTTTCTTTTACACGCGGACCACTTGACGGAAAGTGATTTTCCCTTTTTTTTTCTTACGTTGCCATGTTTTTTTTTTTTCAAAAAATTATATAACACAGAGTGATATATCTAGTTGAAATGACAAACCAATTCATATAAATAAATTAAATTTATGATAAAACAAACTTGAGCATAGAAATAACTGAATAAAAAAAAGATCCTAACTAGCTTAATATTGAATCACATCTGCACTATTACAGTTTTCATTACAAAAAATAAACAAATTCTCCATTGTTTCTGATTCTTGAGATTGTGCATAATTTCATAAAAGCACTAATAATTGCAAGAATAACAACTTGCATTCTAAAAAAGCTATAAGTTTATATATAATTTTGCAAAATAAAATACATAAGCTAATAATTGACAGTTTCAATCATCCTCCCTTGTATCACATTAACTCTGCACTGCAAGACAGATCATCCGAGCCAATAATAGTCCAATAAGTCTGAAAAAATAGCACATTTAAGCTCAGCATCTGAATCAGGTTTAATAAATTTATTATTCATATTAATTGTCACTTTTTTCATTATTTTTTTTAATAATTTATACTACTTTATTACTTCACTAATAAAGGAGCTAGGAGAGTAAAATTATTCATTAATTCACCATTAAATTAAATCTAGAATGAAATTCGTATATATATTAAAAAAAAGGAAGAGGATAGGATGAAATTTGGTATTCATGGGTGAAAAAGACTTTAGCCTATAAAAGCTTGTGGTGTTGGGCGGAGCAATTGGGCCATATATATTAAATTCAGAGTCACGAATAACTCTCTAGCTGGGCCTATGCCTGAGTACATTTTTGTTGCTAATGCTGGAAGTTCATGATAACCAAAGAAACATGCCATCCTCCGTTTGGATAGGTTATTTCAATTTTTTTAAGTCTAAAATCACATAAATATGGATAATGTTAAATTTTTAAATAATTATTAGTTTTTATCTAAATTTTAAAATAAAATAATATTTGTGTACCCAAATTAAATTTTAATTATGTGTTCGGATTTTTTAAAAGAGTGATAATTTTCAGTTGTGAAGTCCAAAATTCTTTTTTCGATGGAAAAATGAAAAAATATGTATTTAAAAAATATATTGATTCACATGTTAAATAAAATTATTATAGTTTTATAATAGAATATGTTCAGTCATTGTTTATGTATACTTGTGTTTTTATATATTATTTTTTTAAAAATAGTAGTAATTAATTAAATTTTGATTTTATTTCAATTTAAAAAACTTAAATTTCCTTTTTATTTTGTTTTTTCTCTTTTCTCAATAATTAAATGGGACTCAAGTTGGCATTTTATAAAAAATATATGGAAAATTTTAATTCTGCAATATCGAAGTTTTAATGGATATGATTTTGATAAAAAAAATATTTTAATTAAACAAAAATATTTAGATTCTAAATTATTTTCTATTAATTAATTGAGAGATATTTTTATACATTTTTCCTATAAAAAAACTATTGGAAATATGCAGATATGATGCATCAATGAAATCATAGTATACACATTTTAGATTATATAAATAATGTATCCATACATTCAGATTACATAATGTATATTTTGAATTTATTTTCAAATAGATATTAAATTTAAATTTAAAACAATTATGAATCTATATATATAGCCATATATAAAGGTCAAATTTCAGTTTTCTGGAATTGAATTTGAAATATATTTTTTTTTAAATAAAAAGCTTGAATGAATTTTTATAATACAATAGTTTTCTGCGCTCAATGTCGATGTCCACTCACTTAAACCAAGAAAAATTTAGTCAACAAATAAGTTTGACTTGTATTATATTATATTTATATTATACATATCAAAATTATATATATACATAATTATATATATATATATATATATATTATTTCATTTTTTTACCGGAATATAAAAAAAGAAAGAGTAAGAAGAAAAGATGATGAACATTGAATATTATATATAGAGGGTCATCAATGGCCGGCTCAAACCGCTGACCACTACCAGATGACGGGTCCAACCAATAGGACAAGTTCTTATTTAATATTTGAAAATAACTTCTCATCATATTTGAATTTTAATTAATTAATAATACTAATCAATTTCATATTTAATTTACTGAAATGGGACCATCATTCACCAAGTCAAATAAATAATTACAAGCAAAAAAAAGAATAATTAATTAGGTCGTTAATTTTCCGAGGAAGAAAGGACGCAAGAGTTTATGGCTTTTAATTTTTTATACTCGATTATTAATAGTTTATTTAAAATTGAATTGTTTTTTTTGTTTTGCATCATAAATTTTAAAAGAAGAAAATTGTCGAAATTTAATTGATACTAATTTGATAAATAACTAAAATTAATATGTGTCTTTCATATTTAGAATAATTGTTTATAGTGTCAAATTAACATATTATTGGTGAGTGTTTTTTTTTTTAAATTGAATTCAATCATTTACTGGTTAGAGAAGGAACCTTACTTCCTTTTAGTTATGAACTACTTCTTTACCATCCAAATAAAATTATTTTGATTTAATTCTTGTGGAAAAATAATTTTTATATTCTTCTTTTGCTAGAAACAAGTGTGGATAGTGATTATAATTAACCTTTCTAGGTTAAGTGCAAAATTATTCAAATATGATTTTTATTTTTAAATTTAACCACAATATATTAGGAGCTAATATATATATAATATTTACCTTTTCCAGTATGAACATATACAGATATTTAGGTTGAGATTATAAAATTCATGAAAAAAAATTCATTTAGGATTTACTTCTGAAAATCAAATATCATGATTAATTAATACTATAGAATATTCAATTCTCTCACCAATTAAATCAATAATACAACAAAAGCATAATTATTATTTATAAAAATAAATAAATTGATATAAAAATGAGATCAAGATGAAATTGAAGAATTAAGTTGGATTATATATATATATATATATATTAATTAAAGTTTCATTTCTAGGAATATCATGCATGAGAAATGCTTAGGTTTTTTGCTAAATTAGAGAAGAAAATTTAGTATAAAATAGCAAAATTGACCGTATATTATTTTTTCTACAAAAATAAAACTATTTTATCGCTTAAGAAAAGTATTTGCAGAGGTTATGGAGCTGTAGACTTAAAGTGATAAGAGTAAAAGCTAAGATATACATGAAAACACTAAAAGGAAGATTAAGTCAAGAGTCAAAAATTGGCCCCTTAATTTGTAAAAGTCACGAGTCTAGCCGTGTTTGCATTTTCTTTCTTTCTTTCTTTATCACAACTTTCACACATATCACGCCTTCATGTTATATATATATATATATATATATATATATATATATATATTTCTTTATAGTTGAAAGTTTTGTGTCCATAAACACACTTATTCAGATATCGAATCAAATCATATAGAATTGCTAACTTATTTCAAATTTATATATAATGTAGATATATAGGAATATATTCCAACTTAGACTCTATAAACAAAATCATTATTTTAAATGATAACATTATTGGAAAATCATGATTTTTACAGACACGAGATCCAAAATTTCTCTGTCCTGATCTTGAAAAATATTTATGTTTTGATTTTGGACAGTTTAGCATTGTTTGACTTTTGTTTAATTATCCATTATTCTAGTAATGGAATACAAAATTAACTTGACTAAGCAAAGCTTAGTAAATAAGGACAATGAATTAATATAATTACTTAAATTAGGTATAACTATAATTAATGTCTCAGAGATTATGGATTATTGGACGAATGCATGTGCATCCCATTTAGATAATAAATTTTCATGGATTATCCCTAAAATATCTTATATATATTATTTTTTATTATGTTATTTTATTTTCTTTACTCTTCCCTCTAAATAAAGGGTAAAGTTCACCGACTTTACCTTCCATGTAAGTTGCGGAACCAAACTTCTCAAGATTATATTTTCCACCTATAACATTTAGCGCCAGATATTGTCCACAAGGTTATAATTTAGCACCAAAAAATGTTTATCATTATTATTATTTTTAAATATACATTTAGCACCGAACATTTTTATAACTTTATTTATTATATTATATATTTTTGAAATATATTTTTATGTTTATTATATGTTTTGAATTAGAGTCAAGTTTGACATACTAAAATATGAAATTGATTTACTGATAAAAAAAAAATACGAAATTGATTTTAAAGATTGCCCAGTACAACATGATTATCATTTAAGGACAACCATCGATTTAATGATTTAATTTTAAAATGTATTTTGAGGATAACCATCATCATCTGCATTCAAAAATCCATCATTTTACATGAAAGTTGTTAAAAATTTCAAATACGAGAGTCACGGAGAGAAATTTTAAATCAATAAGAGATGAGCTTGATGAGAGATGATCAAAAAATTCAATGTCTTCATATTTGGAGTTGAAATGTGGTATTAAATTTATGAAGTCTATTCCGTGACTATGTTTAAAAAAAAGATATCCTAAAAAAGTAGCTTTTTGGAATTTTAATAATTAGTAGTAGAGCCGATAATTTAGTAAGAATAAATATGAATAAGGTGATCAAATTTTTTGGTTGATATTTCATAAGAAAGAATAAGGTTATTCTGAGTGACCCATATCGATGGAGTAGAAGGGCTTTAAGATGATACTATATATTTAAGTTCCAACAAATTTTATTTTTTGAGATTGATGGAGTAGAATGACTTTAAAGTGACATCTTATATTTAAATTTAAAAAAAAATTGCTCAAAGAAGAGCCCAAATATTTCGCTTAAGAAGAGCTCACCGTATACTTAAGTTCGAAAAAAATTTAGCTTAAAAAAGAGCCCAAACATTTTGCTTAAGAGGAGTCCAAACATGATATGGAAGAGAGGAATTTTGTATTGAAAAGCGATAAACACATTAAAAAATATATAAGCGAAAATGACTCGTGAAGAAGATCTTTCGAACCTTAATAAAAATATTTTAAAATTTACAAAGTAAAAGACTTCAAATTTTAATAGTTTTCAATTTTATATTTATTTAACATAATTTAAAAAATTTCCAGTATCTTAAAAATTTCCAATGTATATATCCTTCTCTAATATATATATACACACACACACACCCTTAGAATTCGTTTAACATTGAATTTCAGTTTATTTTCAAAATTATGCTGTGACTTTTGTCTATTCAAAATTTTTAAAAAAGTTTACTTTCTTTTAAAACGTGATTAAGAGAAAAAAAATATTTATATTTTCTCAAATTAAAAATTCAATTTGTCCTCAAGGTTAAATTCATAAACCGACCATTAATATAAAGTACCATAAATAGTAAAAAATCGTTAAATAAAAATACTCTGATTTAAAGAAATGAATATTTGAGAGAATTTCTTTTTTTTTATCAGAGAGAGAATTTCTTTAACAGTAGAACAATTAAAAAATTTTAAATTTTAAATTTCAGAATTGAACAAGTTGAAAAATTGAAATTTATTTTTCCACAAATTAAGCGAAGCAAATGCACAACACCACTCGTGTTTCCCACGTCACACGTTTGGATGCTATTAGATTCCAGTACACATTATTTTTATTTTTATTTTACTACTAATTTTAATTTTTTAATTTTTAAAATTAATATTAACAAAACCCCCGCGTTTGACCAACCACATTACCCACCATTTGCCCGTTCAAAACGACGTCACCCCCTTTGACTCTTCTCCTACAAAACCCACCCGACAATCTTTTACTCCCAACTCTCTCTCTCCCCTCCGGTTGCGAAAGGAAAAAAATGGGAAGAAATGAATTGTACATTACCGTACCGAATATTTTCCGGTGTCCAATTTCACTCGATGTAATGAAGTCTCCGGTAAGTCTCTGTACCGGCGTCACTTACGATCGCTCCAGTATCCAGCACTGGCTCGACAGCGGACATGATACTTGTCCCGCAACTATGCAGGTCCTAGCTACCAAGGACTTCGTTCCTAACCTCACTCTCCATCGTCTTATCAATCTCTGGAACCAATCGTCAACTCGCCGTCCTGGCTCTGAGAATTCTCCGGCGGTATCCTCGATCCAGGTTGGGATTTGGATAGAGGATGTTAAGAGTCAAAAAGTGGAATCGCTGTTGAAGATTTTGGAGTTCTTGAATTATTCAGAGGAGAATAAAAGATTTTTGGTAAGATTTGATGGTTTTGTGGAGGCTATTGTTTGTGTTTTGAGCAGAAAAGGAGTAGAGATTGAGATTTTGGAGTTAATTGTTGGTGTTTTGGATTTGATTTTGGTTCAAAATGGGGTTAAAGAGAAATTGCACAGTTTATTCCTTCAAAGCAATCAAAATTGCTCTTCGCTTCTCTCTGTTATAAAAAATGGAAACTCAAATTCCAAAATCGAATCTGTTAGAGTTTTGGAGTCAATTTCACTTAACAACGAAGCAAAACGTTTCATCGCCGAAACTCAAAATCTCGTGCCAGTTCTCCTCCACATCTTCAAAACAGAAGACGTATCACAAGCTGCACAAGACATGGTTTTATCCCTCCTAATCTCTGTAACCATAACTCGCTCAATCAAAATCCATCTGGTCCAGCTCGGACTCGTTGAGATTCTATCTAACACACTCTCCAACAAAAACGCCGGCATTTCACGCATCGAGAAATGCTTAAGGCTTGTATCAATTGTTTCAACTTGCACAGAAGGTCGAGCAGCAATAAGCGAAGATCCGAAATGCGTAGGGTCTATAGTAGAGAGATTAATGAAGGTGTCGAAAACGGCAAAGGAGGATGCCGTATTGGTGCTATGGAGTTTGTGCTGTTCGTTCAGGGACGTGAGAGCACAGGAGAAGGCAGTGAAGAGCAATGGATTGACAAAGCTATTGTTAGTGATGCAGAGTGAAGGTGATGGGACTGTAAGGCGAATGTGTGGGGAATTGGTTAAGGTATTGAGAGTTGGGTTCAAGAACAGCGGCGTGGTTATGAGTTATGAAACCAGAACCACTCATATCACGCCTTGGTGAATTAGTTTTTTTTTTTTTTTTTTCTGTTGATATTAACATAACACATACAAAAGGAAGAAAAAAGGAAATTTTTTTTTTAAAATTTTTTGTTAATGTTTTTTAGTGTTAGAAATTGACTATACAACACTACTTTTCTAATGAAATTTACACAATTATTTGACAATAATTGGTTGTGCTTATTGTTCCCTAATCTTATTGTTTTCATTTTCGGCCTTTTTGGATGTGAATTATTTCTGTTCTTTCCGTTATTTGTGTTGTGCTCTTCCAATCTTCTTGGTTTTAAGTAGTATTCAGTCTACTTTTCAAAAAAAAAAATATAGTAATCAGTCTATGAACACAACCAAAGTTCTTGTCACTGTAAGATTGATTAGATTAACGCTTTGGATGATTGTGGAGTAATGATACTGATAGAAAGTTGATAAGCCAATAGCAATTGATTTTTGAAAAAGAATTGTAGAAAAGAAAAAGGAAAGGCCAATTATGTGTCATCCAATTATTGTATGAAAGCAGCAATGGTCTTTTCTTTTTGGGAAAGAAAGAGGGATGTTAAAATGGGCTAGTAGATATCAATTGTGATTATGGGGACCAAAAAGCTGAAGTATATCCAAATGACAACAATTAAGAATATGGATCATAAAAGAAAGAGTCACTTTTGGGGAAAATGCCAAAATTCGGCGATTGTAGAGGAGAATAACACTAATAAAAGAGCAATTTGCATATAATTTTTCACTTTGATTTTTAGACGAAGTATCCAATTTCTAAAGTCCAATCTACAGGATCATTCTCTCTTTCTTTCTTTTAACTCTAGATAATTCCATATATATATATATATATATATATATGAACTGATGTAATTTGTAGAATATTTTCTTTTCTTACTGTTTCTTCCTTTTGATATTAATGTTTTGATTTGAATTAGTTTAGGAACCCTTAACTAAAATAGTATGGATCAAGCAGCTTAAATTTCTATGTATGTATTTATTAAGATCAAATTTTCTTTGAATTTTTTTTTTTTGGGGGTTAGGCGGTGCCGCACTGTGAACCTTTTGACATTTTCTTAAGGCATTTACTTGGAGTTTGGTGTGCACTAATTACAATACAATGGCCTATCAATACTGAATAGTCCATGCTTGGCACTATGTATGGCCCATGTAATTGGAAATTCGTTCTCTTCTATTACCATCAAATAAAATTTCCCAATACCTTTTGATATATATATATATATATTATTTAAATTTTATGCTCTTTTTACATTATTTTTAGTAATATATGAATATATTAAAAATACTGCTAATTTAATCATATTTTGAGAAATTTTAAAAAACTGAAAAATGAAAAATTGCAGACATCTTTTTTAATAATTATTTTTAAGTTATTTTTTAATTTATATTTGTTAACTTATTAATTATTATTATCATTTTTATTTCAATGAAAGAACAATAATCAAATATTATTGCAATTATCTAAGGTGAAGTGACCCTTTAATACCTCTTACTTTCAACCTTTTATTGAAATCGTCCATTTTAACTTATTCATGTCTATTAAAAAAATTATTATATTTTTTACATATTATATAAAATTATTTTAAATAAATTAAAATATTTTATATTAATTTATTAATATTATATTCACTTTATTAATTAAATCATTAATAATAAAAATATAGTTAAAAAATTAATTAATTTTTTAATTATATAAAATAATAATTTAAAAAAAATTAAATTTATAAAAATGATAATTTCAGCGAACGGATGAAGTATTAAATTGATGACAACTTTTATAGTTTATGAGACTTAAATGACTTTCCACTTCTCACATCTGATTAAAAAAAATCGATAACATCACACCTGAATTATACTTATAAGTAATTATTATGACCACTTTCTAGCCATAATTATGATAATTATTTAAGCCATATGACATAATCACCTTGTATCAAGAATAAAACTAACGATCAATAATAAAAAAAATTTACTGTAATATACTATTATTTGCTAAAAATTATTGTAAGCAATACTTTTAATAATTAATCATCAAATATATATAATAAATTTAATTATAAAATTAAATTATTAAGACGTATAAATCTTGGAGATTATATTTAAATTCCTAGCTAACACAACTTGGTATGATCTTTAATGGCGAGATCGATATATATATAACAATACAGTTAGGTTCGAAAATTCAGAGATACCTGTGTACTCTGCTCACTTGTAATTTTGATGTTTAACGAATAACTCTGTGAAGGAGTAATTTAGGCCTTTTTTTTTTGAACAGAAACGAAATACAATAATCAATTTTCTTTGGATTGGTCAAACTTTCAATGGTTGGACTTTCAATTTTTGTGGCGAGTCCAAGTAGTATGTATTCATATCCTCAAATGATGATACCATTTCAAAACAAACAATTAAACCATCTCCACAAAAAATTCATAATCTAAAGCCAAACATGCTCTAATATTTGCTAATTTTCCAAACTCTACGTTATTGTTTTTCATTAAATGTTCAGACCATCTCAATTCATAGTCAGTGATAGATACCACTAGAATTCATGCTTTAAGTGACAACCAATTGTTCCAAAGAGCAGTATTGTTCCCAAAACCAAAAATTTAGCATTCACAACGCTCCCTGAAGAATTTATTGCATGCTGTGCAAGCCATCATTATTGCATCAAATGGAAAACACCTTTACTATTATCAAAAACAGTTTCCTCCTGATTCCTTAAATTGAATGTTCTTTGCTTCTCATATTTATCTTTCCTGCACATTCTGCACTAATTTACTTGACAATCTTTGAGGTTTCAATTTCAAAAGGAAAAGGAAGAACAGAAAAAGGTTTAATTAGTAATAATCATAAGATGATCTACCATCAGAATCACTAGTCATTCTTTAAAACAAATCTACCATCAGAGTCACTGGTCATTCTTTAAAACAATTGGTTAATTTTGTCAAACCTTCTTGACACTGCTCGGATTTCAGCATTAAAAATATGCGCAAGAATGAAATTTGGATTTTACTGAACCACAATAACAGTCGTATCAAGTATCTAAAGACAAATAATTCGGACTCATCCTGACAAAAGTTAAAGATAAATATCAACTCAACTCTTCTCCATTAAGATCAAAAGTCTAAGAGCTAGATCAATATTAGCTCAAAATAGAAGGTAGCCTTTTCTACTGCAATGCTAGCATCCTATAATTTCACTTCCAACAACACAAGCTCATTAATGATTGACAAGTTGAGTTTCTTGCTTTAGCTCCTATAATTTCAAAGCATACCTCTCTGATTTCAGTTGATATTCCATTAACTGGAAGCACTCATTTTATAGGTCAATGCTGATCTTCTACAATAGAAGGCCTCTAAAGAAGGAGGAAGCTACCAATTTTTCAAGAAGTTAATCACAGGAATACAAGTACAATAACAGATCATACACTACCTAAACAGGGGAATATTTGGCCTGTAAACATCGCATGCTTGTGCAAATGCAAGACATTGTAAATCATCAACACTTCGTATAAAGTACAAACTAGAAGAAATTAAGTTTGTTGTATGTCTCCTCAAAGTCCTGGCAAAATGTTAAGGTTATTCCATGGTGACCTAGAGGTTATAACCTCAAAGCATGTAACAGCCTCCCCAGATCCCACTAGGTGGAAGGCCTCATGCATTATTAAATCATTAAGAGTTGAGCTGATGGAGACTTGCAGCATATATTAAACCATTAAATATCAGAATTACAGTAAGACTTTAGAAATATCAGGTCCTGTTTATTGAGCAATAAACACAATAATAAAGAGATGAAGTCCTTTCCAATTTTGATCAACTACATTTGAAGAAAAAGAGAAGAAAGTAAGAAAAGGCCTCCTCAAGCTGTTTCCAAATTAACTGATCTAAAGCAAGATTCATAGAAAATTTATGAAACTATATCAAATGTGTCTCCATGAAAACAACTAGACACTCATCACTGCAAACAGATTCAGTTCAACAACATAAGGGCTCATGTAGCTAGTGCTTAACTAAATCATATAAAATGAATGCAAAAAAAGTAGCCTAAAGCAATTAATCAAACAAAAAGATAGGCCTTTTTGGTCAAAAGGAAATGAAATTAACCAACTACTGTTGCTGAAGCAGCTGATAGCAACATACATCATTATTAACTGTAATCCCAAAAGCCAAACTAAAAATAGTCATCTCACAAACGATTGGCATTAAAAAGACATTTTTTTATATCTTTATGTTAAAAATAAGTTAAGACAATATGTCAACCAAAATTCGGAGTGAAATCATAGGAAGTGAATTGAGAAATTTGATTATGTCAGTTTGTGCAACAATTAATTCTTGCTCGTTAAATTGCTAATGTTAACATTTTACAATGCCAAGCTTCTTTCGCCAAAATGTGCACAAACAAAGAAACTATGCTCAGCTATAACTTCATTAAGGAAAAAAAAAAAAAAAGGAAAGCCAGAATAGAAATGATAAAGATTATCACCAACAATCGGAATTGATACTTCAATCATACCAATCAATTAAGCAGTAGCAGCATCCAATTCACGCAACTCTTTGTGCTTCAAATACTGATGCAAAATAGTAAGCCTAGCTGTCTCAAAAGCGAAGTACCCCAAGGCTGAAAAACATGCACTATGAAGCACTCTAGGACCCATTCCCCTGGTAAATCCAACCATTCCTTCCTCCTTCAGAATTTGCTTGACAGTAGAAGAAACCCCATTATACATTGCAGCTGCAACCTTATTCACCACCTCCTTATTCGCCTGTGTCATCAACCTTGTCTTAACCACATCAAGTGGCGTAGTTACTGAAGCTGAGATTGCCCCAGATAGTGCCCCACAAAATATACTCTCAATGGGCTCCAAATGACTCTTCTGAGTCTTATTCAATACTGCAGCCTTTAAATACTCGAATGAAGAATAACTTATCACACCAGCAGGCAGATTTCTTAACAAGGTAGCAGAATACCCAGCATAGAGTCCCAATATACCATCTTTCTCCAATATTTTCAACATTACTTCCCATGATCTTCCCCTAGCACCAGCTTGCATTCGCTGTGTGATCAATTCTTTTGGTACCATAATCGCTGAAGAGACAATATTTCCCATGGCACCAGCAGTAGGAGGGATAAGGATAGATGGGTACTCCAATTTGGACAAAATCGATTTCCCAAATTCACAAGTCGCAAAATACACTGCTGAAGAGGCTGTAGAACCCACAATCACAGCGGACACGCCGCTGTAGAACCCCAAAATCCCTTTCTCTTTAAATGTCTTGACTATAGC
This sequence comes from Garcia nutans, assembly GCA_947685225.1. NCBI lineage: Eukaryota > Viridiplantae > Streptophyta > Magnoliopsida > Malpighiales > Euphorbiaceae > Garcia > Garcia nutans. The sequence continues at coordinate 38,427,545 of CANTUV010000019.1, read as the reverse complement.
ATCAAATGTGCCGCTATAAATCTGGGATGCACCCTTCGTCTGCAATTTTGTTTTGATGGTATCAAGCGGGTGCAGGCAGACATAAGTAAATGCACCAGCTATACCACCACCGCCAGCTCCTATGAGGGCTCGCTCGAAGACTGAGAGGTTCTTCACGAGGGATTGAACTTCGGGGCTGCTTCTTGAAGCGGGTTTGAGGCATTTCGAGAAATCGGGTATGGTTTTGGAATTTGAGGAGATAGAATTGGAAGCAAATGGAAGGGATTTGGTAATGGGTTTACCATGGTTTTTGAAGGGTTTTTGAGGGGTTTGGGTGGATAAAGAAGAAGAAAAGTGAGTGAAGAGATTGGTGAAGTCAGTTTGGATAACTGGGTGGTATTGATTACAAGGGTTTGGAGCTGGGAGGCCAAGAAATGCACAGATATTGGCTTCCATGGTCTCAGAAATGAAAGCTTTCTGTTGCCATCTCTGCTGTTACAGGCTCATCCAAAGGTTGGGTGAGAGAGGGCATTAAAACGATGCCGTTGCGACTGGGTGAACATCTCAACCCCTCGTTTTTCCATTTTCAATTAACGACATTGGGATACGACATCGTTTCTCGTGCCCACAGTTACCGGCTAACCGTGGGGTTGATGTTTATATAAATTCGCCGATAAACGACAAAGCTTTGTTTTAATAAAAACGGGGCCCAGTCTCCTCATCTTCAACAAACTGGCTCTTTTTCCCTCCAAGCTCTCTCTTTCTCATGTGTAACATTATTTCTTTCAAGAAATCTCTGGTTTCTTCCAAGAACTACCTCTGCCCAGTAACCAAGATTCCTTTTCTTTTCCTGTAATTGCAATGATTTCTTTTACTTCTCTTCTCTTCTGGATCCCTTTCCTTTTCTTCTTTAACTTCAATTTCCTCTCATTTTCCATCCCTGTCTTTCCTGAAGACAATGTCACTTTTTATGGCGACGCAGAACTTAATAACAATTGCATCACTCTCACTCAAGAATACAATTGCCCTGTCTCCAATTCTTCCTCTTCTTCTTCTTCTTCTTCTTCTTCTTCTTCTTCGTATTCTGGGGTTGGACGAGCTCTTTATCGATACCCAATTCGGTTTCTTGATCACAAAACCAAAAAGATTGCATCTTTCTCTTGCCAATTCTCATTCTCCATTATCCCATCTCCACCCTGTCCCTTTGGTGATGGTATAGCTTTCTTGATCACCTCTAATGCCGAATCCTTTAGCCTCTATAATGGTTATATGGGCCTTCCTGCAGGACGAGCCTTAAACCCTCAAGATTCGTTCATAGCTGTGGAATTTGACACAAGCCATGATCGTTCCCTCTTTGATATCAATAATAATCACATTGGAATTGATGTCAATAATACAGTTGTATCTTTTGCTTCAGTTGATGCTGTATCAGAAGGGATTGATCTTAGAAGTGGAAGGCAAATTAAAGCTTGGATTGAGTACACAGATCTTACAAAGTTGATTCAGGTTTGGGTCAGTTACTTGAAAATTAAGCCTCCAAATCCTATTCTCAAGGCTAAGATTGATCTTTCTGAGTATTTGAAGGAGTACATGCATGTTGGTTTCTCTGCTTCTAATGGGCAAGGCTCAGCTTTTCACATTGTTGATCATTGGCAATTCAGAACTAGTTACATGTCTCAACCTCTGATGAATAAAACTGAAGGAGAGTTCTGTTTCATGTGCAATGCTGAGAATGAGAGTCCAAGTAGCAAAGGCCACCCATTTATGTTCATGAGAAAAAAATCCAAGATCGGAGAGATGACTATGGGGTTGGGAGGTTTAACTGCATTGGTCCTCTTCATAATCATTTTCTTCGTGATAAAGAAAAAGAAGGGTATTGTGAAAAGAAATAAAGAAGTTCAAATTGTTAGAATTCAAGAAGTGCCGACAAGTTATTCAATTGCTGAAATAAAGTTAGCCACAATGGGGTTTCATCCAGAAAGAGTTATTGGTGAAGGATCATCAGCTACAATATACAAAGGGTTTCTTCCATTTTCAGGAGCGGTGGCTGTTAAGAGGTTTAATAAGTCAGAGGTTGACTGGGTTTTCAATCCATTCATTACCGAGTTTGCAACAATGGCGAGTTGCTTAAGGCACAATAACTTGGTTCAATTTCAAGGATGGTGCTGCGAGGGAGCAGAACTAGTATTAGTTTATGAGTATTTGCCTAATGGCAGCCTTGATAAAATCCTTCACAGTAATACAAGTTCTTCAATTGTCCTCGCATGGAAGCAAAGGTTAAATATAGTTCTTGGAGTTGCTTCTGCTCTTTCATATCTACACGAAGGATTTAAAAGACAGATAATTCATAGAGATGTGAAGACCAGCAATATAATGCTTGATGAAGAATTCAATGCCAAACTTGGACATTTTGGTTCAGCAAAAGCTTATGAATATGGTTGTTTTATAAGAGAAGGTACAACTCCAATTGGAACAATGGGGTGTATTGCTCCTGAATATCTCCATTCTGGTGTTCAATCTGTTAAATCTGATGTTTACAGTTTTGGTGTGGTTTTGTTAGAGGTAGCCACAGGTAAAAGGCCTATTGAAGATGATGGTACAGTGCTTGTTGATTGGGTTTGGGGATTTTTAGACCAAGGGAAACTGATTGAAGTTGCTGATCCAACGCTGGCATGGAAGTTTGATGAAGTGGAAATGGAGAAAATGCTAATGGTGGGACTCTGTTGTGTGCATCCAAATCATGAAAATAGGCCAACAGTCAATGAAGCTGCTAAAATTCTTGTAGGCCTAGCACCACTTCCTCTTCTGCCCGCAAGAAAACCAAAACTTGGGTTTCGTTGTATTTTGCCTGAGGATTTAGAGGCAAGAAAATCTAATCTTGGAGGAGATTACAGTTCGGGTACCGATGAAGTGTCTTGGATGTCACCTAGCAGCAATGTTAGTTGGGATTAGCTAAGAAATTTGAATGTAATGAAATCAACTGTAGACAGATTTTGGGAAGAAAAAATTTGATTCTGTCAAATTGGTAGTCTTTTACAAGTTTGCATCTTCTTTAATTTTTTGAAGTCAGTTACATGTTTGAAGAATGTTCTTTGAGATGTACTTGAAGGATATTTGATGAAATCCTTTTGTTTCGTCTTTGTTTGAAGTACTTTATTAACATGTTATTGCATTTCATTGATGAGAAATAAAGAAGAATTTTGCAAAATTTTCGATGGCTAAAAAACTGTTTTAACGTGATCTATTCTTGTACAATTGTGCAAAACTCAGATCTTGGCGGATCCAGCTGGAAGGGCTGACACTGGAAAAGAAAGAAGAATTGACCCTTTCCATTTCTGTGAAAGAAAATGAAAATGAGGGTAACAGAGATATGAATGAACAGAGAAGTGCTATTGGGTAGTTCTGACAGTTCACAACCCCAAAAAAGCCAAATGGTTTTTGACCCATCCATTTTGACGTTATCTTTCTATCAGTTTCTTAGCATCTCAGTTCTTCTGTAGTTGATTCTGCTTCTCAAATCTCAATCAATGCTTAATGGTTGATGGGTTTGCATGGGCTCCGTGATTAGTTTTCCCTGGCCAAGCTTAAGTTTTTACAACTTTTTTTTGTTTGTGAGTTTTATGTCAACAAGATGAAGAATTCATTGCAGGTTTCAGGCGTTTCTTGCAAGTTAATGTTATGGAGTTCTTACAGACATGCCTTGTTTTCAGCTCTTGGACAGCAACAGCATAGATGAAGAAAAGATTGCAATAGAAATTTCACTTTTTTCTGTCCACTTCTGCACTCTTTTCTCAGATTAGGAGTTGCTACTGTTGCTGCTTCTGAATTGCTCTTCATTTTGCTTATGTCTTGCTCTTTAAGCATTTGAAATTTTAAGAATGAAAATTACTATAATATTAATAATAGTTTGACTGTTATTTGACTCCTTTAGTTGACTATTTATACCATTTTCTCTTGCATGATGAATTGTTAATAAAAACAACGCTAATAAAGTATATTAGGCCATATGGTTCATAAAAAAAATGTATATTGGGCCATTGATTTTTTTTTTCAAAATTCTTTGAACTAAAACACCATTGAAGTGAAAAATCAAGTCTATGGAAAAACTTTTAAATTGAAAATCTTTTATCGATTTGAAGCATTGGCATAAGATGGATGAATTTGTGAAAACCTTAAGTTTTCTAAAAGCAAAAATAAATAAATAAAATTCATAATCTACCAGCTAGCTACAAGTTATAATTTGAGCTAATTGGTGAATTTTGAAAATGAATGATTTATGTTTAAAAAAAAAGAAAGAAAGAAAGAAAATGGATAATTTAATTTTGGGGAGAAATCCGGCATTTCAAATTTTGTGTTCAAAACCACGCGCCCTTGTCTAATAACTTGACCGCACCTGGACTGACTAATATTCTTCTAGTTCGCCACTTTGTCACGCGCCCATGTTTCCATTTCCAGTTGGAATTTGGAAAATAATTTAATAAAACCCTAACCCCAATTTTTTTTTTTGAATTCGACCCCAATCTTGCATAAAGTTTATCTATTTTCATCTGAAATTAAGACTCTCTGACATACTTATTTTATTTTATTTTATTGAGCTTTGTGAACTAATCACATTCAAACACCATTAACGTTTGGAAGTTGTTCTTCTTTGGCTGTGAAGTGAAATTAATTCATTTGGTGTCGTTTTACTTGATCGATTCTGTTGGCAGTCTCTGGAGAACTTTCTAGGGGTTTTTGCTGGACCCTTTACTTCACTTTCACTATGGTGAGTTCTTTTTTTCTCTTTCCTTTTTTTTTTCAATCAGAAGTAGGCACTTTTTGTTTATGAATTTTTAGTTTTCAGCTGATGAATAAAGCATTTTGTCAGTTAATGTTTAAATAGAGTTATGATGACCTTTTCTTAAGCTAATTATTGACTCGATCGTATATGGGTACAATCATAAAGCGATTGGAGTAAAATGAGAATATATGGGTACAATTCGAGTTTGAATTCTGGGAATTTCATCTTTTAGACCTTTGCCTTTTTGTTTGATTTGTTGTCTGGCGAAATATAGGCAAAATTTGCTGTGAAAATTGCAATCTTTTAGGTGAATATGCGTGAAAGTTAATGCCATTGTTTTAGAAATGGTTCCATGCTGAATAGAAGTTTTTAAAGTGAGAGACGCTTGGTCTATCTTGTAGACTAAAATTAGTCTTGAAGATTGTTCTATTCTATATTCCTAGTGGTTGTGGTGGGCTGCAGAACTATTTGTCAACATAAATGAATGGCATGGCATTTTGAGATTCTGAATTTGATTATGGATGTTTAAAAAGTTGATAAGCTCAATAACCTTATGTTCTGAAATTTTCATGCAGGCATAGAATTGGTTGATTCTTGATTCCGAGCTTATAATTGGGGGATAATAGGTAGTTTAAGGGCTTTAAACCAGTTTCTTGTAGTTTATGCAAGCACATGTTGATTCATAATTTGATCCTTCCCTTTGGGAAACTTGGATGCTAGTATAAGACTGGAAAATTTATTGATTTAGAATCGCTAGAAGCTTAAGAATGCTTGCCCAAATAAGTTTTTTTATTACATGAATTGCAATTCTGTTCTGGTATTTTTGCTAATGTTCTTCAGGTTTGAGGGTCCTACACAAATTTCTTCAATTAATGAAACTTGGGTTTGACCTTGGTTCTGTTGGTGATCCAGCGTACTTAAGGTTTTGGTCAGCTAAGCTCTAATGAAATGAGAGGTCTTTGTATGAGATGTTCAGGTAGCTTGTTTCTCTGGAATAGTATAAGGTGGATGAGTATTTCCCACCATAGTTTTTTATTTGGATGGCAGTGAAGGAAGTTGGTGGAAAGGTCAAACAGGCAATAACTACGGGCTGCTCATCCATTTACCTTTTCTCTGGAAAAAAAAAAACCTCTTTTTTGCTTGATCCTGTTTGTTCCTTGGTGCTTCATTGATACCGATGCTGAATTATAGCTTGCCTAGGTTGTTGGATTGTATGCTTACAGATCAAGTTGGTTGAGTTGTGATGAAAATTCAAATCAATTTCCAGTTATTGAAAAAAAAAGAGCTTTTTGCTTCTATTTTGGCAGAAGTAAATATTTTGGTTCAATTATCCCTAGTTCCTTCTCGATTTGTTTTCTTAAATCAACTAAACTGGTTCTGGTACTTGAGAATTGCAAACTATTTGTTTCTGCAATCATGTTATGGTCATCAAAGTTCTTTGAAGTTTCTCATCTTTGGATTCATTCCTGTGCCCCTCTTTTTGGTTTTTATTATTTTATATGGATGCGCTTTTATATTTCTGTGAAGTCCCTCGTTCACATCCTAGTGGTTTAACCTAGTAACAAGGAAAGGTGGGCATGGTTTATCCCCTGCTTCCTAGTGTGGCAGCTGTACAATGTAGTGTCAGATGGATAAGTTTAATGATTTGCGTGCACATTAAAGTATATGACTCATTGGATTACCTAATACTTTGTTGATTTAGTATTTGGTTATTTTTCTTATAATCGAGTAATTTTGGGCTGTCTTTGATGTGGTTGCTATGCTATCAACTACTTTAGATGCCAGCTATTTATGAAATTGCACAAACATGCTGCAGTAACTCTGTGTATTTGGTGTCGCAGGTGACTATTTGTCTGAAATGCGGTGACAAAGGCTTCCCGGAGGCTTTAATTCTTTGTGAAGAATGCCAGATTTACGCTATACATTGGTGAGCGCCACTATTGACCATTTTATATGCGCATGCTATTAGCCACAATTGTGATGCTGGATGACAGGTTTCATCTTAGCATGAATTAGAAATGTAGATATAAACACAACAAGGTATTAAACTTTATAGGCATCGCTACTTAGCATCCTATATTTTTTCTTAGCATCCTATATTTTTCGCATGCATTATTTGACTCTTGATAGATTAATTTTAATGCTACAAGAAACTTTGAGGATGAAGTTTGAGTGTGTATCCTGCCACAAGTGTTGGGGAGGGGAAGGGTGGAGAAGGTGGGGTGGGGTGTGCTGTGATGGAGCGATTTGGAAAGGGGGAGTGGGAGGTGAGAGGGTGTTGATTTTCTGTGAGGATTTTTGTGATGTTGGCAAAACATTTTGGTGTGTAACTCTATGGTTTTCCCTTTCATTTCTCCAGCTATTGCTTAGATGTATTGCCAGCAACTTTTGAAGAATATGTGGTCTGGTTATGTGAGGATTGTGAATCAAAAACTGCAAAATTGTCCTCTGTTGACGAGCTTAGCCCTCTCCAAGTTGGGGAAAATGAATGTGAAGGTCTTAAAAGTGTTAAAGTTAAGAAAAGAAATCCTATCAAGAAAAAATTTAAAAAGAAATCTAAGAGACAATCAAATACTTCCTGCTTGACTAAGTCAAGGGTTATGAGACATGGAAAAAGCTCCTCCCTTCAACATCATGAGGTGCATTGCTCTGAGAACAGTGAGAAAGATTGGGAGTTTGTAAGACAAAATGAATTGAATGGCTGCAACTTAGATGGAATGGCTGAATCTCTTGAAAGTAAAAATTCCCATCTGGATCTCGGTGACCTTACTCCGTTTGAGATGAATTACTGTGAGGGTGGAGAGAAAGATGAGAAGCATGGAAGACAGAACATTTTAGATTATGGCTACTTCCTTGAAAAGGCTGACTGTCTTGAAACCAATAATACTCTAGCGGTTATACCCCTGGAGACAAGTTGTTCCGAGGAGGGGGAGATAGATCAGAAGCTTGAGAGATGGAATGTTCTGGGCAATGGCTTTTTTCATGAAAAGGCTGAAAGACTGAATGGTTTAAATAAGAGCAGCTTCCATGAAGATGATGAGTCTGTTAAAATCAAGAACACGCAACAAGCTAGATTTGATATCCATCCACTTCAGATGGATTGCAGCATGGATGAAGAGAAAGATCAGAAGCTAGTAAAACGAAAGAATTTGGATGAAGGCAGCTCCTGCAGGGAGGATGACCCTGAGACCAGTCAACTGGTTATTTGTGATTTCCCAGATATTGTAGAACAGAGTACTGTTGTTTGTGCACGGCCAATACGGGATCATATTTGGAGGTATTTTTTTTTTATGATCTCTTTCTTCTGAACTTTTTTTGGTAAATTACCATCTGATGTATGAGAGTTGGTTTTTTTGGTTAACAGGGGAAGATTGAACATTGTGGATAAAAATTTTGGCACGGTGGTTGGACTTGTTGCTCATGTATCTAACTTGGCATGCCTTGACGTTAATAAGGAAGCAAAATCATTACCAACATTGCTTTCACCAGAATTACTTCCTAGGTCTACTATCTGGCCTAAAAGTTTTGCAAATGAGGGGCCAAGTGATGAGAATATTGCTCTTTTCTTTTTTCCAGACACTGAAAGGTGGCAGTTTCAACATGTATTCCCGTACATTTCTCTCTTGTTTTCGGTTTGATTCCCTCTAAAATATTTTCTTCTGTTATTTTAGAAGCGCAAAATTATTTGATTGGCTCGTGGATGGCATGATTTCCCAAGACCTTGCCATGAGAGCTATTCTTCGAAATGCAGAACTCCTGATTTTCACTTCCAGAATGCTGCCAATGGACTTTTGGAGTAAGGCCAATCATTTATTTTGTCAAAAAGCTCTGTTGCCTCTTATTTTTTTTAAAAGAAAATCAGTTGAGTCTTGCTCTTTTCTAAATTGTTTTGCAGGATTTCAGTCGAAAATTTTCTTATGGGGAGTATTTAAAGGAGCAGCCTCTGCGTGTAGCAGCAGGTGATGCTGTCCCTGGAGAGGAGAAAATACCTCACAAAAGATAGACAGATTCCTATTAGTCCTTGAAGCAATGCTAATTATGGTGGCGGTTCAATGTATTCTACAATGTAATCTGTCAACCCTATGACCTGTTAATAAAAGCTATATAATAGCCATATTCACAGTATAATTTACCTCTTGGTCTTAATTTGATTAATTGGTGGATTTATTTATATTTTCGCTTTACACGTTGTATTATTTGGTATTTTACTATTTATTATTGTTATTATTATTATTGTTTTTCAACTTGTGCGTAAAATGTTGGTTCTTGGTACTCAGTCAGTTTGCTCTTTTTGCATAAAATATTAGTGATAGAAAGAATTATTCTACTTCGAAAGAAAAAACAAAAGAATGGGGAAAATTACAATAACACACAATATCTTATTTTCTGGTTGGTTTACAAATATTTACTCTTATCTGTGGAATATTGATTTCATAGGTTTTGTCATGGATCAAATCTATATATTGTGAAATTTTCATATTCACAAAAAAAAAGAAGGTAGTGGCAGAATTTCTAAATTAAGCTGGATAATGATAACAACATAAAAAATATATATAATTAATTAATATGAATTATTTGCAGTTTTTTCCCAAATAATATAGAAATTTGAACATTTAATTTATATTATCAGTAAATATGTATTCAACCTGATAATAAATTCAAGTTGAAATCATCTTTCCTAATCCTAATGACAAATTATTATATTCAATTCATGAAATGAATTTATAAATGTAAATTAAAATATAGCACATAGAGTAATAATAAACTAAAACCGATGAAGAGGGCTGTTGCCAAGAAAACTTTTAAATTTGTTTTGTAAAATGAGTTTTTTTTTTTTAATTTTAATTGAAAAATCAAGAAGTATAATCAAAGCAAAAGAAAATTCTCACAAGTTATTATTAAGCGTTGAGAAAATTGCTATTACACATCGTTATTAAAAAAAATTTGTGATATCAACATAGTTTACTAAAACCTAAGAAAATAATTGTAGCGCATGTTCAGAGAAAAGTCTCATCATACAACACAATGGATAGAACTCAATTATATATTGATAATAACACAATTGTATGGATGAATTTGGTGAATGGACTTACTTTGCTTTCGTAGAATATATTTGAATTTTAAGGCTTTCTTATATTTTTTTATTCTTAATATAAATAATTTATTTTTTTTACCATACTAGAGAAATTAATTAATATATAAAGAACGACAATTGATATGTAGCGTAGTTTTATTATTAAAATAAATAAATATATTGACTTATTTTTTTAAATATTATGATTTATGAAAGAAAAATTAAATTTGTGTCTATTATGTAGACTATATATATATATTTGTTAATAAACTATATATCTAGGCGGTAAAAAAAAATTCACCCAACCACATTAATCACCTACAGATGAAAACCTAGATTAATTAAAGTTAAATAACCAAGTCTAATTGACACTTTCAATCCACCATATTATTATAAAATACAAGACCTTGAAATTTTTTATGGTTCTAAGAACCTTATTTACTTGAATATTTCCACATATATGCTTGTCAGGCTGACATAAGGGATGCATAATGATAAGTTTTTAATTAATTAATTAAAATAATTAAACATTAACGTTAACGCAGCCTGTTAATGTCATGCCAAGCTAAATCTAACTTTATGTTTGCAATAATTACTAACTTTCGCAACTTGATTACTATAATAATGTGAATTTGATCTTTCCTGGGCTGGTTTTTCTTCCTTTCCCCTGTTCTTATTTAACCACTCCCAGAGTCCCACTCATTAGTCTTTTCCAACAATATATAAAGATGGCTATAAAATATTACAATTTTTTCTTCTTTTTGTTGGGTCAGAAACTTCATGTTTAAAGCACTAATCCTTTGTCGTTTTGGGGAATAATCCGGCAAATTCAAGGTTTTGTCCTAGCCAGTGATTGCAGGTGTTTGTGTCGCATTCATATAAAAAAAATATGTGGGGTTACATTTCAACATTGATAGATCTATCTTTATACAGCTTTTTTTTTTTTTTTTTGCCTTCTTTGAAATATAAAATCATTTTTAAAGCAAATTTTTAATTGAAAGTCAAGGTCAATGGTTAAAAAGAAGCCAAGCCAGCTGCTCTAAAGACGGGTTTTGTTGAATGTTTTAATCTAAGATTCATTTAACTTGTAAATTTATCTCATTTGTCCAATCTTAAAATTAATCATACGTTTGGAATTCATTTGCTTTGCATTATTTATCAAGTAGAAAATTTTGATTTTTCTTTCTTCCATTAAAATGGCGGCAAACATTTTCAAGGCCCATCACTTTGTTGTAGTATCTCATCACAGTTATATCTCGTAATTTATCTTATTATATACTCCAATTAGTAGAACTATTATAAAAGAAAATTAAACAAAGAAACTTTAACTAGTTTAGGTAATTCTTCATTATGCTAATTAGATCTCCACTTCTAATTATGTATTATATTTAACACATAGGCTAAATAATAAAAAATTAGAAATCAATTCTTCATTAAAACTGTAATCATTGAAAAATTAAATGATATCTTAGAAAGTTAATAATTACCATACCTAGATAAATATATTTAGTTAAGAGTTTAAACACATTTAATTGAGAAATTAGTAATATTTAAATTATGAATGACATTTAATAACAAGATTGGCTTTGTTTTTGTTGAAAAGCTTGAATTAATTATAAAAAAGAAAAAGAAAAGGCTTAAAAGATACTTTTTTTTTTCTTTCATTCCAGTTTCCTCTCTTCTCATTTTAAAGTTCTTGAATCTTGTTTGTGTCGCTTAAAAAGGAACCCTTTTTGCATGTCATTAACATTTATAACAGCAGGCAATTTGCTTTATCATCACATTTCTTAGTGAACATATATAGTTTAAAACATTTTCTTAATTACTAATGTTTACCATATTAATGGATTTTTATGGTTAATTTTTGTACACAATGCAAGAAACTTGGCTATGAGTTTATATTTTAAGCCAAAAATAATAATAATAATAATTAACTAACAATATAAGAAACAAAGATAATGTATTGGCAGCTACCAAAGCAGCATTGTTATTGCCACATTTTTGCTCAAAAACTGTTGACCTTTTTCTTTTAACATTTTCATAGCATTGAAAGATTCTAACTTAAAAGAGAAAATTGAAAGAGAAGAATCAACAAATTTTAGAAAACAAAATGTTATTTTTATTATTATTGTTTTCAATTACATGCCCCAAGGTACATGACAAAAGAATTGTACCAGCCAAAAATAAAATAAAAAATAAAAAAGAAACAGCCCCATAATATTAAATTACAATAGACTTTTAGAGCAAAAACCTTGCCCTATCAAAGGACCTACCAAAATTAAAATTAAGAAAAAAAAAAAAGTAAATAAAGCTACCAACAAGTTTCCAACTTGCCAACCTACCAAAAGCATAAAGTTTATCCAATTTTCACTATTGCCAGTGTCTTCCCCAATTTCTCTCCATAAACAAATCTACTTATACTGTCCTAAGAATACTATCAAAGAATTGGGTTAATTAGATTCTCGTCGATAATAATTTTCCCAATGTTTGGAAAGTATAATAAAAATATAAAAATGGGTTTAAAGAAAATTCTAAATTTCTAATTTTCTTTTGTATTTTTAACTTAAAAAAAATAAGAATCAAAAATCAAAAGTCAAAGAAATTGGAATTGAAATTGAAATTATTGAAGAGGTCTATAGAAGGAGTTGGAGAAGGAAGGTGAGGAGCGACAAAAGTTGAAGGACTAGGCATGAAGTTTCCTTCAATAAAATTTCTGTTACCTTGAAGAACAGGACTCAAATCATGGAAGAAGTTAAGCATGTTCGGATCCGATTGTGGAGAGAAAATATTTGGAGGAATTGGAGGTAGTGAATTTGGCCCAGGTGATAAAATTCCCGGTGGAAGCAAATTACCTGGTGATGATCCTGATAATATTGATTTATCCATTATTTGACCCAGTTCAATTCCTTCTAAAAAACCCATATCGCTACTGTTAATAATTTCTTGTTTAATGTTCTTTTCTTTCGGTGATCTAGCTTTTTCCATTGTTGCAAACCTCGCTGCAGGTGAAACTGCACCGCCGTCATCGTTAAATGGGTTGGGATTTGACTTAGAAGAAACAGAGGATGAAGAAGCTGAATATGAAGAAGAAGATCCAGTGAGACGTTGAACTAGATTCATGAAATCACTGGGGTTTGTGTGAATTACTTTGGGAGAAACTGTGTAGATTATGACTGGTGGTCTTGGCTGATTTTGGTAGTGGTGGTGGTGGGGTTGTTGCTGCTGCTGCTGTGATTGTTGTTGTGGTGGTACTACTGGGGGTTTCTTGATTTTGTGTGAATCTTTACTAACATTCAAAGCTGGTGGTCTTGGACCTTGAAGTTCTTTTCTTGGAGATCTGGTTACTGGAAAATCAGAAGAATCCATTTTCAAATATGAATCTTGATGATTGAGAGGGGAATCAGAGTTGAAAGAGATCAAATAACAAGAAGAAGATGAAGACTGTAAAGAATTATAGGAGAATGAAAGCATTATATTTTGGGCATTATAATAAAATAAAATCCAAAATAGATGAGTTTTTATAAAGAAAGGCTATGAGAGAAGGAAAATATTTAAAGAGAGAACAAGTCAAAGGAAATGAAAGGAGACAAAGCAAACTAAGTATTATCGTAAAGTGATATTTTAGAAAGACATGGCCGGTTTCGTGTAATGCTGCTGTTAGTGTTTGTTTGAACATGTCCCAAACTCACGGCCTTTTTGTTCAATGTATATGTGGAAAGGGTCATATGCCACATCATACAAATATGATTATGGAGGACTCCATGTCAGCAAAGTAATGAATTTTTTTTTAATTTTTTTGACCTTTTGATGTTCAAAGTTAATAAATCGTTAAATTCTTATTTCTTAGATTAATATAATAGAGAAAATGAATTAATATTAAAAGTCGATTTTTACAACTAAGACTTTAAAATAGAACTTTTGAATATATAAATTATGTAGGAAACATACTTTTAAATTTTTAATAAATTATAGAATACTTATTTAATAATAATATTTTTTGTATTTATAGAGAGAGAAAGACTTAATATTAATTTCTCTTATTAAAATTTAAAAAGAATTTTATATTTACAGAGAATTGTGACGTTTTTCCATTTATTTAGATATTTATTATCTATGCATAATGTGATGATAAAAAATTAAAAAAATATTAATTGTTAGTATTTTTTAATAAAAAAAAAGTAATATTTTTGTATGGTATTAATATAACAATTGATTTTATAAAGTGAGAATTAATATGTATACAGTACAGATAATTATTTTAAAATTTATTTTAAGAAAATATAGATTAATTAAAAAAAAAACAATTCAACCACTTTTGTTTGCGAGCGTGCTTGAGATACATGATTTAACCATGTCGATCCTAGGACGTCGCTAGTCACTAATGCTGTGCGCTTGACAGCAAAGCCATCTCAGGGTTTTGTAGGTGAAGTTATGGTCCCTCTCAATTTTCGTAATTTTATAATATAAATAAAATAAAATAAGCTGGCGGGCCAGCATTTATAAAAAATGAAGGGTGGGGCCTGGTGGCTGGTTTGGTAGGAGTCATAGCACAAGTTGATATGAAGGCCCATCGCACTTATGAAATTGGCTTTCTATACCCAATCACCAAGAAGCTAAAAATCACTGCATTTAATCACATGCTGATCGATGCATGCATCCTTCCTTTTCTTATTCAGTAATTTCTTAATTTTATCATTATTATATCTTCCTAAGTTATTTTAGTAATAATGATTTAAAACATTTCAATTTGTAAACAATTAGAAATTAGAATTTCTGATTTCTTTTTTTTTTTTTGAAAAAAGAAGAAATATTGCGCATAACGACTAAAAAATGTTGTGGAAAATTTTTCAAATTTTCACATGAAATTGACGTTGTCTCAATTCATCTCAAATTTGGAAGGACTTGGAAAGTAATCAGTGGTGGTTTTTTAGAGGGCCGACGGCAAGTGTGGGAGCATTTTTCAATAATTTTTTTATTATGTATTGAAAAACAATATAAATTTTATATATTTAAAATTTTTTAAAAAAATTCAAGTCATCATCCAAAATTAAAGAAATAAATCCACTGCTTATTATTATTATTTCTGTTACACGTTATCCTTTTAAAATTAAATTGAAGAAGACTATAAAAATAATAAAATTTTATTTATCAAATTTTAACACGATTACAAAACAAAACAAAGCCTCTCATTAACATAAATTCACCACTTATAATAATATACTACTAGCAGTAGACTGGCAGTAGGCAGCAATATTCATGTCCCTTATTTCAGTGATTGGAATGCACACGCTTTCTATTTTATGAATTTCGTGGTATACAAATCCACCCGCCTCAAACCTTCCAATTTAATTCTCAAGCCGTCTCTTTGGAATCCAAGCATACTTAGGTTAGTACTATCAAATATATTATATTTTATAGAGTTCATAATTTTTGTTTTCATTTTATTGGCAAGTAATTATTTGATTTAAATATATAGTTGACCTAAAAAAAATTATAGTTAATTATTTGTTCGCCCCCTTTAACTTTCAATCAATAGCTAATTATATATAATGTAATGCATGTGGAAAGTCAGAAATTATATTCAATTATTTACCACATTTAACGGTGTTCAAAATTATTTTCAATAATTTAAAATATTGAATTTTAGTGGCGTATTAATATATCTTATAATTCAATTTATCTGTAAAAATATTAATTATAATTATATTATGCGATGCCAATTATAAATATTATACGAGAAAATATTTTGTTTCATTTTCGCCCCCTGCAAGAATCTCCGTGAACATTTTATTTTTTTATTTTTAAAATTAGAATTTAAAAATATAAAAAATAATTCAATATAATTATATACTTAATAAAATAATAACATAATAAATATATAATAAAATTTAAAAATTACTATAAAAATAAAATAAAATACATCAAAATAAATTTATTATGCATGTATAAATAATTAAAATATAATATGCATAATATAATATATATAATAAAATATAATTTATATATGTATATTAATATAATATGTATAGTATAATATATATATATATATATATATAATATATAGTATATATATTATATATATATTATATATATATTTTTAAATCCCCACGAAGATGAGCGCGGAACCCCTGCAAAACGGAGAGTATACTCCTCATTCCCATCCTACTCAATGAGAAAAAATTTCTTCCCATCTCCGTTGCAATAAAAAAAAATTTAAAAATTTTTATCTTGTTCAGGGCAAATTCCTACACTCTCCGTCCACTACCATCCCTAGTAAAATTTATCTTGATTATAAATGAAGCCGAGTGAAATACAGCCAAATCTTTATATATCTTACATTATATATATATATATATTATTTTAATATGGATAAATACATATGTTATATGTGTGTTTATGTTATAATTATATTTTTTTAGGTAAAAAAAATATATATTTGTGTAAGTATATTGTATATATTTTTTATAAAAATATATCTTTATATAAATATGTATATTTTTTTACTTTTGAAAAATAAAGAATATACTTAATCCTCATGCAAACTTGTCTCATGTATAAATTGAATAAAATATAAATATACTAAAATTCACCCATATCTTACCCGTGACCGTCACTAATTAATTGTTATAAATAGGTGTGGATCAATTGAATATTTATATATGTTGCATTAGCATCAAATAATCAAGCAAATAAATATTCTAATTTGGCTAAAAGAAATATGTGGGTGATATTTGGATTTACACCTTACCCAATGTGCGAAATGCGCGCATTTTTTCTGTGGCAACTGATTCATAGATCATAGTCATAATGAGAATGTAAAATTTCCAAATGGAAAGCAATTGAGCGACAGTGAAAGAAATTTAAAACGTGGTGGAAAAATAAGATTAATAATAATGGAGTAATTAATATCGGTCTTTATTGACATTTTCTTAAGAAATAATTATTCTTTAGCAGGAGATATTACATTACACCAATTAAGAAAAATAGCTAATAACCAAAGGAAAACATGTCTATTAAGAAATCCCATTTTTTAAAAGAGAAATAGTTATTGTTCATTAGTGAATAATCATTATTATTGGTTGTATAAATAAACAATGCATGTTCTCAAATTATTATATCATAACCGGCGGCGGAATTAGAAATCAAATAAAGAGAGATAAATTTTTTCAAATTAAAATAATTATAGACAAATTGAAGATAAAATTAAATATTTAATATTATAAAAAAAATTTAATTTTTATTATTTTATATTATTTAATATTAAAATCTAAAAGTTTATTAAATTTTTATATACCTTTTCATTTTAATTTTAGATCTATTAATTTATTTATAAAATTTTATTAAATTAAATTTTATGAAAATACTATTTCAAATAATAATATTAGTTTTACTTGATTCATAATTAAATTATACAATTTTAACATTTATCTAAGTACTTAATCACAAAACTTTAAATAGACACTAATTAAAAATAAAATAAAAAATTATATATGATACAAAAAAAGCTAATAATTTATATATAAATATATATAATTTATATAATTATAAATATATATAATTATATAATAATTTATATATATAAATATATAAAAATTATATATATATATAACTATAAATATATATATAACTCACTGCTTGTAACTATAAATATAATATATATATTATATATATATATTTTATACAGAGGGAGAAGGGATGGTCCGTTTCTCCCACCAAGACCCCCCCCTCTCCTCGCTCTCTCTTCGCCCCTGATTATAATTTACTTATAATATATATTATTTCAATAATAATATATTATATTATATTTTTTTATCAAAAAAAAATTTATACAAATGATATTATTATAAGTTTAAAATGTTTCAGTGAAAGGTTTAAAATTTTAGTATCATTAGATGGAGTGGAACATAAAAATGGAAATACTAATTTATATTTTATCTTTACATAAAAAATGTTAAATGGATTTAAATAACTTGAGTTACAATATGAAGGCATTTATTTAACTTTTTCTTTATATTGATAAAAAAATATATCTGAAATAATGAGAAAATCTAAATAAAAAAATTAATTTATCACTAGACCTATTTATGAGTTAGAATATATGAATTTAGTCTGATATTTGGTTTAGTTTTTTCCTATGAATTGAGTAGAGGTCAAAGCTGGCCACATAAACGAAGTATTGACCAGCCCAACTGCACTACAATACTATGAACTTTTATGGGCATTTAAGATTTTTAAATTAAAGCGCCCGACTTTGAAATGGTGTTATTGAGAAATTCATATATTTGCTGCTATTAGATTTAGATATGTTGACTTTCACTTGTTCCCCAGTTGAGTCAAACAATCGTTGCCACATCCCTATCATGGCTCTTCTAGCCTTGCTACTTGCATTGCATTAGTTGTACATATATATTTTTATCTTAGCTAATTATTAATAATTATTAATTATATATATTTTTTCCTAAAATGGGTGCTCGAAATTAAAATTCCTCAAATAATTTCGGAAATAAAATTAATTCTCGTGTTTAGTTATTTTAATAACCGTAATTAATTCTAAACTCTATTAAAATTAATAAAAATTAATGGAAGTGTATGGATGCCAATCTTGTGCCTTTTATATAAAAAAATTTTAATGTTTAATTATTTGTATTATATTTTATTTTATTTAAAAATAATTACTTTATTTATATTGTACTTATAATATTTTAAAAATTATAACTTACAAAGTAAGTTCATTTAATAATTAAATAAAATTTAGTAAATAGATTAATAAATTTATGGATAAATTATTAAAAAGTTCAAATTTTCAAAAATTATCTAATTTCAAATAAAAATTTTAAAATTATTTTATTGAATTAATAATTTTATTAAAATAAAATTTATTAAGATAATTAATAATTATTCTTATATATATTATTAATGAAAATTAGAATCATTAAAATTATTCAAATGTAAAAAAATATATATTATTTGCAAAAAAAAATTGCAAAATAATAAATCTGAAATTTTTATTTGAAATTGGATAATTCAAAACATTGCACATCTTTTAATAATTCATCCATAGAATTATTAATCTAAATAATATTTTTATTTAATTATTAAATAAAATCATTTTATAATTTATAATTTTCAAGAAAATTATAATTAAAATATAAATAAAATAACTATTTTTGCACAAAATGAAATTCAGTGCAAATAATTAAACATTTAGTTTTTTATGTGAGAGATAATTATCGTGGATCTATTAATTTTAATTAATCTTAATATGTAGTGTATGATGTGGCACATCATATTATTTGCCGCATTTGAACCACATCATTTTAGAAGTTCATGTGACACCACTCATGTTATTTTTTTTGTTAGGAAAATAGATAAAAAAAAATTGATAGAAAAATAATAACGTGCACGATATAGATATTTTTAAGAAAAACAACGTGATAAATTGACAATAAAAGATAACAATGGACATTAATAACTTTCAGGATATAATTCACCCTTTATTTTTCACTTAATATAATCATTGAAACAATTATTATTTTCTAATAGTAAAGTTTAGGTAAAAATTAATAGTACGTACAACTTAAGGTATAAAACTCCTATAACTAAAATATAAATTTAACAGCATCCCTGAAATCCTATTAATATTTAAAAGCATTATCAGCAGTATTTTGTAACAAGCATGTATTTGCTTTAAATTTATTAGTAGGCTTATTATTTTGCCTTTAATTCAAGGAAGGCAAATAATTAGGATTTCTTGCAATGTAATTTAAATTTAAGTCTCATCATTGATTAAATTATTTCACAAGATTCAACCTCTATTCTTATTGGTTAGGAGATTAAAAATAATAATAAATAAATAAATAAGTGCTTAGGCGATATTTTTGTAGAATAAATGTGTTTCTGAAGTTTCTATGAGTTGAAGTTGGCAAAGATAAGCATTGCATTCTTGGATTTGGACAGATATTATTTAGGTTGGTTTGTTGACCTATTATTTAGCAGATCATGCATGCATGCATACAACTTTCTTTTCCAGTCAAGCCTATTTGCTTTCTTTTTTTCTTTTTTTTTTTAATTCTTAAAAAAATCATTTATATATGAGAATTAAAAATTCACCAAAAATTTATTATCACTAAAAGAAATTATTATTTAACTTCAAGAATTATCCGTTGATCAATAAAAAAAATAAATTCACTTGAGTAGACAATTTATTAGTTGATATGAAACTCTTATATTAGTGCAAATATGGAATTCTATTTAATGAAAAAAAAAATCATTCTATGGATAAGAAACTTATATTTATAAGAGAAGTTGAAATCTTAAATTAATATTAATAATAGAAAATATTTTATTTTCTTTTGTTCATACAAATAAACATAAAATATAATTAAAAATTCCTTCAGACGTACGCGTTTCATATTTATGAAAGTTTTCTAAAAATATACAGCTTCTTGATCATCATATATCATCATCATCATCATCATCACCATCTTCTAATTATTCCTCAATGGTTCATTTTCTTAACCATTAATATTTGATAAACTGAATTATTAGAAATTAAATTATCGATATAATTAATTAATTAGACGTATAATTAATACAAGTCAAAGTACAAGTTTGAAGGCATGTGGAGTAATAGACATGGTCTGCTGCTGCTAGACCTTTGTCTTGGTACGCAGTTATGTGCTGTGACTCCGTCTTAAGGCTCATGTCCTTTTCTGCTAATTAATAAATCTTTTAATTAATTAGTAATTTGATAGTATCTTTTGTTAATTTGATTTGCCAGAATGTGAATTTTTTCTTGTATTTTACAGACTTATATTATGATTTTTCCTCCTCTATGAAAGTTTAATTTTATATTTTTTTTTATTAATAAATTATAACTTTTTAATATTAGAAAAAGGAATCAAAGATATATTTTAATCTAGATAGTCATATGCATCACAAGAATATGTGAATACTATTTATTAGCTGAAAATGACTATATACAAATTTACATACATGTACTCTTGCTTAACTATGCTTTAAAAAAAAAGAAAAAAAATTTATGATCTTAAATATTATTTGTTTTTTTTAAGTATCATATATATATATTAATTTTTCTTTTGATAATTCAAAGGAACTCATCTTATATTCATCCTAGCAAATGACTCTGTTATGACCCATAAGACCAGGAGTTGAATCATCTTATTTACGGGTGAGTATTTGGTTAATCAAAGGAGTTGAACCGAATTTTCCATTCATCAAAATTTTTAATCTCTTAAAAATAATAATCAAGTGAAACCAAACAAAACTAAATTAAATATTTCTAGTTTAATTACCAGCTATAACCGAATTAAATAGGACAATCGTAATTTGTATATAATTTAAATATTATTAAGTTATATATTTCTTAATATAAAATAAAAATAAATTTTATTATCAAAATATTAAATATCATTAATAAAAGTTATTATGATATATTATTGTTAAAAATTATAATTTATACATCAATTAATATATAAAAATTCAATTACGTACTTACTTGCTCACCAATTTTAAAATAACTAAATCGAAAACAAAAATCTAATACGTTTTTAAATCAATAATCAAATTAAACCAAAAACCAACAATTTAACTACGTACCGATTCGATTTTTTTTAATAAAAACCTAATAATTATACTCGCCCCTGTTGAGTATTACATTCAGAGAAGATATTCATGCCTCACAGCATCACAGCCTTGTACATATAGCAGATCACACATTCTGTTACTAACAAACTCGATGAGTCAGCAATCCTAGCTTCATTATTTGATTGGTTAACTCATTAGTATATATAGAGAATGGTTTCTGTAACTAGATAATTCAAGGAAATAAGAAAACAATTTTTCTTATCAAGTGATTCTTACGAAGATGAAGTTCTAACAATTTCATCAGTTTTATTTATGAGTTTTTCAGTTTTTCCTCTGTCAATTCTAGTTTGTATCAGTTCTGTTCATGGTATCAGAGCTTCCAAAGATCAGTAACTGTTTGTTGTTTTGATTGCTCTCTGCAATTGAATTTCCTGTGATTGTGAAAACTTGAAGATGATGTTATCGGAGGATATTGCTCGCCTAATTGCAGCAATTACTGCTAAAAATAAAGATAATAATCCTCTTGATATTAGTAATTCTGAGTCTCCTGGTTTTAAACTTGTTAATTCTTCATTGAGAGGACCTAATTATCTCTCATGGAGTAGATCAGTAATCACTGCTTTAAAAGCAAAGAACAAGCTAAGGTTCATCAATGGAACCATACCTGAACCAAAGGAAGGATCTGATGATCATGAAAAATGGATCCAAGCAGATAGTATGGTTGCATCTTGGTTAGTAAATGTTGTTTCAAAAGAAATTTCTGATGCCTTCGTTTTCTGCAAAACTGCCAAAATACTGTGGGATGAATTGAAACAAAGATATGGAGAATGCAATGGTCCTATGATTTATCAAATTGAAAAGGAAATTTCTACTTACAAGCAAGGGAATGAGTCTGTGACTAGTTATTATACAAATTTGAAAAGAAGATGGGATGAATTGCTGTGTTTGGCACCCTTGCCTGTATGTTGCGGCCAAAACTCACAAATACTTGACTATGATAACAATAGAAGACTGATGCAATTCTTGCTAGGATTGGCAGACATCTATGATAATGTCAAAAACCAAATACTTCTTATGGATCCTCTACCATCCATCAACAAGGCATACTCAATGGTCTTAAGGGTGGAGAAACAAAGAGAAGTTCAAACTAATGCAAGCATGGAATCAAGTGAAACTTCTGCAG
This sequence comes from Garcia nutans, assembly GCA_947685225.1. Classification (NCBI taxonomy): domain Eukaryota; kingdom Viridiplantae; phylum Streptophyta; class Magnoliopsida; order Malpighiales; family Euphorbiaceae; genus Garcia; species Garcia nutans. Next base: position 38,404,922 of record CANTUV010000019.1, on the reverse strand, counting down.
TTATGTTCACCAGAAGAAACAGTGATTACTATAACAACCTCAGCAATTCTGGAAGTCAGAATAGTAGTTACAACAGAAATCAAGGAAACAATGGTGGTTATAACAAGAACCAGAACTCCAACTATAATAAAAAATCCAACAAAAGTGATCAATACTGTGTAAAATGCAAAATGCAGGGCCATACTATTGCCAATTGTTTCAAAATACATGGATATCCTGAATGGTTTATTGAGCTACAGAAGAAGAAAGGAATCACATTCAATGGATCAACTGCTGCAAACATTACTCATCTTGATGACAGTCCACTTCATCAACAACAGTTGGCACATCATCAATCAGAAGACAATAACATGTCAGAGATGTTCCAGGAATTTCAGAAATTCATCAAGAATAAAGCTCCAGCAGAAGTTCTTGGTGACGGCAGCATCAGAAATGTGAACTTTGCAGGTACTCTACTCAACTCTGTTTTTTCTAGTATTGATTTTAGTTGCAAAAGCAATTGGATTATAGACTCTGGTGCTACTTACCACATTACATTTAACCTTTCATTCTTTGACCAAGTCCATAAATTAAACCCTCCCAAGAAAGTTAGATTTCCTGATAATTCTACTAGACTTGTAACTCATGTGGGAAATATCAAAATAAACAGCAGAGTAACATTGTACAATGTCTTATATGTGGAATCCTTCAACTGTAACCTCATATCAGTATCTCTATTAACCAAAACTTGTCAACTTTCAGTACACTCATATCCTGAATATTGCATATTACAAGATTTACAGATTGAGGAGCTCATAGCTGTGGGTAAAGTACATGAAGACTTATATTACCTGACTGAAAAGTCTTTCAATTGTAAAAACAATGATCATATTGTTTCTCAATGTAGCAGTCATAATAAACATCTTGCCTTCTTGTGGCATACAAGATTAGGACATGTTTCTTATCAAAGACTAAAGCATGTAGTTGGCTTGACAAACTCAGAGTTTGGAGATATTCTTTGTCCAATCTGTCCTGTTGCTAAACAAACCAGATTTCCATTCCAATAAATAAAATTTCTACTTCACAATCATTTGATCTTATTCATGTTGACTTGTGGGGACCCTATGGAGTAAAATCTATTACTAATGCTTCGTATATGTTGACCATTGTTGATGATTTCAGCAGATATTGTTGGACATTTATGTTAACTACCAAAATTCAAGTGCCATCTGCACTAGAATACTTCTTCAAACTTATTCAAACTCAATTTCAAAAACAAATTAAAGCTGTCCGGTCTGACAATGGATCTGAATTTATAAATCAGTCTTGTCAATCTTTTTTCCAAATTAATGGAGTTGTTCATCAAAGAACATGTGTTTATACTCCACAGCAAAATGAAATTGTGGAAAGAAAACATAGAACACTTATGAATATAGCCAGGGCCTTGTTACATCAAGCCAAATTACCTGTTTTCTTTTGGTCTGAATTACTGTTGACTGCTACTTATATCACAAATAGATTGCCTTCTGAAAATTTGAAATGGAAGACTCCATTTTATAGACTTTATGGAAAGGAACCTGATTATGAACACTTCAGAACAGTGGGATGTCTCTGCTATGCCACAAACACCATACCTCACAAAACTAAATTTGCAGAAAGAGCAAAACCGTGTGTCTTTCTTGGTTACTCTCAACAACATAAAGCTTATAAACTCTACAACATCCATACCAAAACTTTACTTCATTCTAGAGATGTCCTTTTCCTTGAAAATGTATTTCCTTTTCACCACAATCAACCAGAAGAAGTTACTAACCTCACCCTTCCCAACTGCATTCTTGACAGTCACATTCCAGTTTCTTCATTTCCAATCCCACCCACACCTGAAACACCACCACCATCACCTACACCATTAAACATTTCACCACCAATACATAACACAGGTCTACATGACTATACTGACATTTCACCTGCTGAAAATGCAACTTCTTCAGAAGTTTTACCTGATATAAATGCAGAAAATACCTTACCAGTAGTTTTACCTGCTACCAATGACATTACTATTCCCACATCACTGAGAAGAAGTACAAGAACCACATCCACACCATCCTGGCTAAAAGACTTCGTTCTCCAAAAACCAACATCACACTTTGTTACTTCTCAACCTAACATTCTCTTATCTCCCTCCCATTCTAATTTTGTATCACATTTGTCTAAAATTCAAGAGCCTAGCAGTTATAGTCAAGCTAAAAAAGATACATGTTGGGTAGATGCTATGCACAAAGAATTAGATGCACTTGAGAGTAATAATACCTGGATTATTGTTGACTTACCACCTAACATAAAGCCTGTAGGTTGTAAGTGGATTTACAAGATAAAATACAATCCTGATGGGAGCATTGATCGATTCAAGGCCAGGTTGGTTGCCAAAGGATACAGCCAGCTTCTAGGACTGGACTACAATCAGACTTTCTCACCTGTAGCTAAATTGGTCACTATGAGAGTGCTATTGACTGTTGCTGCAGCTCACAATTGGCATGTGCATCAATTAGACATCAACAATGCATACTTGCATGGGTTCATTGATGAAAACATTTACATGGATATACCACCTGGATACACCAAAGCCAAACCTGCTCAGGTTTGCAAATTGCAGAGATCCTTGTATGGACTGAAGCAGGCTGGACGACAGTGGAACAAAGCAATAACTTCATGCCTTACCTCATATGGTTTTACACAATCTCAGTCAGACAATTGTCTATTTACAAAAGGACATGATGAATCTTTTTTTGCCATTCTGGTCTATGTTGATGATTGTTTAATTGCAGGACCATCAGAATCTTTAATCATACAACTAAAAGCTCACCTTCACCAACAGTTTACCATCAAGGATTTAGGACCTGCAAAGTACTTCCTTGGCATTAAAATTGCCAGGTCAGCAGAAGGATTGTTGTTGACTCAGCACAAGTTCATCATTGATATTGTAAAAACAGTTGGTTTAGAAGATGCTAAAACAGCTAGCAGTCCCTATATTCAAGGTGTCAAACTATCAAGCAAAATGGATCAACAACTAGAAAACCCTGATGTATACAGAAGACTTATTGGAAAACTTTTATATTTGTCTTTAACAAGACCTGACATCAGTTTTGCTGTACATCAACTGAGTCAATACATGCAAACTCCAGCTCAAACTCACCTTAAAGCAGCTATTTCTGTGGTTAAATACCTTAGAGGTACAAGTTATAAAGGTTTATTCTTGTCCTCTTCAAATGATATGAAGCTAAGAGCCTTCACTGATGCTGACTGGGCTTCATGCACAGACACCAGAAAATCCACAACTGGCTACTGTATTTTCTTAGGCACTTCATTGGTTTCTTGGAAATCAAAGAAACAATCCACCATCAGTAGATCATCTACATAATCAGAATACAGAGCTATGGCCTCAACAGTTTGTAAAATTCAATGGCTCTTTACCTTGCTCACTGATTTTCATATACAAATTCCTACACCTATTCCCCTGCATTGTGACAATAAAGCAGCTATTCACATTGCTAACAACCCTGTGTTTCACGAGAGAACAAAACACATTGACATAGACTGTCATGTTGTTAGAGCTCAACTGAATAAAGGTCTCATCTCCACATCTCACTTACCCTCTCACATGCAGCTTGCAGATTTATTCACTAAGCATCTGTCTCATTCTCAGTTTCAAACCTTTCTTTCCAAGCTTGGACTGGTTGATTTCTCTCCCACTCCAGCTTAAGGGGGGGATGTTGAGTATTACATTCAGAGAAGATATTTATGTCTCACAGCATCACAGCCTTGTACATATAGCAGATCACACATTCTGTTACTAACAAACTCGATGAGTCAGCAATCCTAGCTTCATTATTTGATTGGTTAACTCATTAGTATATATAGAGAATGGTTTCTGTAACTAGATAATTCAAGGAAATAAGAAAACAATTTTTCTTATCAAGTGATTCTTACGAAGATGAAGTTCTAACAATTTCATCAGTTTTATTTCTGAGTTTTTCAGTTTTTCCTCTGTCAATTCCAATTTGTATCAGTTCTGTTCAGCCCCGCCTAGTTTTATTGTAGAAAACTGCCTCCTTGATCTTTCCACACCTCTTCCTTCTTTTTATTTTCATTTTTATAAATATAAAATTCCAAAGTATTGGAATTGAAATAATAAAAAAATTAAATTACAATACACAAATTCAAATTTAATTTAATATTTTGAGATAACTAATTAAATTTCATGATACAAGATAAAATACTTAAGTTTACTAAATAACTAGTCAGCATTCTTTTACTACCTCCAGTCTACTAAAATTATCACTTTTATAAAAAAAATTATTAAAATTATCACTTTACACAAATAAAAAAATTAATTAATTTTTTTTTCAACTATAACTTTAATTTTAATGAGTTAATTAATGAAGTGAGAGTATAATAATTTGAATATTAAAAAATTAATGAATAATATTTTAGTTTAATTTAAAATAATTTTCTATACTATTTAAAAGTTTTAATAATTTTTTTTAATAAATATGTGCGAGTTGAGGGCAAAGGGAACGAGAGGGTAGTATATTAAGAGCTGTAATAAGTTCAAATATTTGGTTCTTTTCAAAAAAAAAAGTTCAAATGATTGGTTCCTGCGGAAGTGTCACAGAACTAGGCTTGGGATTAATGTCCCCGACGTAGTTTCTCTATTAACAGATCAATAGATGAAACCCATTATAATGACCCAAGACCCAATCCTGATTTCTGAACCAGGGATTCAATCACTGTCATTATGATCATATATAAATTGATTTCGTAGTATGAAAAAGATAAGAATATCAGTAATTTTAATTTTTTTTTTATTTTCTATCATTCTTATCTAATCAATTAGACGAAAACGTTATTGAGAAAACAAATGTCATTGGAAGTCTTATTACGTTACCACTAGTAGACAAATTCAAGCTCAATTAATTCAATATGTATATAAATAGAGTAGAAATCACAAAATCTTATTTATGGATAAAAATTATTATGATAAAAATTTATCTTTTTTTTCTAAATTTTTTAAATATTTTTTTTTAAAAAATAATAATTAATTATATTTTTTACAAAAAAATATTTTTTATTAAATAAATTTTTGTTGGTTTCTATATTTATAGAACGAGAACTAATTAAATAATTTTAACATTTGAAATTATGTATAAAAAATTTAATATTAAGATATCAATTATATATATTTTAAAAATTAATTTTAAAAAAAAAGTATTAATAATGCCTCCTAATTAATGATTAACAACATTGATACACGGATATGTTTTGTCACTGTAAGCTCCGATTAGGAAAAAAAAATAGTAAAAAATTATAAAAGGAAATATATAAGATAATAAATTTTGAATATTTAATAATTTTAAAGGACTAGCCGTCCAAATAGACTAAATGAAATTTTGTTATTTGGATAACTATTTTTTGTTTCATCAGCATCATGTTATCAAAATTTTGAAGTGGACATTTTTTTTAAGTAATGAAAATAAAAGATGTTAATCTCCCATCTCCATTTTTCAACTGATATTATTTTTATTTTCATAAATTTCAATTATTTTATTAAGGAATAAATATGTGAATTTAAATATTTCTTGAATATTTAAAAAATATAATTGATTGAACTCTTTTTATCTTGTTTAATGAAATAGATAATCATTATATTATGATCTTAATATAACATAGTTATTTTAAGTTTATCAGCATAATCATTATCTGAATATACTATCAACTTTCAATAAAAGCAACTACCTTAATTTAATTTTAATGAAAATGTTGTAGATGTTGACTTCTGCAGAAGCAACAACCAAATAATCTAAAATATTGAATTATTTGAAGCTAACATTGCCAAAATTTTAGGCAGACAGATTATTCACAAACATAGCCAGTGAGGCTTATGGCATCCTCACTAGTAAATTCACTCTTCACAATTGAAACCTTCTATTTTGCTTAAGCACAGTTGGCATTATCCCAATTTTCATAGTTTGATTGCATTCCGTTTTATTACATTGTTTTAGTAATTTTGAACTTGATAAACATTCAGTAATTTCATCGAGAGTATAAGAAAATTGTGGAACAAATTAACAAATCTAACAATCAAGTCACTAAACCAATAAATATGTACAAATCCAAATTAGAAAATTAGCAAAGCTAACAAATAAAAGCACTAAGCTTCCATCTAAATTTAGAAGTGGCTAAAAGTGAATTAAATTGATCCAAATTACTTGAATTTAGTTTACAAAGACTTGGTGGGGAGTTATTATTTGAAAATTCAATTAGGTTAAACTTTATAATGTTCAATTTAAATAATTTTTTACTAAGACTTGGTGGGGAGTTATTATTTGAAAAATTCAATTAGGTTAAACTTTTATAATGTTCAATCTAAATAATTTTTTAGTATCATCAAGTATTTGATTTTAATATAATTTTAAACACACTGTATATTATAATAATACTGAAATGATGGTTGCTAATCTAATTTTAAATTAAACAATCTGAATTCTCAAACAAGTTTATCTAAATTTTTAATATATATTGAGATGAGTTCAAATAACAATATTGAATTGAATTTAATATGAATATGAGAGGAATACTTAAATATGAAAAATGAAAAATAAAATGTAAATCAAATTTGAGTTTTTGAATTTTTTTTTCAAGTTTCAAAATTATATTAATAGATAGGCTTTTAGCATAGTTGACTCGTTGCAATCTTTGACAGAGGAACTAAAATATACCTAGATATACATATATATATATATATAAATATATACATATGTGGATATATGGAGAGAGAGAGAGAGAGAGAAACAATCGACACATCTGCTTGGATGAGAAATTTAATTTACTAGTTATATTATTCAATAATCGACACATAAATATATATAGAGAAACAAAGAGTTGAGAAATTAATCAGGCTTTATTATAACTCATGGCAACTTCATTAATAACATATTTCACATACACACATATATTTATATATATTAGAATACGAACATAACAAACTAACAACACTATCACATTCTGACTTTATAAAAACACAAGGATATCTTTTTTTTTTTTGTAGAATATATTTATTCTTTATTTATTATTTATAATACAGGGAGAAACATAGCAGCAGATAATAAGAAAATCTAAGCTATTAGACTCCCAGCGAAAGTAATTCTGAGTGTCATCTGCAGATGATATGGTTATAACCCAATGTAGACTCTTCTAATACAACAAGAGTACACTTCACTTCTAGTTTATAATTGCACTATAGATACCTGTTCCATTCTGCACTTCAAGCATAAATTACATCTCTTATGCCAAAACACATTGCACTAACTCAACTGCACTCTTATCAAAGGATATCTTTATTCAAGCAAACATTAGGCTTTTAATATGTATATAGATAGGGGCACAAATATTTCTAAACATTTATTTTTCTTTATATATATTTTTCATGTTGAGGTTATTAATTATTTGGCAATATAATATAGAGTGGAATTTATTAATTGTATCCGCCTCGGCCATTAAGATTTTCATTATAAGCTCCACGTCCATCAGGCTTTTCATTATATCCACTTCTACCTGTTGGATAATCGTTGTATCCACTTCTCCCATTTGTACTTTCTGCTAGAAGAGTTCTTCTTCCTGACAATGAAAATGCAAATTCAATTACTTTCTTAACTTATATTTAAGATTCGTTTTTGTATAGTAACCATCATATCATATAGAGCTTGAAATATGCTACGACTATTGCATTGCAAATGGAATAAATTTAAAAAGAATTCAATAAATAATTAAAATTAACTATTATATATATATATATATATCTTGATGTTTTAATACTAGATAGTTTGCAAAGAAAAACAATTGAAAATAAATAAATAAATATTTGATAGCTATTAATTATAATTAACAAACCGAGATTAAACTGTTGTGCTCCATCATTAAGTATTGAAGTTGCCATTTCAGAAGACAAGATCAACGTAGTAGCAAACAGAAATGCCAACACCATGACATGGCTGGCCTTGGGGAAGACTGTTTTAGCCATTCTAAAATCTAAAGAACGTGATAATATATATATATATATATATATTATAGATAATGTTGCAGGAAATAAAATGGATATTGTAATTAGCTAGCTATGTTTTTGGCTTAAGTTTAGAACTAATATTAGTGAAAAACCAGGACATATTATATGCCAATTTCAATAAATAAAATCTGGACCCTTTTTCTCATTGACGAAATTTGGCTAAGTAATATTTTCAACTTGCAAGTATTACCTAGCCAATAATAATTTATTCTTTATGCCGGTCAATTTGATCCGTTATAATTTACTTATTATTAAGTGGTCCTGTTTCATGTTTTCAAAATATGGATCAGAGTATATGCTAATAATGTTTATTTTTATATTACTAATAATAATAATGGATTATTATATTGAGCCCTTCTCTCTTATATTACGCTTAATTAGATTCATTATAGATTTTATCTTGCCTATATTATCAATATATGTATTTCGAAAAGATTAGGATGAAATGATGATTTGTTAATTATCATATCTAAAAATTTAATTAGGTGAAGTAATTGCTTGACAATATAAATGAATCAATCTTCAAACACCTATAGCTTTGTCAAATTGAAATATTCTTAACTTTGTCAAATTGAATTTGAATTAGCTAAAAAAGTTATCAAATTAAATTTAAATTAGTTAAGAAAGTTATCAAATTAAATTTAAATTAGTGAAAGAAATTAAATTAAATTTGTATTATTTAACCTTAACACAACTATAAATATGGCTTATCGCCGTTTGTTTGAGAGAGTGATAAGAGATTAAGAGCAAAAAGAGAGATAGAGAGTGGTGGTATGTGTTATAAAATTTTGAGAGACTAGCTTTAACAAGCTAACATACAGCGTATTTGAAGTATGAAATATTATTTCTAAAATTTTATAATTTGTGTTTTTTAATTAATTAAATTTCGAGTATTAGTCATCACATTTATGCCATCTGTAGATAATTTAAAATTCAATTTAATTGTCAACATAAAGTACTAAGTAATTTTGTATTTTATATTATTTAATTTATTTATTACATATATTATATATTAATAAATTAGTTAAATTAAATTAGTTAAAAAATTAATATATTTATATACATAATTTAATATATATAAATTAAATTATATATATTTTTAATCCAATATAATAAACGAGCAAGTTATGAATTTAACCCACGAACATTTTAAATGAGCTAACTCGTGAACTAACGAGCCGAATATTTTTTAACTTAAGCTTGACACATTTAATAAAATAGTAGTTCGAGCTCGAGTCTGAATGAGTTTTTACTGAACAGAGACTCAAGTCGAGCTAGAGTAGTTTAACTCATTTACAACCCATCTTTTCTTATCTATTGGAAAATGAACATTTACATAACTACAAAAAAAAATCAATATTTATTTTAATAATATTATAAAAGCTAAAAATATTTCCACTCTTATAAATAATTTAGATAAAATTTTAAAAAAATCTTATTCTTCACTTAAATAAAAGTTTTTTTTTCAAAAATAACTTTTTCCTCGCTATAATCAATATTTTACTTCAATTTTTATCTCTTTTTTTTCAAACTTCAAAAAATATTCTAATAAAATAATAAAAATTAATATTTTAAATTATTTTTCATTGTATAAAAATCATAATTTTTTTTATAAAAGGTAAATTTTTAATTTTAATTTTAAAAAATAAATAACACTCAAAAAAAATAAAATAAAAGTAAAATATAAAAATATATTAATAAAAAATATTAAATTTATTTTTAAATAAATTTTATATATTATATACATAAAAAATATACACAATTTTATTATATAGATGTGTTATAAATGTATTATAGTTGTTTTATAGATTTTGTATATGTTATGTTTTTATTATTTAAGCTGTATATATTTTATATAAAACTTATTGAATATTGTATAAATATTTTATAGATATTATGAAAATAAAAAATTAAAAAAATAAAATTAATTAAATATTAAAATTATTATTTAGATATGCTGTAGATGTAGTTTATATTATTGAATGTGTATTTTATATATGTTATGTATATATTGTATATATATATATATATATGTAATTTTGTGTGTACATTGAAAATATAATATTAAAAATTCTTTAAATAAAAAAATATAAATAAAATAAAATAATGAAAATGAAAAAAAATTATAAAAATCAGAAAAAAGAAAAAGTAACGTTCACAAGTTAATTTTGAAAAAAAAAAAAAAAAAGCAAAATCTGTAGAATTGAAAAAAAAACGGCGGTCCGTATTATTGTAAAGTCAATAAGGAATCATTGGAAAATGGTTACGTACAACTTACCTCTTTCGGTCCAAGTTGGGCTAGTAATAGTGACAATTATTTTGACAAACATGAGTTAGATCCATTCTTTTGAAAGCCCAAGCCGTTTCGCTGCAACGCCAATTTCAAAATCATCTGCCGTTTGTTTAATTTTGGGACGTTTTCTAATGCTATTAATATTTTATCAAACTCAGTTTACCTCAAGCGACCCGTTGGCTTTATTTTTGTTGCTGCTTGCTGAAGGCACATTTGTAAAAATTGTTAGAAAAATTACCCACCCTTACTATTTATTTTAATTTTTTTATAATGTTAATATAAACTATTTACATAAAGATGTTTGTTCAATAAACTCTTTATATGTATTAAGTATAAATTTTATATATATTGAATATAAACTCTACATACATAACACATTAACATGTGTTTTTATTTTTTGTGATGTGTTATCAGTAGTATTTTTTTTTGAATTATATTTTTTTTTATGATCATATTTATTTATATCTTAAATATGGCAAACCAGAGTTATCTGATAGTACAATCTCCTTCAAAATAGGAAGAAGAGAAGCAAATGAAACAAAATTACAAATAATGGAAAAGAACCGACTAAGCCAAGAAATTGGCCGCTTGATTTCTCTCACGATAAATATGACTTATTGTGATATGATGGTGATGCATTAAACTTTAAATTTGACGAATAACCAAAAAAGATAAATTGGAGTCCGAATATAACAGATTCAAATTAATTTTAGAGTCACTTTTTCACAACTAGTGTTATTAGTAATATATGTTTATATTAATATATGAAAAAAAATTAGTAATATAGTTTATGTATAATAAAACTCAATGTATAATGAGTATACATTTATTATAACTTTTAATATTTAATAAAAAAAATAGCCTTTTTGAAAAAGTATTTTGAGACTAGTATTTGTATAGTATTAAGGAATATTCGTATAAATGACTGAGGTGAGCGGTTCCAATCCAAAGGTATACAATTTGATTCTATCTTTTTTAAGAATGTTCAAATTTATTTTATTTATATTTGACTTATAAAAATTACGAGTTTGATATTTAATCTTTATAATAGATCATAAAAGCGGTGCTAGTTTATATTAAATGCAAATTAAGTAATCTCAATGAAATTTAAAAAAGAAATACTAGATTCACTAAAATTGTTAAAATATCATATAACTAAAATATCCCAATTTTTTTTTTTTACTTTTATATATTTCGTTTTTTATTATCAATAAAATTTATAAAAAATATATTGTGATCCACTCAAATTGTTAATATGTTATTCAACTTTATTTATTTTTAAATTTAAAATTTAAAATTTTCTAAAAGTTATGTATATTTTAAGTTTTATTTTTATTGAAATTTATATCATGATCTAATTTCAATGGTTAATCTATCCATTAATTTTATTTATTTTTAATTTTCACAAATTTATATATATATTTTCAAGTAACACAATAAATTTATAAAAATACTTTTTTTGAGAAAAAATTGATAAAAATATTTTAAGGATAATTTAATAAATATAAATATATTTATAATGTTATTAATTTAAATATAATTCTATTAATTTTGGTAGAATTTAAATAAAATATAACTGCTCTCTTGATGAATGGTAAATTTTGAACTTTAAAAATTGTACGGGCCTGTCATAAAATTTGATGGCTCTTCAACTAATTTCTCGACCAAACTTCTCTTTAAACAACTACCAGTAAACAAAAGGTTAAGTCTCTAAGTTAAATTTACAGCTCACTTGGTTAAAATTAAAATGGGAATTTGGACAATGAAACGAAGTTGGTTAATCAGATAAGAGTGTTTGCTTTAAGCCTAATAAAAGAGACGTTGGAAAAGCTAAATTGAGATTAGATGAATACAGAGGAATTTGAAATTTTTAAAGATTCTAATTAAGTAGAAAAGATTTGCTGAGATTTATCAGTAGTTTTTGATTGATTAGTTAATGTCTTCCTTCTTTTCCTTGCAGAATATATAGCCCTTTCGCGATTGCTTCCTTGTTTTTTTCATGTGTGCTCTCCGTTCACACTTTAATTTCTCTCACTTTTCCCTTTTATCGTTCTTCATAGCCATTTCGTTATCTGTTCTCCAGATTTGCAAGTTTCGCTCAACTACATAAACACTCACCAACTTTAATTTATTGGGTTCACGGACTAATTTCTTTTGGACTTGGTCTAATCAGTAAGTAGACGCAAACAATAACTAAAGTTACTAAATTTACAATTAACAATATGAATTTTTAAATAAATTTTTATTTTTATAAAACATGGATTTATAACTTATAATTATGTATAGTGAAATATTTTATTAATTTGTTATAGTTATCACTGTACAGAATTTCTGGCTCGACCCTGATAATAAATATCTATATAACAATATAATCACGAAGAAAAAATGCAATGATAATCACCTAAACACAAAATAATAATAATAATAATAATAACTATTATTATTATATATAAACACCTGGAAACCATAGAAACCACTAACTTGGAATCATTTTTCACACGAGAGATATCAATATTAGCAAAACTGAATTAGCATGAAAGATACACGAAACTCACCACGTGATGTGCAGGTTTAAACTGAATTAGGTGCTGACATTAGCTTGAACTTGGTTTTATTAGTAGTGCTTTTATGCTCTTCTGTACTGAGCCCTTTAATTGTGTACAAAAATATTGTTGTTTAACCCAATACGACTATCTTTACTTCTCGTTTTTTTATTAATTATCATATTAAAAAAAAGCATATGTATATATATATATATATTCTTATGAAATATAAAATAAAATTTAATATAATATATATATAAATTAACTATGATGTAGACTTGTTTTGAAGAAAAAAGATACATGCATACAGTGGATCGTATGTGAAAATGATATACAACGAAGTTTCAACCACACATTTTGGCTTACCGATTTCATTTCTTGATTCATACAACGAAAATCGAGATTGACGTTTTAGCCAATTAGCCATTCTCATCCGCAACCTCAGATCAGAAATTTGAATGGTCAAATTATATTTTTCTTTAATCATCCTTTATTTTTATTATTATTATCAATAAAAAATTTAATCAACATGATTCAATGCATGCCACGTAAGAGCGCTATGCACGTGCAGTGCAACAACCCCTCCACGCTACTCCTTTTATTTAAATCAAATAAATATCTTCCCTTGGAAATAAATACTATTTATTATTTCATTTTTGTTTTTTTCTTTATTGATACCAACGAGTTAAGGACACTGAACTAAGTTCCATTCATGCAAGTCCACCATTTACATGTTCTTTGACTTTACACAATTACAGAACTGCCCATTGATTAATTTAATTAGGGATAATGTAATTCCCATAAAAATATCAAATATATATGGTGCGATAATTGAAATGTAATCTTAAAAAAAGAAGGGAATGACCGAACGAGGCAAATGTTGAATTTAGGAAATTGAAGAAAATTAAGCTATTCCTCAAGCTCCAGCTAGCCAATTTCTTATTTATCAATATTTTTTTAAAAATTCACCAATAATTTTATTCCTAATAGAGAGCAAAAAAATGTTATATAAATGAGAAGTAGCAATTTAAGTTAAATTCGTGTCATATATATCAAAATGTTATATATTAAAAACTTGCTCCATCCATTTCTTTTAATAATACTTTTGATCCCGTTGCTCTACAAAAAAAAAAAATCTATGCAAACAAATACAAAAGGAGACATAGGTAATTTATGCTCCACACCAATGTGAAAAAAAAGATAATGACATCTAAGAGGCTTTGACTTGTCAACTTCAATCACTCTCATGGTGTGCCCAATGAAGAAATGCCACGTGACGCAATAAGCCACGATCAATCCGCCTATTAAACAGTTGAGTACACCTCAATTTGCAATCACATTCATCCTCGCATATTAGACCTAAACCTAATACGGGTTTAGTGTTGCTATTCGGATAACAAAAAACTAATATAAGAGAAAATCAAATAGAATTTTTTATTTAGTTTGATTTATTTTATAATTAGTTTTTTTTTAAATATATAATTTAGTTTAATGTGATGTAATTTCAATTTTTGTATATTTTAATTTAATTTTTTTATTTAGTTATATTAAAAATATTTAAACTATTGAATTGATCCAATTATATACATACATATATACATGTGAATGTATAATTAAAAAATTGAATTAATCGAATTATCAAATTAAAACAGACAATTATGCTAAAAAATTTAAAACAAATGAATTGATCAATCCAATTATACATACATACATACACATATATGTATGTATGTATGTATGTATGTATGTTTGTATAATTAAAAAGTTGAATTAACTGAATAACTAAATTAATATCAATTGGTTTGATTTAATTAATTATATAAATAGATTCAATAATTTTTTTTAATAATTATATGTAAGGAAGGAGGATATATGAGATTCAAACTCGAGATCTAAAAAGAAATAATATATATTTTTAATCACCAAATTATATTTTAATGGAGGATTTAATTTGGTTTTATTGAATTGAAAAGTATTATTTTTATGATATAAGTATTATTCATAGTATTATCTTCATTCCTTAAAACTTAGGAATATTAAGGGAAATAAATTTATCACAGTTGATTGCTTGCATCCCCACTCGTACCTCAATATTAGCACACGCACCATAAAGCCCCCACCTTTCTTGGTCCTAACGGCTCGCAACCGCCCACGTTTATATCAAACACCACAACCTACAAACTCCTCCCCCACAATTTTAGTCCCCACACACATGCTCTTGCACTAACTCTCATAACACTTACACCATCACACTCACACACACTTCTTCCTTGTCACTCAATCAATTCAACACATCATCATCGTTTCATTATCATCATAAATATGTTTACTGGTGATCAAATGATGTTTCAATACCCTCCTCGGCCATTGCCAATGGAGAGAAAATGGAAATCCCATGTTGAAATTGCCCCAAGTTGCCCTCGTTGCGCTTCTTCCAACACCAAATTTTGTTATTATAACAATTACAGTTTATCTCAGCCAAGGTATTTCTGTAAGGGTTGCAGAAGGTATTGGACTAAAGGTGGTTCTCTGAGAAATGTTCCTGTTGGGGGTGGTTGTCGCAAGACTCGTAGAGCTAAGTCTGTTAAGCTCTCGCAGAATGATCATGTTGTTTCATTGAATTATAGCAAGAATTTTAGTTCTGCCTCTGTAATTCAAGAAAATCAATCAAATAATGGGTCTGATATTGATTTAGCTGTTGTTTTTGCAAAATTCTTGAATCAAGATTCAAGCGTTATTCAGTCTAATAATGAGGCTGATGAACTGGTTGGTCTACCTAATTCTTTAACTTCAGATAACGAGCAAAATGATCATCAAAAGATGCCGGATCTGATTCAAGAATCTGATGATTTTCTTGGAAGTCTACCACTACCTCCGGTGGTTACTGGAGGAGAGGAGCAGCAAGATCAAGAAAGAATTCAAGAACTGATAGAAAATCAAGAAATGGATGCATTTGGTTTACAGACATTTATTGGAGATCAAGAAATGGTGCAAGATGATTTATGGTGTCAAGAAGCTCCAAATTTATCAAATGTTGCATGGGAAACTACTCTAGTACGACAACAACTGATGCAAGAATTTGACTCTTTCTTGGTGGAAGATCAGATAAAGATTCCGGCAGCCGCAAATTTTATCAGTGATATGAATTCTTGGAGTTCTATCGATCTGTCCGGGTTTGAGATTTTTTCAAGACCTTGATGTATAATATGAAATATAGTATATTATATTAATTTACAAGGCGATTGACAGGAATTTTATTTTTTATATTTATTTATGATATAAATATATTTTTTCCTATGGAGAAGCTTGAATTTACTGTCACATTGCCATGAAAAGAGTCATGGTATAGATGTTGCATATATAAATTAACAGCCATAGGTAATAAAATATACTACATATACTTGTTTTTACTGATATATAATAAAATTATGCATACTGATGAAGTTTATTGTATTTTTTATTTAAAAGAAAAATAAAATTAAATAGGTTATTCTAAAAACTACTGAAATGTTCGAAACTTTTTAAGCTTTTCTTCCAGGAATCAAAGTACTAAGACAAGAAAAAATTAATAATTAGCCCGTAAGCACTTGGTTATTCATTAATTAAAAATTAAGATGCCACTACAGAGATTTATTTCATTTTTTATGTACATGTTATATTCCTTCCAATAATGAATGATATTTTTCATTTATTAAAAATAATCAACTAAATAACTTATCATCATACATCTTGATCTAGATTTTATTCTTTTATTCTTTCTCTTTGACATTAGTTAGATCTATAATTCTTTTTATTACATACACTATCCAAGTTAATGATAAAAACTTATATAAGCTCAAGGAAATATTTTTTCAAGTTGAGACTAAATTAATCATGCAAAGTGCCGAAGTATCCTAAATAGAATTAAAATGATCATATATTCCTATTAAATCTATTGATAAATTTTTAATAGATTTAATACTAATTGAAACTTAAATTTAAAAAATTATAAAAGTAATTCTAATACCATTGAATAAAAACGTATTAGTATATCATCAAAATTTTTTATGTATATGAAAATCAACGGCTCTCCCAATATTTTGAATCTATTTAATCATTATTATTAACCTAAATCCTAAGGCCATGAGGATGATAATTGAAAATTAATTATACAGATCATCGACGATTATCTTGTAAAAAGTGGCGTTTCATCCATCTTTTGGTATGTTGTTTTGAGGTTGATCCAAGTTATACAAAAGCAGATCTCTCTTCTCCGACTAGTTCACATGATTTCCGGTTAGCAAATCTCACTTCTCCTCGTGTAGAAGATTTGGTGATAATATATTTGTTCGCCATCAATTTTCAGATCCTGCTTGAGAGGCTGTTTCTCTTTCATTTATTGATTCCTTTTCTGAGGTTGAGCAGGGCCGAAGGTTTAAAAAAAATTCTATTGACTTTTCTGGTTGTCGCTCCGGTGTTTGGGTTTCCTTCAAGGGGCTCGTGTTTTTTTTTTTTTTTCTAATGAAGGCCTTTCCTCTTTGAATCTTACGCCGAGATTGTATCAGGAAGCTTGCGGTCTTTGCTTTGAGAGTAGATCTAGTTGTGTTTTTCTTGCTGACCTTGGCCGGCCGGTGTGCTCTCTGAGTCGTCAGGCGTTTGTATTGTTCCCATTTACTTAATATAATGTTATTTTTACTGTTCAAAAATGGTTTTAATTTGGAATAAATGTTTGAAAGGGTAGTTGTACTTATATAGAATTAATTAAATTAAAATTTTAAATTTTAAATTTTAAAATTTTAAAAAATTTAAAAATAAAAAAAGGGAATATCAAGGAGATCTTGAATTTGGAGAGGGGTTGGAATCAGTCTATTCAATGATGTTAAAAGCGCCACATGCATTGATGCTTCACATGTCATATCTGTTTCAAGTGGCGGATCAACGCATCACATGCAAATTTCTATTAATGTTTTATTTTTGCAATTAGCATATACATAGAATATATTGTATGAATAATAAATTTATATTCATTTATTTAGTTAAATTTTTTTAATTATTTTATTAGGTCAATTCAAATGATAAGTAATTTATAAATATTCATTAATTTTTAAGATAAAAATAAAAAAATTAAAATAAAATCAAATTTGACAGACTGATCATCCAACTGAACTAATTAACATATATTAATATAAAAATATCATTGGAAACATTTAAATGGACTGGAAAAGACAATTAAAAAGTTAATAATGTAAGAAATAAACATCCTGAGCACTAATATGAAGTTATCTAATTTCCTAGAAAATATTAATAGAACTATATTTGATTATGAGATTTTGAAAAATCTGTGGTTTAAAATCACTTTTTGTTGACACTGATGATCCAAAAATTTTCCAAGATAAAATATATATCTAAAATTTATTATTTTAATAAAATAAGGGATTTTATAATCTTTTGTATTCTTAATAATTTTATATTTTACCTAATTAATAGGCTTTAATTTATCTTATGGTTGGCTTTAAGACTTGTCTAGCCCAACTGCCCAGGTTAGTTGCTTTTGTTTGCTGGGCTTTTTTTTCCCAAATTCAGTTGGCTCTAACTCGCATTCCATAATGGACACAGTAATTTTGATGTGTCGTTTCGTACATTACTAAAAAAATTAATTTATAAAACTATATAATTAAAATTATATTTTATATAAAAAATTATATTATAATATTTAAAAATATAATAAAATATTAAAAATATATATTAAAAAAATATATTAACTTATTTTACTATAATCTAATTTTATGAAAAAAATTTAAACAATGCTGAAATTATTATTATAATATTTATTTTTTATTTTATTATATTTTAAATTAAGAGTATAATTATTTTTTAATATGTGATTATATATCTTTTTTCTAGTAAAATAAGTCAAATACACTATAAGAGTAAAATTACACAATCTTCAAAATATTATTTTATTATATTTCTTTTTCTTTACAATTTTACTGTTTTTATTTTTCATAATTACTAATTTTATTTTTTTTTCATTTTTATGGCATATATTCAATATATACTTATTGTACTTTTATAAATTTTTTATTTATACAGTTGTTTTTTGTAACTTGATTTTATTGTTAACATTTATATTTGATTTTACGTATGTTAAATTTAAAATATCATTAACTTGAAATTTTATATTTAATATGTTTTGTGTACAATTTTTTTTAAAAAATAATTATAGACCTTCAATTAGGTAAACTGTTGCCCTCTAGCCAGCTGATTATATAAATAAAAAGCAAATTAATGGAACCTATTTTTCTTTAATAAATAAAATGAAATTTTAAAAAGGTTTTATAACCTTTTAGGTGGGTTGGGCTATCAAATGGGGTATTGAAATTTGGGCTTGATCTCTATCAACGCCACTAAAACGACACATATTATTTGATAGATGTGGTAGGTGCCACATCTAATCTAGTTAAAACTAGTTCATTATTATTAGGTTAACTTTGCCAAGAATGTTTGTCTGAATTCTAAGAAATCAAATAATAAATACACTATATGATGTAATTGGTGATGGAACAAAAGTCTAAATTATATAGGATTTTTTTTATAAAGTTCTCAAAAAAAAATTATAAATTATAAATTTATCATATTTCAAAATATTTTTAAATTTATCAAAAAAATTTTGGTGCAAGTTTATTATATTTTTATAAGATGACTAATTTTTTTATATTAAAAAATATAAAAATCTTAAAAAATTAGTGAAGATCCCAATTATATATGTGCATACATTAAAAAATTAAACACACTTAATGAAAACCCTAATAATCAATTTTGCTTTAGAAACAGATATTTTTTTCAATTTCATGTACATTATTGATTAGTGTTTAACAACATCATGGGCCAATGGTGGAGGTCACTAACTAGTTGCAACACCAACATCACCAAATAAATATATATCCATAACCATAAAAATTGCTTTGAAAGTGCCTAATGACTTGAGACCCCATTCTTTCCTCTCAGCAGAAGCACATAATTGGCCCCTGTTACAGTATATTCGGACATTTTATTTTATTTTTTGCTTGAATTTTTAATTCTTGATCCTATTTGAACAATTATTGACTTTTACAATTTCCAAGATATATATGTATTTTTAAAATATCATTAAAGTAATGCTCTTTATGCCATTAATTGGTAAATTAATAAAGTGTGTTGATGACTAAAGGTTTTGATTAACAGCTCTGGTGCTTGAGACGACACTCAATCTTGCCTTAAAAGGTGTTAAGTCTAGCAATTTGCATAATCCCATTATTAAGAGTTATTAATCAATTGAATCTCTAGTTGAAACTCTTATGTCAATTTCTATTAATTCGTCATATTAAGTAATGGCTGGCTAAACACATTTAATACAATAAAATCCTTTGATTTACTCTTCAAATTAATAAAATCTTAATGGCACTACTTCAAATGCTTCTTTAGTTTGAAAATTAATATTGATTTCAATTTTTTAAATAGTTTATAAATTTTATAATTATATAATAAGGTTGTCTTCTCATTTTAATAATTATCATCAAATTGATATTTTCATAATATAAATTGTAAAATTGAAATTTCCTTTTTTTTTTTTAAATACTTAAGTGAAAAGATAAAATGTAAATGTTAATTTTCTGTGATTTTATATCTTACGCTAAAACTTATCAATATCTCCGTAACTTCATTATCACAGCAATTTTTGTCGGCCAAATAGTAATCCGAAGTACAAGATTTTAGGGACTTTTTAAATAAATGGTGTTATTGTAAGGCCTTACTCCTTTGCAAATGAGTGGCTTGTTGACTCTATTCTCAAGTTGCATACACAATCAATTTTTAAGTTTATGTGATAGAAATTATTTCTTACAATTTCGCAAACTTCACTGTATAAACGAGTGCAAATTTGACTACACTCGTTATAAATTAAAATTAAACCAAAATTATTAAATTAACTCTAATTCAGTAACATTGAAATTTTAAATTATTAATAAAATTAAATATTATTAATCTAAATTTTAATTAAATCATAATAATTAACACAATAAAAATTTTGGTTCAATTATATAATCTAAAAAGTTGAATAATCATTTATTTTTCAGAACATATATATCTATACTAAGTATATACACCCTGTTGATGTGAGAATAATACATAAAAAAACAATTATGAGTAACTTTTTATGGAAAAGTGATTTAAACCTAATTTCAATAATAATTTTTTGGAATTAAACTCACAATTAATTAGATATAATTGGAATGGGTATTCAATTAGTCCAAGGAAATATTTATTTTTCCCTTATTCAATTGAAAAACAGAAATTTAAATTAGTATGTTAATTTTATAAGTCATAGTAATTTACATAAAAATAGGGTACATTAAACTTATAATAAGTTAATTTCATAAATTAAAATAATCTAATTTATTTTGGATGAGTTATCTTTTCTAATTATAAGCCTCTTATATACATATATATATATATATATAGTTATTAGATGTGGACCTCTTATTTGTTTGAAAAGAATGATAGGCTAGTGGCAAAGTAGATGATAATAAATAATAATATAATTAATAAAAAGAACTGTAAAAAATAGTGTGGCCACTAGCCATGGTTGGGGAATCACTTGGCCCGCCATCCGGAACATATTCCAGAAATGGGCCACAAGCCTATTTAGCTTCTCCCTTAACAAATAATAATCAAAGTTGGTTCGATCTTCAAATCTCTAAATATTAATCAATTTCTTTTTCTCCTTTATTTATTTAAATTTCTAAAATGCTTTTTCATTTTTTCTTGTAGGGTCCCAAGAGTTATACTACACATATCTTACAAAGATTTGGTGGATGACTTAATGTTTTTTATTTATTTTCATTTACAAACTTACCATTTATATATATATATATATATATTATTTTTTTAGTAACTCCTTTTAAAAAATTTGGAGGCCCACGTCATTTCTATTAATCAACTTTCATGTCTTCTTTATATGTTATTTTCTTTCTTTTTTTCAAAAAAAAAAATCAATCGAATGATTTTGGTATCTAATAAATCATTTAGTATTTTTATAGTTAGCATCCATAAATTCTATAATCACTAATCTTTGTTTGAAAAGAATAAATGTCTCTAACGTAATATATTCTTCTAATTGAATTGAAAAATAGTCATTATTATTAATTATTAAATTGAAGGATCTATATATATATATATATATATCGTCATCTAATTAATCAAATAAGATATATATTGAGTGTGAATTGACGTAAAGTTTATAAAATTACTAAGTTGAAATTTAGGGTTTAACCCCCAACTAATTCTCTCTCACAATATTGGCTTTCCCTAATGTAGAGTGCAAATTAAGGGAATAAAAAATCAATCTAAAACTTTTAAGATAGAATGTAAATTTATAGTAATTATCTCTATTAGTTACTTAGCTAATTAATGTCTTAAATTCCCAAGATAATATTTTCTGAGAAGAAAGTGACTCACCACTGTACACAAAATTAGGAGTTCAAATTTACTTGTAGGTCCATAATTTACTATTTTTAGAATTATTATTATTATTATTTCAATAGGAAAAATTAATTTATATGGCTTATATGCAATTCAATATAGCATATAATACAATTGTTTAAAGAAATAAAATTTTAAATTTCAGTATAGTAATGCCTGAATTTTATTTTTCTTCAAAAAAAAAAAACAAAACTTCATTTTGGTAAGAATTTTTTGTCGAAATAATTAAAAACCAAACTATTTTTCTACATCTCACCTAGTCTTCCCATTCACTCTTTTTTCTCTTTATATATATTTCATTATTTCTCAATTTTCATTAAAATTTTCTTCAAAAATAAAAGAAAATTTTTGAATTTCTTTCAAGAACAAATAATTTATAGATGTATTAAGCGCACTGCTACTTATTTTGAAAAATAATTTGTTTTGCTTAATTCAAAAAACAATATCATTCAAACATTTAGTTACATCTCCCTGATTACATTATAAGAATTTCCTCTAGAATCAACACAATTATAATTATAATTATAATTATAATTAATTATTAATTATATGATGAGACAATCAATAATTAGATTGATCATCTTCACCTGTTGCACGCCTTAATAGCAACTACAATGACTGAGACTGACATGAATTGACTATCTAATTAAAGCATTGCCATTTGCCACTAAAAACCACAATTTCCACTTCTCTCTATATGCTACCTTTCTTTATTTTATTTTATTTTATATTGTATTATATACTCATATCTCCTGCAATTATTTCCAACTATTTATTTACAGTATTTGATAAAATATAAAATTCGAATTAAAATTATAAAAAATAAAACCTTAAAAAGTAAAGATTTGGAGGATTAGTGTTTATTTTTCTAATAGTATATAATAATTAACGGTTTAATTATAATCATTAATCGCTAAACAGTACAAGAGTTTTTAACTTTTTTTTTAAATGTTCAAATGATGATATTCGTGGGACAATGTTACTCTTTTCTGTATTGTCTGCCGCACTATGTCCAGTGGTTCATGCATATATAAGGCTTTAAGTGACCTGAAAAAAGAACAGAACAGAACAGAAGAAAATGGAGGCAAAAACTTGATAATACAATGATGAAATTTCATTTAAAAAAAAAGGGAAGAGAGAAGGTTTCGAAACAATGAATTAAAAAAGAAAAAAAATAGTAAGTAAAGACTGTGGGGAAAAGGCCAATAACAAAATCAAGAAAGGTTTCTCCATATATTAAACGCCAAATTTATTAGCATTATATTGAAGCTATAATTAGAAGGTTCATGCATTGCATGGTGAAGGACATAGTTTTTCGGCTCTATAAAAAAATAAAAAAAATAATTTTTTTTTGGTTAGGTTACCCACATGGAGAAAGATCATTGGCCTACTTTCGTGATAAGAAGAAGAACCTCCTTTTTTCCCTTATAAAAATTGATTTTGAGTGCTTACCATAATTATAATATTAGAGAAAAAAAAAAAAGGTTGCGGTGTCCACCTATTTTTTTGGTGTTGCATTGTCCTTTTCACAATCTGGATTATATATTGCATTCTTAACTCTAAAAAGAGGAACAATCATTATATCAGAACCACTGAAAATGAAAAATTACTATCACAAAATTCATTCTGCAATATATAAATAAAAAATATTGATTCACAATCAATATGTAATAATTAATTTCATTCCCAAAAAAAAAGTAAAAACAAATGAAAATTGTAAACATTTTTCATATGTACAAGTTAAATTAATAATTTACCTTCTTTTACAGGCTTATCTATCGACATAGAAATGTCTTGTTCAAGTTGGCTTGATATTTATTTTTCATTGCTTTCCATCAAAAACTTTCAAATACGATTATATAATACAATAACATCATTTTCAGAAACGATACTCTTCTGTTTGGAATTTTTTAATAACATTTTCATTTAGCATCTTATCCTAATTATACAGTACCATAGAACTAATTAAATTAACCTGTCTGTATAATACAGTAAATATTCAAACCCATTAAACAACCCATAAAATTTTTTTTCAATCTACTTCAGTAAAATAACAGTAACTATATTCTTTAAAGGTGAAAGATTTCAAGTATATAATCTATCTTCTTCAGTAAATATGGATTAAAATAAGGGCATTTCAGTATCTCTCTCTCATAAAATAGAACACTCAGAAATTTTGGAGACTACTGGATTAAATGAGATAGCACAGTAGTAGAGAGTACCAACCTCATGATGACAAGCAATGCAATTACTATTTTTCTATTGTTTCTCAATATCTCTCTTTTCCCGGCCATCTCTGCATTGAACCAAGAAGGTCACTCTCTACTTTCATGGCTATCAACCTTCAATTCTTCTTTTTCAGCTACTTTTTTCTCTTCTTGGGATCCAACCCACCAAAATCCATGCAAATGGGAGTATGTCAAGTGTTCCAGAGATGATTTTGTCACAGAAATAGTAATCTCCTCCATTAAACTTCCTACTACCTTCCCCACCCAGGTCCTGTCCTTCAACCATCTCACCACTCTTGTACTTTCCAATGGAAACCTCACAGGTGAAATTCCTTCTTCCATTGGAAACCTGTCTTCATTGATCAATTTGAACCTTAGTTTCAATGCTTTAAGAGGAAATATCCCAGTAGAAATCGGGAAGTTATCTGAATTGCAGTCACTTTCACTGAGCACAAATTTCCTGCATGGTGAGATTCCAAGAGAAATAGGAAATTGTTCAAAACTTAGACAGCTTGAATTGTTTGATAATGAGCTCTTTGGAAAGCTTCCTGCAGAAATGGGCCAGTTGTTAGCTTTGGAGTCCTTTCGTGCTGGCGGGAACACAGGAATTCATGGTGAAATCCCAATGCAGATATCAAACTGCAAAGCGCTAGTCTATCTGGGTCTTGCAGACACTGGGATTTCAGGACAGATTCCAAGAAGTTTAGGGGAATTGAAGCATTTGAAGACTCTTTCAGTCTATACAGCTAATATCACAGGTGATATTCCAGCAGAAATTGGCAATTGCTCAGCCTTAGAAGAACTCTTTCTGTATGGGAACCAACTTTCAGGCAAGATTCCTGACGAACTGGGCTTGTTAAAAAATCTCAAGAGGTTGCTGCTATGGCAGAACAATCTAACAGGGACAATTCCGGGAGTTCTGGGAAACTGTTCAAATTTGAAAATGATTGATCTCTCAATGAATGCTTTAACCGGTGTGGTTCCTGAGTCTCTCGCCAAAGCAGTAGTACTGGAGGAGCTTCTTTTGTCTTATAATTACCTTTCAGGACAAATCCCGCTTTTTATTGGAAACTTTTCTAGTTTGAAGCAGCTTGAACTGGATAATAACAGATTATCTGGTGAGATTCCAGCTGCCATTGGTCAACTGAAGGAGCTCTCACTGTTCTATGCTTGGCAGAACCAACTCCATGGAAGCATACCTTCTGAGCTAGCCAACTGTGAGAAACTTCAAGCAATTGATCTTTCCCACAACTTCCTTACTGGGTCAGTTCCACATTCTCTCTTTCATCTCAAGAACTTAAGCCAATTACTGCTGTTATCAAATGGACTTTCGGGAGAAATTCCATCTGATATTGGTAATTGCATTAGTCTGTACCGTTTGCGACTAGGATCAAACAAATTTACTGGTCAAATTCCACCAGAAATAGGATTACTAGGCAACTTGAGCTTCCTCGAATTGTCAGATAATCAATTCACAGGAGAAATTCCTCATGAAATCGGCAGTTGCACTCATCTAGAAATGGTTGATTTCCATGGAAATAGACTTCAAGGAATCATTCCAACAACTCTTGAATTGCTTGTTTATCTAAATGTTTTAGACCTTTCAGTGAACTCTATATCAGGCACCATCCCTGAGAACTTAGGCAGGCTTACATCCTTAAACAAACTGGTGATCAGTGAAAATTATATTGCTGGTTTGATTCCCAGATCACTTGGCCTCTGCAAGGATCTGCAGTTGCTGGATATGAGTAGCAATAGACTCATTGGTTCAATTCCAAATGAGATTGGTCAATTGCAGGGGCTAGACATCCTCTTGAATTTGAGCAGGAATTCTCTTACTGGTCCAATTCCAGAAAGCTTTGCCAACCTCTCAAAACTTGCCAACTTGGATCTCTCTCACAACAAACTCACAGGGACACTCACAGTACTGGGCAGTCTTGACAATCTCGTTTCACTGGATGTCTCATACAACAAATTTTCCAGTTTTCTTCCTGACACTAAGTTCTTCCACGATCTTATTGCCACTGCATATGCTGGTAATCCAGAGCTATGCATTAACAGAAACAGGTGCTCCTCAAGTGGAAATAGCCATGTCAAGTACACCAGAAACCTCGTCATGTGTACTCTTCTCAGCTTAACCGTAACATTGTTGGTTGTACTTGTGGGAGTGCTTCTATTTATCAAAATTCGCCAAACTGCATTTGAGAGGAAGAATGAAGAAAACATATTGGAATGGAAATTCATCCCATTTCAAAAGCTTAACTTCTCTGTCAGTGATATTGTAACAAGGCTTTCAGATTCAAACATCATTGGAAAAGGGTGTTCTGCGGTGGTTTATCGTGTTGAGACTCCACTAAAACAAGTTATTGCAGTGAAAAAGCTATGGCCAGTGAAGAACGGTGAGACTCCGGAGCGAGACTGGTTTTCTGCAGAAGTTAGAACCCTTGGGTCGATAAGACATAAGAATATAGTGAGGCTTCTAGGATGTTGTAACAATGGAAAAACCAGATTGCTTTTGTTTGATTATATCAGCAACGGAAGTTTGGCTGGATTACTCCATGAGAAGAAGCTGTTCTTGGACTGGGACGCAAGGTATAATATTATATTAGGGGCAGCACATGGCCTGGAATATCTTCACCATGATTGTACTCCTCCAATCGTACATCGAGATATTAAGGCAAATAATATCTTGGTAGGACCACAGTTTGAAGCTTTTCTTGCAGATTTTGGACTTGCAAAGCTTGTTGATTCTGCAGAATGTTCAAGAGTGTCTAACACGGTAGCCGGTTCTTATGGGTACATTGCTCCGGGTGAGTATAAGCACTTTGCTTTCATACTTCCAAAAATCCAGTTGAAAATTTTCAAAATTGTGGAATCACAAAACATAAAATTGCATTAGTAATAACTCCATTTTCAAATTGCAGAATATGGTTACAGTTTCAGAATCACAGAAAAGAGTGATGTGTACAGCTATGGTGTAGTTCTTCTAGAAGTGTTAACAGGAAGAGAACCAACTGATACTCAGATTCCTGAAGGTGCCCACATTGTGACTTGGGTTACCAAGGAACTCCGAGAAAGAAAAAGGGATTTCACAACAATTCTAGACCAGCAGCTACTTCTTCGATCAGGAACACAACTTCAAGAAATGATTCAGGTGCTTGGGGTGGCCCTCCTCTGTGTGAACCCTTCCCCAGAGGAACGACCTACAATGAAAGATGTAACAGCACTGCTAAAGGAGATCAGACATGAAAATGAGGATTCTGAAAATTCACATTGCCCCAGCAAAGGAGGTACCACCAATCAAAAAGAAGCAATTCACTCTTCCAGTTTCTCCAGATCATCAGAACCTCTAATTAGATCACCTTCATGAACCCATAATTGCACAAAATCTTGCACATTAGTTCATTGGTAATTTTTCAAGCAACAAAATAATTTGTATAGATTGATATATGTTGTAGTAGTAGGACTTAAGATTCTGTTTATTTACACTAATTCAAGTTTGTTTCCTAAATTTAAATCACACATACACATTCTTTGGGTCTCATTGTGATTTATTTCCAAAGCAAAGAAAAGTTGCAGAATGTATATGTTTTCATATGCCAGTTCTGCCAAAGTGAAATCTTGTAGTTTAAAAATAATAGAAAATGACAGCCTGATACATATATTTTAAAAGTTGAAACTTTCAGACAAGGCATTTTATACTGGCATAAATTCTTTATTCCTTTTCCTACAATTCAGAACATTCAGAACTGCTAAGATCTGCATATGCCCACAAAAAAATAAGACCCAAATGCCATCTAGCTGCTAGCCTTCGTTCTACCTAAGTAAAAAAATAAACCTAATCAAAATAAAAAATTGTAAACTATAATTTATCTCAATTCAATCAAACTTGTCTACCAGAATCCTTTTTTGCATCCTCATATCCTGCCCAGACCAAGATACTATAATAAATTATGTTCTCAAGAAACTAAAATGTTTACAAAATGTCATTTTAGCGATCTAAAAAGCTGTTTCCATAAACAGCGGTGATCACAGAATTTAAAGAATAATTAAAAGTGCTACAGTACAAACAGATCAATGAACAGGGCCTGTTATCAAACGTAGTTTTCAAACTGGGGGCCAAGAGGAAAAGACATTTAGCTTTTAAGCTTATCAGTTGTCATAGGGTGCTGGCCAATGAAAAGTCATGGTCGTGACACCAATGTTTTGTTGGCATAAACCTAAATATATCATAAAATTATGGAGATGCAGAAGGACCACCATTCCCCACCCCACCAAGACCACCCTACATCAATCTTAGTAAAGAAGAAATCTCATGCTCCATGTCCTTGAAAACATACATTGCTTCTAGTCATGTGATATCAAACCATCTCAGGCCCACAGAGAGTTTTTAGAACTCTATAAAGCTCTAATGGCTAAGAACACAAGCAACTTTTAATACAAGTTATCAGTTTTATGGAACTTTTCATTCAAGAAATTTAAACCTCAAACAATTTGTGTAACATACAGTTAGTTAATTACATCAGAACACAATTAAGAGTTTTCCTTGATAAATACAGTTTCTTGTCTTCGAAGTTTTTATGGGTCGAAAAAAAGTGCCACCACTGGTAAATACTCTGAAGAACATAGCGAATTCATCTGTGTTAACAAGGCCTCCTAAGCAATACATCAGTTCTGTTATTAATTTCTTTAGACAAAGTGCTACTTACAATACTATTGCAATAATACTAAGAGGGATATAATGGCCATGTTCATTTTTTTCCAAGCTGTGTAGTGTAACATTCTGTTGTTTCATTCATCAAAATATCTGCTTGCTTGTATGTTAACTTCTTAGACCGTCAAATATTGCCGTCTGATTTTCAACCTTGTTAGTCGTTTCCACCAAAACAAGTTAATAATATATTGTTCAAAACAACCTTTATTCGGTAATTCCTATAATTGTTGAGATAAAATATAAAGCCAAATACCATGCAGTTTAAATCTCAAATACTCAAACCAACCTAATCAGGATAATTAAGTTGAGGTCAGGCACACATTAGAGCCCCATTGATTAATCACCGAAAGTTAAGAGGCCACTTAAATTCTGAGTTCTCCATCCCTCTCTGCCTTTCAAAATCTACCATCTTCCCAATAAATTTTATAGATCATTGCTCAAACCGTAATTATGACACCCACTATGATAGCACAGTCGTCAGTCGTGCACGAACTAGGCGTGTGTAGGCGCACTCACAATTCTGCATAACACCAACTCGCTAACCTGATTAGCATTGAATCTCGGACTACTCGGTTAAGAAAGTATGTTTTCAGAATCGTAACATTAGCGTTGAGAAAACAAATTGAAAAGAAAGTTTCACAAAATTGATTTTTAGGTTTTTCCTAATTAACAAAGAAAACATTTCTTTTATCTTTATTAAAATCTTCAAAACATTCCATCCAATCCACCATTCTGAATGTAAATGGCCTTTATCGATAGGTCTCGCAAGTTTTAGCACTCAGCGGTTGTGAATTTATGGAAGACCTATCAATCGAATGTTTTATTCTACCTCAGCTGAATCAATTCCTCCAAAACTATTCACTGCAAACATTCCACATCTCTTCTTAGATAATCTTTTCTATTAGTGTAGATATATTCTCAAAGAATATAGCATTAATTGCAACACAACATAAAAACCATAATAATGATGAAAATATGCCCTTTCCATTACCTTAGCCAAATAGAATAATTTTATTTCCATATAAATTTTTTTCTTTGTATTTATCACCTATACTTCCAAATAATAAATATTATTTTTCTGTTTTCCTCTTATTTTAGCTAAATATCAAGCAGACAGCAAAAAATTGTACAACCTATGTTACGTCAATATCATATATTGGAAGAGTGTAATACATGCATATACAAATGAAGTATTTCCTTCCAAAAAGGAATGAAATAATGAAATACTTGTGTGTTGAACTACCCCTTTATCTTCTCTGCTTGGAGAATCCCACGTAACGAACATAATACTTCTAAAATAGTAATATAGGAATCAGAACAAAGAATACATGAAAATATTAGCAAACAAAACTCACATTTTAGGATAATCAAAATGGTTATCAAATCTTGCAATGTGTACCTGGAAACAAAATTTTGATTGGAAGATTATGGCATAGAGATCCAGTATCGAAGACTATAGCCTTGCTCAAGGATGCCACTTTATGCTGCATCCAACACTTTTGGCAAAAGGATAGAATGACCTTAAGCACGCAACTACAATAGACCAAAAAATTCAGATATCCGATGAATAAGAAATTGAGAATATACCTTGGTTTTTGAACTGATGAGACTGGCTGACCACTTAAAACACAATCTATTGCCAGACTTAGATCCCTTCAAAAAAAGTAAAGATAAAGCAATTTAATAAATGATGGATAACATATGTGCATGCATACGTTCATACATATGCATGAGTCAAATGAAGCATGCAGCCAAAGACACCAACCTTCCAGTGATTCGCACATTATTACTGGGTCGGGAATCATCAAACTGACCATGATACACTAATTCAAATGGCCTCCTGCCATCCTGGAATATTGAATCAATTTAGCACCATGCTTGAAAAACTAAATTAGACACTTCGCTAGCAGTCTTCTTCTTATAACAGAGCTTAACATAATTGAGCACTTAGTTTACTCCAATTAGTTATCAGTGGCGGGAGACGGCCGAGGGGTAAAAATGAGAAAAAAGGTAATGTAACTAATTCCTTCAACCTGGCTGAAGTAATGTACCATGCCTTTAAGACAAGTATTATTGAAGGTTATGATTTATGAGGCACCTTTTTAAACAGAAAAAACTCTGGTGTGCAAACTGCTCTGAAATCCCGAGCAACTTCTTGCGACTGCAAAGAACCATTCTATTAGTTAAGAGAATTTTTACAAATTTCAGAAGAAAATGAGTTCTATAAGAAAAAGTAGTCCTTTTTACAGGTTCAATAGAAGTACTTTAATTGACTTTCCATATATGTCAACTCAAAGTGGGTCTTAAGCTTACAATATAAAATCAGAATAAAAAAAAATGCACTTCAAATGCTTATTTTTCATTACAAACATAAGATTACAATATATAAATTCATGTTTCATTACAAATTAAAAATGAACTTTTTTTATTCATCATAAATTCTCTATGTTTAAGTATTTCAATTTTGCAAATCTATTACCATATTTTTGCATTTAGTTGTACTTCATTCTTCAAACGTAAAGCCATCAATGGTCCACAACAAATATTAATTATTATACTTTTACTTTTTATTCTGTTACAACCACCAATAATTGGTAATGATAAAATTTATCAAACTGCTGTATAACATTAAAAAAAGGGGCCATGCATGCGGACTTTGAAACATTTTTTGACATAAGTTTACCTATTGATTGTTCTATTGACAAAATATATTTTTAGGTGAAAAAAAAAAATCCTACTATAACAGGTCTGCAGCAACGAATGGCAATTTTGATTGTTAACACTAATTTTATAGTATTACCCGATATTTCACTTATAAACTTCTTCAGACCTTCAATTCCATGTATAATAATAACTGAATTTAAGGAAAATTTTAAAAACATTGGTACAAACACATAAAGTTCCAAAGATTAGAAAAGTAGAAGCTATTTCATTGGTCAAGCATTCCACAAATGCAACGTCAACCATACAGAATAGGTCTATTACATTTTTTTTTATTAGTTATCATTAATTTCTCACTCACACTCAAAGATGTTTCATCTAATTTTGGTTTCATTTTACCTTTTTCTCCCTCCAAAAAATACAAGATTGCCTATGTCAAACAATAATATCGAACAGTTCTCTTGTGAATGCGCTCCAGCATGAGATGAGACAAATCAGAAATCAGATTTGACAGTCACATAGAAAATCTAATTCATTTTGGAAACACAATGGAATGGTACTAAAGAGAGAAGTTGGGAGGAAAATTTAAGAGTAAAGCTCAGGATCATTTGTGCACCTCATCATACAGGTAAGGAAATGGGTAATTAAAAATCTTAGCCTCTTCTGCCATGAACTCTGGTCCATCCTGCGAAGAGAAGTTTGACTCTGAATAAATCGTATAATGGCCAATGCAGCGTTAATCTCAAACAAGGTAGTCACTAAAACCTGTGGGTGAGTAACCACAGAATTTGAAGATATGGCAACAACTGCAAGACCCTTCTGCAGCATGATACAAAAAAATTTAGATTAAGATAATTCTGCAGTCATTTGCTAAGTTATGCATGTCCCAACAGGATAATGAAGAAAATCCATTAGAAGGAAATGGATACAGCAACCTTCATGTGGAAATTCGTGAGCTTCACTATGTCCTTCTTCAAGTGTTTAACAAATGGACAGTGATTGCAGATGAACATAACCTGCAAGCCACATCCTTACGAAAATCAGGAATCTCAAAATTGCTCATGTTAACAGTGAATTGAAACAAACTACTAAATTTCCCGGCTTGGACAAAGCCAAATAAGGAAATTGCCTAAACAGAACTGAGATGGCAGAAATAGAAGTCACACATTACGAACCTGCAAGCCCATATACTTCAATAAATTACACCAATATATATCCTGGTTGGCAGTTGTGGCTATGACATAAAACTGTTCCTACTTGGTGCTTGAACACATTTATCAGCATTCACCAACATTTTTGTTGATTTTTTCTAAAGTGATGATTCACAAGCATTGGCAATCCAAGAATGTTAAAAATCATTGAAGTCTAAGGAAAGTTATACCCATAAGTCCAGCCTAAACAATTGATCCACAAACAAAATAATCTACAAACCTCAATAAAACAATGAATTCGACTCAATTTGGATTTTGGCCAAATTCTAATACTAGTTTCTAGGAAAAACAAACACATTAAACAATAGTTTTAAAAGAGAAAAACACAGCAAACTAACAGATACCCACATAGTAACAAAACAATCTATGAAAAAGCAAACATGGGGATGGTGTGAACTCACCAGTAAAGCAGGATATGGCTCAAAGTCTTCCAATTTCCACATTTTCCAAGTCAGAGGCTCCGGCAACTACGATTCACAACATCAAGAAGCCCCATAATTAACAAATGGCAGTGGCACTCATATTTAAAAAAATAAGAAAAAGAAAAAATAAACCTCATTAACAAAAATTCAACTGAGTACCTCAAAATGAGGAGCTCTGAAGCCTAAGGATACACCCTGGGATTCGGTCCTGCCAGCTCGAACTAAGAGCTTTCTGGCGGCTAAGGTTTTCTTCTTCCTGTCCGAGCGGCAGAGAATTGCAGTGGTTCTTGTTAACGTGCGCTTGGGAGGTAGTAAACGTGCGCCTCCTGCGATGGACGCCACATTCATAGCAGCGGCAGCCATTGTAAGGACTATTGAATTTCTGTTGGAGAGCATCGTTTCTTTCTTCTGGGCCTCAGCCACTGACAAGGGTAAAAGAGTCCTTTCATTAAAATTGCTAGGGTGTTACTGTAATTTGATTGGATCTTTGATGGTTCCTTAGCATTCTGGAAACTAATGGACTTCATGTTATGGGATCGACTGAGCCCAAAATAGATGGCTACTTCGCCACGACGCCACCATTCATGTCATGCTTCAAGAAAATTTATATATATATATTTGAAATCCAATAAAATATATTTCAATCAAAGCATGATTGAAAAATATAACTCGTTTCAATTGAATATTTTAATAAAAAAACTGAATTTTTTTTTAAATATCAATAGCATAATCATTTTAAGAAAAAAGGGTTATAATTTCTGTTGAATTATGGTTCAAGTATTCCATAATTAAATAGGATCACAAACTTGATAGCTCGTACTAAGAAGCTTCGAACTTTTAGAAAGTAAATCATTTATTAGTTTATTGTTAAATCAAATCGTTGTTCAGATTTCGGTATTTAACCAATTAATTTTTATAGTCTAATTGAAAAAAAAAATAATTAAGAAAAGAATTTTGGAATGCTTTTACCAGCCAAAATGGGACCAATAAAAGAGAATATTACACTGTATATTGGATGGAACTTTGTAAATTTCAAAATTACTGTACCCGAAGTAGCTTTTTTCACTTATACGGAAATTACCTTTTTATTTACAAATATGGCTATACGGCGTTTTTTATTTATGATTTTTGTATTTTTTTAATTTTATTTTATCTATATTTTTTTATTTAAAAAAATTTTATATCATATTTTTAATATACATACACAATAAAATAAATATATACATAATATATATAATATATATACAATATATATTCTACAATATAAATTACATCTACAACATATCTACAACACTTCAACAATGTATGTACAATAAATTTATAATATATTTATATAATATTTATAATATTTATTTATTTTAATTTTTTATTTACGTAATATATGCATAATATTCACACAATATTTAATATCTTTTATATAAAATATACACAACTTAAATAATAAATACATAACATACAGATAACATCTATAATACATCAATAATATCTACGAAATATACACAACACATCTACAATATATCTACTAATATTTGTGTTTTTTTTTTATTTTTTATGTGTATAATATGTAAAATTTATTTAAAAATAAATTTAATATATTTTTATTAATATATTTTTATATATTTTATTTTATTTTTATTTTTTTAGTGTTACTTATTTTTTATAATTAAAATTAAATTTTTTATTCATAAAAAATATGATTTTTACATGATAAAAATAATTTAAAATATTTATTTTTATTATTTTATTATAATATTTTTATTTAATAGTGAAGTTTGAAAAAAAAGATGAAAATTAAAGTAAAATATTGATTTTAGTGAGGGAGGAAGTATTTTTGAAAAAAGATATTTATTTTAGTGAAGAATAATGTATTTTTAAATTTTTATTTTAATTTTTTATAGAAATATAAATATTTTTAATTTTTATAATATTTTTGAAATTAAAGTTATTTTTTAAAATAGTAATGTAAATGTCCCCAAATAAAATCACTTTATAATCTATATTTTGAGAAATAATGCTATGTTTTTCACTCACTAAAGAACCATATATATATATATATGTATATTATGTCACCGTTACCTTATGAACATAAAATTTATAAAAATTTGTAATTGGTAAAAAAGTTAAACTGTAATAAATCAAGAGAAATATTTTTAACTTTTACTATTAATATGTGTAATTATTACAAATATTATATTACATATTAAAATTTATATTTTACTCCTAATTTACTAAAATTTTCATTTTATTCTATTTGATTTGTCACAGCTTCATACTCATAGCATTTTTCTTCTCTAAAATTAAAAAATATCATCTATTTACTCCTTTCTATAAAAAATTAAATGATTTTAGTTGTTAGTAATAAAAAAAAAAAAAAACCTCTTCTGCTATAAAAATGGTCTCTATACAGTATTTAAGAGAAAGATTTGTTGAATTTGAATGGCTAATACTCTCGTGAATTGATTGGATGAGTCAATAAGTTTTTGCTTTTTAATGTCTTCTTATATAGAAATTTGAGGAAAAGCCATATATGTTGAATTATCGTATATCAATACAAGTGTGGATAATTTTACATCCATCAAATATAAAAATATGATATAATTAAGAGATATTTACACTTTGTATGTATTTTTCTCACCCACTTTGGAGCCTATTTTTTTTTAACAATTATACGGTTTTCGCTTTTCTTTTTTTAAATTTATTTTAAAACGTTGGCTTTTTTATTTTTATATTTTTTTTCGTTTCTTTACTATTTTATTTTATTTATATTTTTTTTTGTCTAAACAAAGTTTTTTATGTTATATTTTTACTATACATATAAAAAATAAATATATACACGATATATATATATTATATATAAAAAACATACTCAATAATATAAAATATATCTACAATATCTAAAATATATCTATAATATATCAACAATACATCTACAAAATAGCTATATAATATTTTTAATATTTATTTAATTTTTTATTCCCAAAATATCCACACAATATTTATATAATATTCATACAACATTCAATAATTTTTATATAAAATATATACAACTTTACTAACAAAAACATAATATACACACAATATCTACAATAAATCTACAAGACACCTACATAATAATTACATAACAACTACATAACAAAATTATGTGTGTATTTTTTATATTTTTTTATATGTATAATATGTAAAATTTATTTAAAAATAAATTAAATAATTTTTATTAATGTATTTTTGTATATTTTATTTTATTTTATTATGTTTTAGTATTATTTATTTTTTATAATTAAAATTAAATTTTTTTATAAAAAATTATAATTTTTATATGATGAAAAATAATTTAAAATATTAATTTTATTATTTTATTATAATTTTTTATTTAATAGTGAAGTTTAAAAAAATAAAAATTTAAAGTAAAATATTGATTGTATTGAGGGAAGATATATATTTTTTTAAAAAAATTATTTTATTGAAAAATGAGATATTTTTAAAATTTTTTACTAACTTTTTATAAAAATGTAAATATTTTTAGCTTTTATAGTATTTTTATAATAAAAGATTTTTTTAAGTAGTTATATAAATGTTCCTATAATTAATATAGAAATTGACTTTTTATTTTTAATAGTTAGCTTATAAAATTAACTCAACTAAATTTATATAAAAAATTTATTAACTCAAATCAATATTATATAAAAAATTTGATAAGTTATATTGATGTGGAATACTATTTAACTTTTGTTATGTAATTAATTATCAGAATTGCTTAAATTTGTTGTGTGAAAAAAAAATTATAAAAATATTAAATTAAAAAGTTGAAATTTTCAAATATTAAAATTTATATATATATATATATATATTTAAAAATAACATATATTAAGTTTGACACTAAACACAATACAGCTGAAGTAATTTACCCATGAAAGAGAGAAATAGGAATTGTTTATTCTTGGAAGGGAAGGGAAGATTACGTCTATGTCTATGTATGCATAAATTTTGAGATTAAAAAACAAAAATTAGTGAATAAATAATTGAATTGATAAATAAAAAACCATGATATGATGCCATTTTCTATATATATATAAATATAACGAGACAATATAATATATATATATATATATATATTTCCAAAAACTCTTATTTTGTGGATGGACATTCAAATTTCGGTGGATAATCAAACTTTTGAGCAACTCTAATAAATTAGAATGATTGTTAAATAAAATGAAATAAAATAATAATTAAAATTTATAAGTTTTATATTATATGTTAAGTGAACTTTTTAAATATTAATGAGAAGAGAAATTATATGAGCAGGGGAATTATAATTCCATTACTTGCTAAAATTAACGAAAAGATCAAACATTTCCAAATACTCATTTTGTTTTCTGTGATTTTAGAAAATTGTATTTTATTATTTTAAAAAATAAATAAATATTATATTTTTTTTCAATTTTATGCTTATTTTTGAACTCTAATGGTAAACTTCATTAATGCAAATCAGAATAAAATGCATCAACAAAAGATATTGGGAAATTAACAATTAATGCAGTAGGCTCAGCCAAAGAATAAGAAATTCTAACTAATTTATGATCGTCTCAGATGATTATATTATTCTGTTAGAGGTCCCTTTGGAAAGTAAAAAAGTGCACTTAATTACTTACCTCATTATTAATTCGTATGAGAAAATGTAAATAATTTATTTAATATTTACTAAATATTATTAAACGTAAATTGCCATAATATGTTTAGAACTTTGAAATTTATTAATACCCGGCACTTCAGTTTTTAATATTAATATACTTGAATTATTTATATTATAAATTATATGTTTATAAACATTCTTATATGTATAGTTACACAAAATATAAATCAAATAAAAAAAAATATTTATGTGTTATTTTTAAAATTTTCTGATCTCAAATCTTACTTATTATCTATTGAGACAATATAAAATTTATAAATTATTGTATATATATTATTTACAATATTTCAATTTCACAAAAATTTCCATTATTGTTAAAGTAATTTAAAACAGTAAATATTAAAATACTATTTTTTTTAGTTATTCAATTATCAATAATTTTTCTTCTACTTAAAAGATAAACATTACAAAAGGTTCGAATCATCGATAAAGCTTGCAAGTTGCAGCCAAACATATTTAAACTACATAGCTCGTGCGCATGCGCAAATCATAATTTTATTTTTGCAATAGAGTTTTAAACTCAAAAATAAATTAATAACTATTAAATTTAATTTTATAAAAAATTTAGATATATTTTACTATATCAAATTAATCGGAAGTTCAGTTCAAAAAAAAATTGCAAATTGCAAACAAAAGAGGATTTACTTTAAAGCGTAATTACAGAACTAATTCATACTTTTATAAAATTATAATTAGTTCTTAACCTTATCGCCATGGCCAACATGATGATAAATATTCAAGAAGCTGAGAGAGAAAAGAAAAAGAAATTATTCTAATTATTATTATTGTTATAATTGAAGGAGGACCCACAATATATCAATTAATCTACAGAGATTATTTTTTTGTTTTTTTGAACTGTAATGTACAGAGAATTAAACCATAGACAAACTTGATCAAGAAGTGAATGGTTGAGATCAATCAGATGTATACACTTACGAAGTCATAAATTTATATAAAACTGTTTAATGAATAGCTGTTAGATTAGATTACTCCAAGGTCAAATATAATGTCGCGATCAATGTATTACTAAATAAAATGAATATTTAAAAAAACATAATCTGATGTAATAATATATTTAAATAAAATTAATATTAATAATACTAAAAATTTGGAGTTCAAAATCAACCCACAGAGTAACCCAATATCAGAATCTTTATTATTATTATTATTATTAAACAACATACAGAATTGCAAGAATTTTTTCTCTGCAGAGAGTATCATTGGATCAAATTAAGTTTGTTAATTATAGAGTTAGAATCAATTAAAGAAACCCAGTTGTGATTAGTTATTATATATAGAAATATTCAAGAACCAAGAATCTTAAGAGATGAAGAGAAGAAGAGAAATGGAGAAGACTTCAGAGATAAAATCTGCCATTGAAGAACTTTCTTTACTGAACCAATTCAAAAATAGTGCTGATGATCATCATGAATCTGCTCATATACCTACAAGGACTTTTTTATATATCTGCAATTTGGTTATTCAAGTTCTTGGTTAGTTACTTTCTCTGTTCTTTTTATCTCTGTTTATGATTTTTTATTATAATGTTATTACCTTAAATTTCTGGGTTTTTTGTTTGCTCGTATGAAGATAATATAGGTCCAACAATGGCAGTTTTGAGACAAGACATCAACCAGAATATTCAAGTAAGAAAAGAAGAAGTAAAGAATCTCTAAAATGCCTTTAATTCTTCTTAATTATTTTTATATTTATCTTCATACTGTTGACTATTTTTTATTTATTATTATGACAAAAACACCCTCCGTTACATTTCAGCAACTTTTCATTCTTGTCGTCATCTCTCAATCAGTCTATGGTCATTTCTGTCCATGTCTTTAATTTGTCATTTTCTTGCTAG
Source organism: Garcia nutans (assembly GCA_947685225.1). Taxonomy (NCBI): domain Eukaryota; kingdom Viridiplantae; phylum Streptophyta; class Magnoliopsida; order Malpighiales; family Euphorbiaceae; genus Garcia; species Garcia nutans. Next base: position 38,364,706 of record CANTUV010000019.1, on the reverse strand, counting down.
TGAAAAAATTTGCCCTTTTCTTTTATTTTGTGTTCTAATAATTTTCTTGCTTTGTGTTTTCTACAGAGATTATAAATGCAGTGTGATTCTGATCCTTCTTTATACAGTGTTATTAACATTAATTGCAATTAAATGATTGATTGATCAAATCTGTTGGCTTATATAATGACTGACATGTAGAAATGATAACATCAATCAACATTAATTAGAATACTTGTATGCTTGACCTTTTTCAATTATTGGCTTTTACAATTAATGTTAATTAAAGCTGTATATGTAAAAAATATATTAGTTCTGGATTTAAATTCACCATATAGCAAGTATTATCTGTGTTTCAATATAATTATTATTTTAAATATAATTTTAGAGTCATAATTTTATTTTAAAATATTTGAGTTCAATAATTTTAAGATAAAATTTTAATATTATTTATTAATTTATTTTTTATATTTAAAGAATAGGAAAAAGTCCTTTGTAAAGAATAGGAAATCTTCTTCTTTGCAATTTCAAGAACCTTTCTGCACTCAATTTTGCTCCGCAAATAATTTTCTTTTTTATTTTTCAATATTTTTAAATGATATCTACTAATAATTAGCTTTACTGTACAGATTTATTAACTTCAATTGCTTGATCACTGATGATAGACAGAGACGAGTTTGGACCTTTGTAATAATAAATAAGAGGAAAGGGCAACGACATATCGTTTATGGCTGAGCGACGAGTCATTTCTTTGAACCCATCTTCTTCACTTGTCGCTCAAGAGGAAAAATAAATATTTGGGCTTATTTGGGCTTTCAGATGGACGAAGATCAATTAGGCTTCTAAATTAGGTGACAGAAAACCGCTAGACGCTAGTCGTCTTCTTCAACATAAACTGCAATTTTAGAATCACTCCCTAAAATCTGAATCTTTATGAGCTGTGTTACACATAATAATGATTCAACTAAATTCTAATCACAAGAAGTGTTTGCAATTTCATTTTCTTTGTTTTTGGTGAGTTCTTTCTTTCTTTCTTTCTTTCTCGTCCTTGTTTTTCCGAATTCCTTCTGAAATTTCCCTACTTCATTGACTTTCTTATTCTAAATCCGAATATGGTCCTGGATATGTATGATTCCCCTTTACCAAGCTACAAACTTTATCCACTGATATATTGAAATTGTTTCGTTAGTCTTGAATTATACAATTGAATCATAGTACATTTACTTAATTTCTTAATTTTCTCATATGGGATAATGGGTACAATTTTAAATTGATTATAGCTGGCAAAGCTCTGTAAATTTGCATCTTTTTATATTTATGGTCTGATTGCTTCAGATTTATTTTTCCAAATTCGCGTCTGGGTATGCTTGATTTCCTTCAATATCGCAGCTTGTTAGCTGAATTTGCTTTATAATGAACATATATGCAAATAGGCCCAAATCTTTCAATGCATATCCCAGAGGTTAATTCGATTTAGAATCAGGGACCATCAAAAGACCTAGAATGTCTAAAAATACCCCCCTTTCAGACCATCTCCAACTTTAGAATAGCACAGCGATTTTATTCCAACACTGTGTTATTACTGTAATAATTTGAATATTTGCTACAGTAGTGCGTTATATATGGCGAACCACTATAACAACGCTAATTTTTTTTACTGTTTTGTTAATGAATTTTTATTATTAATGTTTAAATAATATATTTTTATATTTAATATATTATTATTTATATCTAATATATGTATTTATTTCATTTATTAGATCCTAATTTTTTTAATTTATATAATATATTGTATTATTAATTTATTTTATATTTTTAATAATTGTAAAAATTTAATTGGTATTAATATAATATTAAATATATGTTGTATTATAATAAATTATTTATTTATGATTTTTTTTTGTATAGAAATAGTGATATTATATATATATTATAATTTAAAAATAACAAGCAATATACATCATTAACTTAATTAAAAATACAGCATAATAAAAGAGTACTAAAAAATAATATAATATTAATGAGAGAGAAGAATATGAAAAAAATATTTTTTTTGGTGTTAAAAATGGTGTAAATGATTGGAAATAATATTATGCTATTTTAGTGTTTTATATTAAAATAGTGTAAAAAATGATGCAAACCGTTGGATAAGATCTCACCCATTCAAAATGCTCAAATCTTTGGCTAACCGGTTTCATTACTATTACAAGTTGCACCCAGTTCTTGTATTTGTCGTTTCCTTGTCTTTGGGGATCACTATTCTAATTGTTTTGTCTCTATATGAAAGCCGGTATCGAACAATGAATAATTACTCCAAATTGAATTTGGATTCAAATGATTATCCTTTGGCTAAGCTTAAAAATCTTGTAATGGTTGCTGGGCATTCGGTCTATACCAGCAGTAGTTGTGGAAAAGTAGACAAGGAGGATTCTTGGTTTTTGGAGTCTTATCAGAGGAACCCAGGTCAGGCTGCTACTTTTATAACTCATATACAGGAAGGAATTGAAATTGCAGCAAAGGACGACGGGGCTTTGCTATTGTTTAGTGGTGATGAGAGTCGAAAAGAAGCTGGTCCTCGCAGTGAAGCACAGAGTTATTGGACTGTTGCTGAATCAAAAGGATGGTTCGGTGAGTTTTTGTGCTTCTTTCATCTATTATGTTGTCTTTATTATTACTAGTAGAATGTAGAAAAGGCTCATAGAACTTGGGACTACCAATTTTGGATTCTTCTAGATGAATGCTACGAGGCTGTTTAACAAAGAGAATGCTGCTGTATTTATTGATTGCTCAGTTGATTTTTGCTCATTATGCCTAAATACAGTTGTTAGTTACTTATATAAGGTTGCAGTTTTTCTTGTCTCGGTTACTTGTATAAGGTTGTTGGTTTTCTTGTCTTGTGATCGTGGATTCCCATCTGGTGACATGGAAATTCTATTAATAAATCATTTGCTTTTTAATTAGTCCAGTGGCCAGCAAGCACTGATTAGAATCTAACAATGACTTGAACAAACCAATCTTCAAGTTGAAACCCCCTGTTTTTTTTTTGCCATAATCAGATTTCCAATTTTTATATGGTAAGGTATGGCTGAGAGGGCATTTAATGGAGGATGTAAAAGAAAGAAATTTAGAAAAATAAATGTAATAAAACATAAGGCATCCCCCAATAAACTCTTTAACTCTATGATGCTTATTGGAATAATATAAGATTATTCAATCTTATATGAATCTTAACAGAAGCCGCTATTTGATCAAAGTGAATCTTGAGGGAAAATGCTATGATGCTCTTTTGATGAAAGGGAACTTACAGTTCCTCATATATGCTACATCTGCCACTCTACTTTATATGCCAAAATATGAAACTTGGTCGCCAGTCCTTCAAATTATTTTGTACTGTCACTTTATTTGAAATGTTAGGCAACATTTTCAACTGACCTTGTCAAATGAATTCTAGCTTACAAGAATCTAGCTAGTTATGCATTACCAGCTTGCAGTTACTTTGGTAGGTTAGCAATTATTAAGATTTCTAATTGTGCAACAATGAGGTTGAGTTGTGACACAGATCTATTTTGAATGGTTTAGAAGTTGCTGATAGTTTAAATTAAATGTGTTTTTATTGTTCTAGGAAGAGGTTAGAGCACTTCTTTAGACAAAATTGGCCAGGTATTTGGACTTTGCCATTTTACAATCATTTCATTTCTTTCAATGTTTCATTTGCATCTTTATAGAAAGCAGGCAGCGTACTTTTATTCAAAGTGATTTTGTTTGTTTATTATTGGCAATTTTGCATTTAAGTTGGTTTTCTGCCAATTCATAAACTTACTTATGATAGAAAAAAAAATGAAAATAGGCATCTGAATGGTGGAAACGCTAATCATATAGTGGTCACCAGCTTATTACCTTTGTTCACTACTGCTTATAGCCCATATGGTATATTCAAATTCCTTCTGTACCCCTCATCCTTTTTGGCATATAATTTAATCTCCTATTGGCCATGAAATCATATATTAAGAATCCAACGTCTCTTTTCTGCTACCTAAACTGTTCACTGTATGAACCAGTATTCCCTTGTAATCACAGCTTTGGTGTTATCAACGGTGGTGTTTGTCTAAAATAAGACTATAAAGTTTAAATTGCTAAATATTGATTGTTCTGTCATTAAAATGTGTAATTGTCAGGCAATGAAGAAAGCGTGAGATGGAGGGCATTGACGGAAGAGCATGCAAGAGATAGCTTTGAGAATCTTCTTTTTAGTGTGTGCCGGTTTCGTGAGCTTACTGGCACATATCCTCAAAATATAACTGCAAGTACATTATGTTCCAGGTTTTTGTTTCTTTTCTTTGGAGGTTGTGCCAGTGCAAATTATTACATGCTTTGCAAGAGAAGCAACAGAAAAAAGCATCTAGTCTATTGTCATAACACAACAGTGATAGCCACCCATAAGAAAGAGAGGGATCTTCCATCTGTATCATATTTTTATGATGATGAAAAACTAGAGCATTTCTCGATACCAAGTTTAGCTTACATAACCCCAAAAAAGAAAATAAGAATGCAGCAGCTTGATTCCTTTTCTTGCCATGTTAAATTCTTTTTCTAATTTCATTGTTTTTGAGAGCTAGGTTGTCAGTTATGATTTCAAGAAAGACAGATTTGCACACCTGCATCGATCTGCAATCGGCTTTCTGGAATCAAGATTCTTTTACTCTGGCACCCCAGCATTTTCAACTTCCAAAGAAGCAGCTTTGAAAGGTGAGGCATTGGTGAGGACTCAATTTCAAGAAGATCCATATGGATGTCGAGGAACACTACGGCGTCAAAAACTTGGGCGTGATCCCTTTCATCAATCAGTTCCATATCCTAACGGTTGCCCTGAAATTGAAGGTTTATTCATGTGAACCATGTAAATAGGGGTATCTTTGTAAATACATAGGGCTTATACTTATAACCTAAGTGAACTACATATATAAGCTATCTTGGTGCTTAGGGGACAGTGAGGACGGCTAACCATATTTTCTTTCTTTCTTGTTTGTTTCTCATATTGTCTATCATGGTATCAGAGAGGGATTACGTCATTATCGATTTTGCTTAACCAATTGCATCTCTACATTGTTTTTTTTTTCTTTCTCTTCTGTTTCCAATTCTGATTTGAAACTTGAAGTTCTGCAGTCCGTTTCCTTTCTTTTCCCGTTTATTCTATTTCTTCGAATGGCATCTGATAAAGGGGAAATTCTTGCTGTTAAATTTGATGGTAGTAATTATCCTATTTGGAGGTTCCACTTCCAATATTTTGTTCAAGGAAAGGGTCTTTGGGGTCATATTGATGGCTCAATTACCAAACCTACTGCTGCTGGAAAAGAATCTACAGAATGGCAAACTAATGATGCACGGATTATCTCTTGGATCCTGAGTTCAGTGGCTGTCAATATTGGTTCATCTCTAAGAGGCTTGAGCTCTGCAAAGAGGATGTGGGATACTCTTACTAAGGTATACCAACAAAGCAATTTTGCACGTAAGTTCCAAATTGAACATGAGATTTTTCAATTCTCTCAGGGAGATAAAAATATTCATGAATATTATGCTGGGTTCTTGTCTTTATGGACTGATCTTGAGGTTGCTAGTATGTTAAATGTACAAAATGATTGTTGTGTTCAGAGTTTACAAACTTTGTGTGATGAAAGGAAAGTTATGCAATTTCTCATGAAACTTCGGCCGGATTTTGAAAGTCTTAGAGCTAATATTTTGAATCGAGCAACACTTCCTGATATGGATTCCGTTTTGAATGAGTTATTGAGAGAAGAAACTCGTTTGCATACTCAAGCTTCTTTGGAAAATAAACAGGGGCAGGATTTAGTATTTGTTGCTAATCGAACTAAAAATAGACAAGTTCAGCGAGATTGGTCGAAGGTTCAGTGCCATGAATGTAAAGAATATGGTCATGTGGTTTCTCATTGCCGGAAGAAGAATTTTTGTGTTTACTGTAAAGCACAAGGACATATTGTTCCTGATTGCCCTGTGAAGAAATCAAGGGGAACATCAAACACTCCACGGGCATATCATACATCTTCAACTGAGCAGAGTGAGCATGTAACTGCTTCCTCCACCATGCTCCCTGCTGATGTGAAAAGCCTGGTAGAGAGCACTGTGTCCACCGCTATTTCATCCGCATTTTCTGCTATTGGAATATCCGGTAAGAATTTATTTCCTAATTCCTTGCCTTGGATTATAGATTCAGCTTGCACCAATCATATGATAGGTTCTTATCCTCAAGATATGTCGTTCAAGCCTTTTACTGGAATGAATAAAATTCTTGCTGCTAATGGTGATAAACTTGATATTGTGGGTACCAAAGATTTTTCTTTAACTCTATCTTCCACTTCTACCTTACCTTTGCCAAATGTTCAGCTTGTTCCTAAACTTACTGCAAATCTTGTATCTGTTGGACAATTGGTTGATGATACTGATGATACTGTTGTTTCCTTTTTCCGTAATGGATGTATTATTCAGGACCTGCACACTGGGGAGGTGAGAGGGAAGGGGCGTAGGATGGGCCGTTTGTTCACATTGGATACACAGCAACCTGTTTCAAATTCTGGAAATTCTTCCCATTGTTTTTCTGCTTTAAATTCATCTAGCAATGACTTTAATAATGTATGGCATTTGTGGCATAAACGTCTTGGTCACCCGAATTCTGAGAAAACTGATTTGTTATTTCATTATGGATTATTGAATACAAAATTTCAGTCTCTTTCTTCAGTTGTAAAATCTTGTTCTATATGTTCTTTACATAAAAGTAGTGTTATGCCTTTTGCATCTAGAAGTAGTACTGCTATTGCTTCTTTCGATATTGTGCATACAAATGTTTGGGGGCCTGCTCCTTGTACTTCTCGTATGGGTTTTCGATATTTTCTGCTTTTTATTGATGATTATACCCGTCATACATGGATATATTTTCTAAGAAAAAAATATGAGGTTTTTCCTTATTTCAGAATTTTTAGAGCTATGGTTGCCACACAATTCTCCAAAAATATAAAAATTCTTCGATCTGATTCAGGGGGTGAATATATTGATGGTGATTTTAAGAGTTACTTGGATACTCATGGGATTTTAAGTCAATACTCATGTCCTGGAACACCTCAACAAAACGGTGTTTCAGAAAGAAAGAATCGTCATATTCTTGCTGTTGTTAGAACACTCTTAAGTGAATCTCGTGTTCCATTTCATTTTTGGGTTGAAGCTGCTACTACAGCTGTTTATCTCATTAATCGTCTCCCTACTTCAGTTTTGAATCATATTTCTCCTTTTGAGGTTCTTTATAAACGTCCACCGGATTACTCCAATCTTCATGTTTTTGGGTGTACATGTTTTGTTCATTTACCTCCTCATGAGCGTACTAAGTTCTCCTGTCAAGCTGCCAAATGCGTTTTTCTGGGTTATAGTCCTCATCATAAGGGTTTTCTATGTTATGATCCTACTCTTCGTAGAATTAGAATTTCCAGGAATGTTATTTTCTTTGAATCAATTCCGTTTTTTGGTTCTATTGCTTCCAATGCCACTTCTTCTGTTACTTTACATGATTTTGATTCAGGCTCTTCTAGTTCAGTTTCAGATAGCAATGACACATCCAATTCGCCTTCTCCTCTCTCCTCATATGACAGTTCTACATCCGATGCCTCCATACCACATGTGAGTGTTTCTTCAGAACCTTTACCTGTTTTACCTAGTACTGATATGGTAACTAATCCTATACGCCGTTCTACACGGCCTTCACATCCACCTTCCCGATTTGCTGATTCACCATATAGTGCTTTATCTACTGTTCTTGAAACTGTGCAAATTCCTAGGGCTTATAAGCAGGCTGCTGAGCAAACATGTTGGCAAGAGGCTATGGATGCTGAAATCCAAGCTTTAATTGAGAATGATACTTGGGAAATGACCTCTCTTCCTAAAAATGCTATAGCTATTGGTAGCAAATGGGTCTACAGTGTCAAATTAAAGTCAGATGGGAGTCTTGATAGGTATAAAGCCCGTTTGGTTGCTCAAGGGTATACTCAAGAATATGGAATTGATTATAATGAAACATTTGCTCCTGTCATTCGGATGACTATGGTGCGAGCAGTTCTTGCATTATCTGCTATACGTCAATGGCCAATCTTTCAGATGGATGTTAAAAATGCATTCTTACATGGTACTTTGACAGAGACAATTTTTATGAAACCTCCTCCAGGTTACTCTTCTGATGGGAATCTTGTGTGTAAATTAAAAAAGTCTCTGTATGGTTTGAAACAAGCTCCGAGAGCTTGGTTTGCTCGATTTCGTGATGTTATGATCAATGCAGGGTTCGTACAGAGTGGTCATGATTCCTCATTGTTTATTGGGTCCCATGCTCGAGGTTTGATATTTCTTCTTCTCTATGTTGATGAGATTCTTATTACTGGTGATGATGCAATTGGTGTTCAACAATTGAAATGTTTACTTGAGAAATCTTTTAAAATGAAGGATCTTGGACTTGTCACCTACTTTCTTGGCTTAGAAATCCAACATTCTTCTGATGGTTACTTTGTTAATCAAAGAAAGTATGCTCAGGATCTCATTCAGCTTGCAAATCTTACAGATGATAAACAGGTTGATACTCCAATGGAGCTCAATGTGAAATATTCTAAGACTGCAGGTACCACTCTTTCAGACCCTACTCTGTATCGACAGTTGGTTGGTAGCCTCATTTATCTTACCACAACTAGACCTGATATCTCTCATGCGGTTCAAGTTGTTAGTCAGTTTGTATCTTCACCGTGTCAACTTCATCTCATAGCAGTTCATCGAATTATTCGATATCTTCGAAGTACAGTATCTAGGGGTATCTTCTTTTCATCAGCTTCTTCTCTTCAACTTCGTGCCTATGCTGATGCCGATTGGGCTGGGTGCCCTGATACGAGGCGTTCTACTACAGGTTGGTGTGTATTTCCTGGTGATTCTCTCATTTCTTGGAAATGTAAGAAACAACCAACAGTATCCAAATCCTCTACCGAAGCAGAATATCGTGCTATGTCTTCTACATGCAGTGAGATTGTTTGGTTACAACGACTCTTTAAGGATCTTGGTGTTTGCATTCCTAGTCCTATACCACTTTATGCCGATAATATTAGTGCAATTCGGATTGGAACCAACCCTGTGTTTCATGAACGCACAAAGCATATAGAAGTTGATTGTCATTTTATTCGTGATCAGCTCAATGCTGGCCTCATTTCCTTGCCTCACATTTCCTCAAAGCTTCAACTTGCCGATCTCTTCACCAAGACTATGACTAAAGCTCGACATGATTTTCTTGTTAGCAAACTAATGTTGTTCCCACATCAGTTTGAGGGGGGATGTGAACCATGTAAATAGGGGTATCTTTGTAAATACATAGGGCTTATACTTATAACCTAAGTGAACTACATATATAAGCTATCTTGGTGCTTAGGGGACAGTGAGGACGGCTAACCATATTTTCTTTCTTTCTTGTTTGTTTCTCATATTGTCTATCAATTCAAATATTGCGGAGCAGCTCCTTATCCAGGTTCCCTTCCTTGGAGTTAGCAGTACTAACCATAATATGATGTCTTAATCCTTATTATAGGTATAGGATAAACGAGCTAGAAATCTTATAGAGCTAAATGTTTGTCTACTTGATAATGTATTCTTCCCCGTTTTTGTTATATATCGTCTTCTTACAAACAAATTCTAGAAAGACATTTTGCATTATGTTTGCTGGGAAATTTGATATCAAAATTCAAAGGCAACCATTGCTTTGAGATACCTGAAATTGCTTCCTTTGTGGCTTTAAGGCATTCTACTTTACATTTCATGGTGCAAGATGTCGCACCTTCTCTTTAGGTGACAAATTAAAAGGTTAGTTTAATGATGTCGTAACTCCTGAATATTAAGTGCTATTCCGATTTAATCAAATTAAAATATAAATTTAAAAATTATTGATTTCCATTGTATCCTAGTGATATGAACACATGTATATGCTTATAGAACGTTAAAATTGAAGTAAAAATATCATTACAATCTGCTATTTTAGTCTAAATCACTTAATTGTATTTATATTCTTTTTCAATTTGAATGGTGTATTAGCACGGATAAATGTGTCGAGCACTTGAAATATAAAATCAAATCAATTCATATGTTCATTTATTAATCTGATAAAGTTGAACAGATATGTATGATAAAATTGCAAAAATTAATATGTACCATGCATTTTTTCACAAAAAAAAAATTATAAATAGAAAAAGATGTGGTGAACATTAAAATAAAGAAAATCAAACAAAGGATGTGGTGAACATTAAAATAAAGAAAAATCAAACAATCATATTCCATTTAATTTTGACATTTGCAATTTTTTGCAAGTAATAATCTACCGAGCACACCGTAAAAGAAAAAAAGTGCTGCTTTGATTCTTATGGTTCAAAGAATCATACTGCTAGTTATAATATTATACTCTTCTATGTACCAAATTCAATGGACAATGTCAATTGGTACAGGAAAATGACCCTTTTGTTTTTTTTGGTACAGGAAAATGACTTATTTAATGCATGTAGCCGCCAACGACACTGAAGTTGTGAGGCAATGTTATATTATTTAGTTTTAATCATAATTAATAATGGGTTGGTAGATTTAGTAGAGCAAAAAAATTATCATTTAAATAAAAAAAAATCTTACTTTAATACTGCCAAAGAAATATTCATTCAACTGCTGAATTATTTATATAAAAAAAATGACTCAACATATTATTTAACGAGTCAACAGAATCACTGATTTTATTTATTTGGCAACATATCTCAGAAATAAAACTTTATTGGCACTAGTAAAAGCTCATGAGCTCAATATAGTGAATTTTCATGTAAAAATTAAAAACACAGCTATGGTTGTCTTTCGTCTAGCCAAATAGAGAAGTACATGAGCTACCCAGTGCCCTTCAGGAAAGGACAGGTGCTTGAAGCTGCAGCATCTATAGTTGAATCATCCATAGCACTAGCAGCACCTTTCATAAGACCTCCAAGCAATTCTGTACCATTCATAAAGATCTCTACCTTCTCAATTTTCATATTTTCATCCACCTGTTTGTATTTTTCCACAAAACAATGATATTTAATTTAGCTGTTGATAATTAGAGCAATTCGTTCTGGTAAGATAAGTAAGAAATACTCAAATATATTTATACCTCAAAAATGGCCATGCCATAAATTTCTACCAATTCTCCTGTAGGAGCGTAGCCCTTGAAAGGACCTTCCATGTAACCCCAATGCCTAAACTTGTATGAAATCACTGGTGGACCTGAATAAACTTGAATAACCTCTATAGCAAATCCTCTTCGAAAAGCTGTTGTAAAAGCTACATGAGCTGTGTCCATAGTTTCCTTGTCAGGGTCATACGCCCTATACTTCACTGGTAAAGAGGTCTGCAAAAAGACATTGTACCCTCCACCAAGCTTCCTCTTTTCTTCCAAAGTTACAGGTTTTCTTCCTACACCGATCTTCAATTAATTAGTCAAAATTTATCATCAATAGATCCTGTTTTTTCTTCATATAAACTAGCACTTAAACTACTCGGTGAAAGTTCAATAATATTATTCTGAACTGAGCCAAAACTAATTAAGTTGTGGATATTCTTAGATTTTAATTACCATTTAAGATAAAGGTATACTTCTTTGGATCAACTGATTTATAATCATCAAAGCAAGTCTTGTGAAACATCTCCATCTCCCATGTCTTCAAAAGGTTTTGAACTTTTTCTTCTAATGAACCTTCAGGCCATACCTTTAATAAACAATTAAATCAAATTACTATTATTAGAACTGCTCCAAAAATGGACATTTATGCAATAAAAATTCAAAAAAAAAAGAGAATTAATTAACTTATTTAAGGATATAGTAATTAATTAGTTAAATGACCTTAGTTCTTCCTTCTTCAAAGAGTTTGTTAACAACATCATAGTTTGGAGGAGCACCAAACCTCCATTTGGTGTTCTTCTCTCCTTCTCCATGTAAGTAAGAACGATATTTGTCTCCTTCAACAACTGCAGCTTCCATAATTAATTTTAGCGAACAAGAAAAGTCCCTCTTAATTATCTCTTATTGTTCAATCTGAATTTTCTGTGCTGCAAAAGGAACCTTTTATAAAGGCAAAGCGTGGTAGTTCGTCATTAGTCAACATTGCCACACAAACAATCATTTTGTAAGGATATTTTTCTTGTTTCTCAAGTTGAATATTCCTTTTGTAATGTATCTATCAAAATTTTCAATTTTTTACGGAACAAAATTTCAGTATTAACATTTAAAAAAATAAATGTGTTGGATATCTTTTTTGAATCAAAATGTGTTGGATATCTTGTTATATCTAAACTATGTAAATTTATTAGATATGTATAAAAATTTTGATTCTAATTTAGAAATTTAAACGTGATTTATGAAGTCAATAAAAATTTATTAATAGAGTGCTAAAATTTTTATTGAAAAATTTTCTAATAACATAAATAATGAGAATAAAAGAATATTATAGCCAATTATAAAGATAATACAAGTCGTTGGAAATACAAATACATAAAAAAAAAAGATGAGTCTAATTATTAGAAAGAATAATATTATTAATTAGATTCATTATCTATTTTACAGCTGGGCATGGAGAAGGGATTTCTCAAAAAATCCTTAGTTTCTATAATTTTTCCTCCTATGTACGGATCCCTATCCTCAATTTCTTGGAGGCTCATTGACATGTAATTTCATAAATATTACATAAATTATATATATAAGTGATGTTAGGATTCGAGTTAATAGTAATAAAGTGCTTTGTTTATTATGGTTCAAAGAATCATACAGCTAATGATAATATTATACTCTTCCATGTACCAAATTCAATAGACAATTGATAAGGAAAATGACTTTTTTAATACCTAGCGGCTGGCTACACTGAAGTAATGAAGCAATCTTATATTATTTAGTTTTAATAATAATGGTTTGTTTGGTGGATTTAGAAATTTAATATTTTGACCAAAAAATTTCTCAATTAAATAAAAATGTCTTCTTGTTGAATCATTCAATATCTGAAATATTACTTAATTAATTCGAATTTGAGTATTGTGGAGATTTCAAAGGAGACAACTCTTCGACCAGAATTTTTTTATTCACAAAACTCAGAATCTAAAATTTTATTCAAAGGACAATAAGTCTTTTATCACTTCTATCAATATATATTAATAAAAAAAATATCTTGCTTTAATACTGCCAAAGAAACATTCAACTATTCAATTATTTATATAACAGAAAATTTAAAACACTTAACTACAGGATTATTTAATGATTACAAAGATTCAAACTGGAGTGTATTATTAGTCTACCTTTTTTTATTAACTACATGAAAGAGAGAGGGGCATTTACACCTCAAACTTAATATGTAAGCAGGAATAGCACACACTTCTTACTGTTAAATTACACTTTAGCCTACTTTTTTTATTAACTACATAAAAGAGAGAGGGACATTTACACCTCAAACTTGATATCTAAGCTGAAATAGTACACACTCCTCGCTATTAAGTTGCACTTTAGCATACTTTATTTATTAGTAATCTTTATTAGCACTGGTAAAACCGCATGAACCCTGCACAGAGATTTTTTAACGTAAAATAACATCTTTCACATGGCCATGCAGAGAAGTACATGAGCTACCCCGTGCCCTTCAAGAAAGGGCAGGTGCTTGAAGCTGCGGCATCTAATATAGTTGAATCATCTATAACAGAACCTTTCATAAGACCTCCAAGCAAGTCTGTACCATTCATAAAGATCTCCACCTTCAAAATTTTCATATTTTCATCCACCTGTTTTTTATTTTTTGCAAAACAAATGATATTTAATTTAGCTGTTGAGAAGGGCGCAATTCGTTCTTCTGATGAAATAAATAAAGAAAAATGCAAATATATATTATACCTCAAAAATGGCCATGCCAAAAATTTCAACCAATTCCCCAGTTGGAGCATGGCCCTTGAAAGGACCTTCCTTATAACCCCAGTGCCTAAACTTGTATGAAATCAGTGGAGGACCTGAGTAAACTTGAATAACCTCTATAGCAAATCCTCTTGGAAAAGCTGTTGTAAAGGCTACATGAGCTGTATCAATAGTTTCTTTGTCAGGGTCATATGCCCTATACTTCGCTGGTAAAGAGGTTTGCAAGAAGACATTGTAACCTCCTCCAAGCTTCACTACTTCTTCCAAAGTCAAAGGTTTTCCTCCTGCACTCATATTCTTCAATTAATTAGACTAAATTATAGTCTTTGGTAAATATTGGGTTCTTTTTTTTATGTTTTTCTTTTCTTGTCTTTTATTTTATTCAAGTTTCGACTGCTGTTGGAATTCAAAAATTCATAGCATGTAAATAGCACTTGTGACGGAGGTAGGGGAAAGTTTCATAAAGTATGGGAAGATTAATATTGTGTTTGGAGGAGGTATTTGGAGATTTTATAAAGTATGAGGAAGTAAATGAAGGTTTTTGAAGGGTTAGAAATAAAAGTTTTTCTTCCTTTACATTGCACCTCCAAAATAGAGGTTTTTGGAGGTTTTCTTCTTTTCTTTTCAAACATTATAAAAACCAATATTCTACTCAACTCTATTATACTGTATCTTATTCTACTTTGTTAAATTTTAGAGTACCTTCATCCAAACAAACCTTAGTGAAAGTTCCATAAATAATATATTTTGAAAGGATTTCTATCCTACTGAGCCAATTGTGAATATATGGATTTTAATTACCATTTAGGCTAATGGTAAACTTCTTTGGACAAAAAGATTTAAAATCATCAGAGCAGGTCTTGTGAAACATCTCCATCTCCCATGTCTTCAAAAGGTTTTGAATTTTTTCTTCTAATGAACCTTCAGGCCATACCTTTCATAAACAAGTAAATCAAGTTAATATTATTAGAACTGCTCCAAAAATGGGCATTTATGTAATAAAAATTCACAAAATTGAATAAATTAACTTAATCAAGGATATAGTAATTAATTAATTAATTAACCTTAGTTCTTCCTTCTTCAAAGAGTTTGTCAACAACATCATAGTTTGGAGGATCACCAAACCTCCATTTGGTATTCTTCTCTCCTTCTCCATGCAAGTGATAACGATATTTGTCTCCTGAAGCAGACATAATTAATTAATTTTAGTGAACAAGAAGATCTCTCTTAATGATCTTAATTACTGTCCAATCTGAATTTTTCATGCTACAAAATGAACCTTTATATAGGCAAAGATCAGTAGTTCGTATTAACTTAATCTTTGCCACTACTAGAATAAGTCAACATTAACACAATATCATATTGCAAGGATAACTTTCATTCCTGTCAAATTCAATATTTCTTTTGTAATGTATCTATCAAATTTCAATATTTTTTAGGGAATAAAGTCTCAATATTAACATTAAAAAACATGAATGAATTAGATGTTTTTTCATATCTAAAATATTGTATATTTAGATATAAATTTATGGAAAACCACATTCAAAAAATTAGTTAATGGTATTGATTGTTAATTTTTTTTAATATTTTAAATCCTTTTGACATAAATATTGCTTGTTGATGAATTTAGTTATTTTTAAATTTCATATAATACAAAAAAACAATATTTTTAATAAAGAAAATAAATATTATGAAAAATAAGCAAATAATTTAAAAATCAATTTTCTTAAATGTTATGAATAAGATAACAAAAATATTTATGTGAATTAATTTGATGCGAATAAGAAAACAAATAGTAGAATAGAAATTGAGAAAAATAAAAGAGAGTAAATTAAAATTTAACTTTATTCAACATAATCCTACATCCGTGGACAAAAAAAAATCACTACTAAACTAAAAGATATAAAAATAAAAGGAAGTACTCAAAATTGGTATCCCAATTTCATGGCCTAAAAGCCTCACAATCTCACACAGTTATAATTATAATGTGAGACTAAAATAAAATTAAATACAAAGCATATCTAATTGAGTGCATATGACTTCAATAAAGAGAATATAAATTTTATTTAAAGAATAATTGTTAATTATTTGATAAAAAATAATTTGTCTAATAAATCTTCCTAAATAAGAAATTATATTACAAAAAACACGCTCTTTGTCGATGGAATTTATCAAGAGAATAAAATCTATTTCTATCTACCAAGCGAATGCCAAGCAAAGAGAAGGGAAAAAAAACTAATTAACGAAAATTTGAAATATGATTCTATGAATACTAACTGAGAATATAGATGATAATTGCAGGAGTGTTGGATTTTTTTTAGTGTCTATATGGCCTTTCTATCTTTATTCTTAAAATAAAATCTATTTTTTTAGTGTCTATACCCAATTAACTCTCCTCAAAATGTTGGTTTTTTTTAGTGTCTATCTGTATTCTCAAAATAAAATCTATTTTTTTTAGCGTATGAAACATCAATACAATGTAAAATGTAATCAAACCAGAATTATAAACCATGTTGAGCAGTTGAAATGGAACTTATGGAAACTGAGATCCATGCGCGGTGGGTGTGAAAGATGCCATTTGACTCGCCTTGTCATTAGGAGCCTCAAAATTGCATGCCACTCGCTGCCACTCAATGTTGTTAAGCCAAAATTCTATAGAGAAACTTCGACACTAACTTTTTCGATCTATGTTGTTGATGAGTTCAAGAATTTAAATTGGTATCAATGGAAAGTTCTCACCTAGACAATTTTAAAGCCATCAAAATCACATTAAAAGGATGCATGAATTGTCTGCAACGAGT
The DNA here is from genome assembly GCA_947685225.1 of Garcia nutans. Taxonomy (NCBI): domain Eukaryota; kingdom Viridiplantae; phylum Streptophyta; class Magnoliopsida; order Malpighiales; family Euphorbiaceae; genus Garcia; species Garcia nutans. The sequence goes on along the minus strand of CANTUV010000019.1, from coordinate 38,347,951 downwards.
ATGGATCAGAGAGTATTGTCATCAAATGAATCCATGCAAAGCATGCTTCGTCGTTATCCATCGGCTCACCTCGCCGCCCATTGTTTCATCTGATATCGCAAAAAGCCTGAGGATTTGATAATGATGGCAATGAGACTAGGATGGTCGAAACAGTTGTGGAGGGAGCCGGGAGGGGAATCCTGAGGGGACAAATGCCCCTCTCCCATCAATTTATAATATATATATATATATTTCTATCAAAAAATTTATAAATTATTGTATTTTGCATTATATTGTTTTTAATTTTTAATTAATGAATATTTAGATTTTTATAATTAGATATTTAAATTAATACTAAAATTTTATAATTTAATTATAAATTAGATAAAATTAATGTTCTCATTTAAAATAGTATTTTTATAAAATTTAATTTAATCAAATTATGTAAATAAATTAATAGATTTAATAATTAAAATAAAAAGATGGGTACAAAATATAATAAATTTTAAAAATTTAATAAATAACATAAAATTTTAAAAAGATGTGTACAAAATATAATTAATTTTTAAAATTTAATAAATAATATAAAATTTTAATAGAGAAATTTTTTTTATAGAAATTTATAATAAAAATTTAAATTTTAATATAATATTAAATGATCAAATTTTATCTTTAAATTTGCTTATAATTATTTTTACTTAAAAAATTTATCTTTTTTTTTTACCTAATTCTTGGTTTCGCCAAGGTGTCTGATTCTAGTGCATCCCCCATTTCCTCCTCCATAGGAAGGATAATTTATGATCATCATTTCTGAAAAATTGACTAACTCATTTTATTATTCATGAAGTTTAAATTTTACATCTATCATTCTTGAAGTTAAAAATTTTGTAACAAAATTGCTATCAACCCAAATTATTGTCATTTCCGTTAACGACTCCACGTCAGCTCTTATATAGATCTATTATAAATCTCATTCATCGTCCCTAAAAAATTCTCATAATTTCACCAGTCGTCCTTAAAGAATATTTTAATTTCACTAGTTATCCTTAAATAATCTTTTAATTTCATTTGTTATCCTTAAAGAATTAATTTAAAATTACATATAATTTATGTTGGTGCAATAATTCTATTTTTGGACTTCTTACCTTAAAGATAAATGTCTAATCATCCAAGTAAATCACATATTAATTAGTTTAAGAAATCTTAAATAATTTTTAATTTTTAATTTTTTTTTACATTTGAATGATAATTTTAAATATTTTTTTTATATTTGAATAATAATAATAATTATTCTATTTTTATTTTTTATAAAATAATATTTAATAATTATTATTATTATTTAACTATAAAAATTGAATTATTTACAATTTTTTAATTTGAAAAATTACATAATTATTATTGTAATATTTTTTTTATTTTTTAAATTATTTATAACAATAATTATTATTAATTATAAAGTAATTTTATTTAATAATAAAATAAAATTTATTAATCAGTTTAACAAATTTATTAGTAATTTTTTAAAAAAAATTAAAATTTTTAAAATTACCTAAGTTTAAATAATTTTAAAAATTTTAATTTTTCTACATTTGAATAATAATAACAATTAATTTAAAAAATAATTTAAAAAAATAAAAATATTACAATAATAATTATAGTAAACTAAATTAAATATTATTTAAAAAAATTAAAAATAGAATAATAATTATTATTATTCAAATGTAAAAAAATTATTTAAAATTATTATTTAAATGTAAAAAAATTAAAATTTTAAAATTATTTAAGATTTCTTAAACTAATTAATATGTAATTTGTTTGAATGATTATACATTTATTTTTAAAGTGAAAAATTTAAGAATAGAATCATTGCACCAACAAGAATTACACGTGTTTTTAAATTAATTTTTTAATGATAATAGGTGAAATTAAGATATTATTTAAGAACAACGGGTAAAATTAAGAGATTATTTAGAGACAACTAGTGAAATTAAAATAATTCTTCAAGGACGATAAATAAAATTTATAATGAATTTATTTTAAAAACTGATATAGCACCGTTAACAAATATGACGGCAGTTTAGATTGACGACGGCTTTATTATAAAATTCTTTAATTTCAATGGATGTAAAATTTAAACTTCAAAAATAATAAAGTAAATTAGTCAATTCTTCAATAACGATAAATATAAATTACTCTCTATAAAAATAGTTTGTAAAATATAATATAAATGTATTTATAAAATAAATTAATTAATAGAAAAAATATAATTCCAATGTTACTATAGCAAAGATTAGAACTATAATTTATTTTTATACAGCTAATTGCTATTTTATTTTAAAATAATTAGATCATAATATTAAATAAAAAATTTAATTAACTGTTTTTGTAAAAATATATCATTTATTTTAAAAATAAAATTTAAAATAAATAAAAATTCTGATTATTACAAATCGATAACTTTCTTTCTTCTGCACATTAACGTAACACTCATTGAATCTCAACCACATACTTCATTTATTTATTGAAATGGAGTTATCGGTTATCCCATATATTTATTTATTTTGTATTTACATTCAAATAGAGTTCCAATAAGACAACACCAACTATGACTAGTCAAATAATTGTATTATTAATAATTTTCTCTCTGCAATATTTTTTCATTTCACCTTGCATAAAATTTCTAAATCTAACAACTCCACACTTCTTAAAATGACCAACCACATGCTTTGTTTATTGGTTCAAATAGAGTTATTCCATCTGTTTAATATTTTTTTCGTCTAACAAACATAAACTCACTTAATATTCTATTAGAATTAAAAAATATTAATTATTTTTTATTAAAATTATAAATTTATATATAATTTTTCGATTATATTTTTATTTTAATATAAAATATATTTAATAAATATTATTAAATAAAGACATTATAAAAAAATTATTTAATAACTAATTTATTAAAAAAATTAATGGACTATAATTTAAAATAAAAAAAATAAAATCATCTTTATCAAACAGAGAGAGTTGCAGATTGAATTAGAGAAACAGACAACACCATCCATGCTATGACTCATCAGATAACTGGTAAATTAAAATAATAATATTCTAATCCTTGTTTCTTTTTCAAGTAAAATAAACTAACATCAAGTAAAATAAACTAACATAAATATCTTCAATAACCCTTATTAGATTTATTTGATATGCACTAAGTGTATATATTAAACAATAATAAATATTTAATTTTTATTAAAATATATTTTGTTTTCATTTAAAATTGTTAAATAACCATGATTATTTCAATTTTTTTTATTAAGGTATACTTTAATTCTTATTAAAATGCATTTCATTTCATTGAAATTTGTATTTTGTATTATGCAGATTAACATGTGCCCTTAAATAATCATTTAATTTTGTATTTAAATTCAAATACAGTTCTCCCATACTGAGCCAGAAGTACCAGAAAACACCATCCACGTCAAATATATTGATTATCAAAATTCTTAATTTTATAGTCAGTTTGAGCCAAAAAAATGTTTGTGTTTAATATCTCCAAGAGGTTGGATTAACATATGATCTGGTCAATTTAATCTCATCAACCACGAATCAGAACCAAACTTGCTCTTAAGCTTTCTGCTTTCTCTTGGAAATTTTATCGAACACCTTACAAGCATATCTTTTATTCTAGAATTTAATTGCTCGAGAGATAAAAGCACACTTTATAAATGTCATTAATAATAACTTAGAAACTAACAATTAAATAGAAAACTAGTAGTAGAATAAAAGAGGAACCATCAGAAACCAAAAGTTATCCCCAGAAGCAATAAAAGATTGCTATACGGTCCGCATCATGGTTCAGATCTTCCCATTCAAAGAAGACCCCATCACTTGGTTCCTTACTCCAAATTTATTTTTCAATTTAATAAAAAATAAAAGTTTAAAAAGAAAAATTAATTCATTAAGAAGAGAGGGCTCAGATTTGTATGGGTAGGAGAGATTTATCAGCACATGATTATCAGAGTGGTGCATGACTTTCTCCATCTACTCATCACTGCCCCTGACCGCACCCACACCCAAAACTAAATAAAATTCAATTCAAATCATATCCTATCATCAAATCACTAACAAAACAAGCAAACCTGAACATGGAACTGCTCTTCAGCTGCGGTTCAGCTGCGGTTCAGCTGCTAATATATAGTGATGAAGATTTATCGAAATACCTAACCCTAGCTGCTTCCCTCAAATTTTATGACATTTTTACCCTTGAATATTTTTCAGTATTCCCCATTCATAACGTTTTTATTGTGTACTGGGTCATATGGATTGGGTTCACTATGGCTTCTGGTCAAAAGCCCAACGGAATCATAAGATCTGTAGCTATATTTTACAAATGCGGTTTTTTCAACATATTTAAAAAAAAAAATATCATCTGTTTAATTTTAATTTTTAATTTTAAAAATATTATTTTTTAATTTTTAATTTCAAAAATATTTTTTTCAGAGATATATTTTTAATATGCATCAAGTATATCAAAGATATATTTCATTTTTAAAAATATATATTAAATATATATTCAGTATATTAAAAATAGACTAAAAATATAAATATTTTTCAAAATAAAATTTTAAAATGTGTTATAAAGCATAATTTTCTCTTTACAAATTCAACTTGTCAAATGAAACTCGAATGCCACAAGCATTATAATAAGAGATATTTACAAAACTAACTTAAAAATAAGTTTTATTTTTAAAAATATTATACCTTCTAAAAAGTTTTTAAAAATACCCCATTTATTTTTAAAGCAAGATTTTTTTTTAAAAAATACCTCTTATCTAATTTTAAATAATACGTAACTACAAATTTATTCTTTTTTTAAAATTTACTATTAAATAAAATATCCCAATAAAATAATAAATTTTAATATTTTAAAATATATTTTTAGCTAATAAAATTTATTATTTTTTTATAATTTTTTTAATTTTAATTACAAATAATAAATACATTCAAAAAATTTTAAAAAAGGAAAAATATATAAGAATATATTAATAAAAATTATTAAATTTATTTTTAAATAAATTTTACATATTATAATATTAAAAAAATTAAAAAGATGTTAATTTTATTGTGTAGATACTATATGTATGTTATGTATATATTGTGTAGATGTTGTAGATATTGTTTAGATATTATATTTATATTATGTATTTGTTACGTATGTCATGTGTGTATCATATATATGTTATGTAAATATTATATGTATATAAAATTAAAAATAATAAATAATAAATAATTAAATAATACGTGTAAATATTATGTAGATGATGTGTATATGTTTGGTATATATTATATATATGTTATTGTTTATTTTGTATATATTGTGCATATATTGTGTATACATTATATATATATATATGTGTTTATATTGAAAATATATGAATAAAAAATATATCTATGAATAAAAAATATAAATACAAATAAAAAATTAAAAAAATACAAAACAAAAAAGAAGAAAAAGAAAAATCAGTGTTTTTAACGTATATTTGAAAAAAAAAACCAAAACCGTACTGTTGTAAACAATAAAAAGGTTAGCCGTAGAAATTAAACCCAAAACTAATTTTAGGTTATTTCATGTAATTTCCTCTTATAATAATAGATCCAACCATTTATAACCTAACCAAATATGTATTTTTTTTAATTTAAATATTATTTCAAATTATACAATATTTGAATAATAATTCATTTATTTCTTTCAACCTCATGAGTTGAGGTACTTTTATATTTCCAGTGGAAATATTGTTTACGGATTTGTTTGAATAATGATTCAGTCATATATAATATAATATAGTACAACATAATATGATATTATAAATATTGTATATCATATTTGAAAATATGATATGCTAGTTAAATAAAATATTTTTATTTCATTTAATAATATTTTATAAAATTTTAATATATTATTAAAAATGAAAAATATTTTGCAATTATATATTTAATATTTAAAAAATTATTAATAATATTTTTGAAAGATTTTCTTTTGTACAATTTTTTTTAAACTCCGGAAGGTCATTTAAATAAGCTTCCATGGATGATACTACCTGTTGTAATTTTTCTTTTGTCTACATTTTCGGTTAGAAAATATCAAGGTGCGTCACAGTCTCCCATTTGAAACAAAACCCCATGTGAAGAAAGGAACAAGACAATGAATTGTGGTTTTCAGTAGATTAACCCAAAGCATTGATGCTGTTCAAAGGCAGAGTACAAATTCAAAATGCCATTTGAATTGTTACTTCAAATTCCTATAATGCGTGGCTTTTTGGGTGTCATCTGCCTGTTTTTGCCCTTGATACAGTGGCTTTGGATTGATGTGAATGTCTCTTGCCGTTAGATAAACTGCTGTCACTGACGCTCCCCTCTACAATGTTATCATGAGCTTCAGAAAATTCCTTCGTCCATGAATTTAAGGGGACAAGATAATTGTCATCCTTAGAGCTCTTCTTCCGCTCCTCATAGCGTTTCACATTTTCAGATATCTGATGGAAGGTTCTATTTATTTTTGCAATTCCCCGTTCAACTGGTTCCACAACATGTGAAACTGTGTACTTCATGTCATCAACGATCTGAAAATATGTACAGGAAGAGTCAGCACTTAGGAAGGGGAAAAAGTGGAGCACCAAAATATCCAAAAGGTGTAAAACTTAAATCTTCATAACATCAGCACTATGCAAAAAAAAAAAGTTGGAGCAATAAACTCAAATACATTAAGGACCAGGTATCTCACAATTTCACCACTACCAAGGACCACATCACGAACACTCTGGGGAAAATTCAATCGCTTCTCCCTTTCACCATGCTGAGCTAGGCGTAACCTACTATATCTTTGACAATCTTGGACCTCTTCTGGATCCGGAGGTGATTCTATACATGCATAGTCAGTCATCACGGCCGCATTACGAACACATCTCTCTCCACGCTTGTATGGCACAGCAGGGAAGACATACAGATGCACTACAGCTGCAATACCCATCTGCTTAACCAAATGTGTAATCAGATAGCTCCTTCAATTTTAATAATCAGATGCAACAATTTATCCTAATACAGTTCAATAACAAATAGTACAGCACATAAAAAGAGAATTAAGTCGAGAAAACTTGATGCACCAATCACTTATTTGTCAATTCATAAAGATTTAATAATATGCTCTTCCTCTTATATGGCAGACAAAACCCCTGCATGGTTTCTTTAGTATTTTGAGATTCACCTGGAAACAACAATCAAAGGGGCCGCCATCAATGGACTAGTGAGCTCCATCTCAGTGACAATTACTTATATTTGCTGAATTGCTCATTAGGCACAATAAGTCAATAATCAGATGAATAACCATATCCAGTCTGAGGACAATATAACCAATCAACTTTTGCATGCTGCTTGAGATAGTTATTTCGTCCAACACGCAATCCTCAAATCAAATAATGAACTAATAAAAAATCAATATCAGGTTTTGTGTTCCCAAAACATGTTTATCATTCTCCTATTTCCACTCGCTTAGGCAACCATTAAAAATATTTGCCTCATTACCTGCAATTCTATTTTAGCAAATGTGACTTGTTAATGTGAGAGATCACATTGTTTAAAGAATTTGAATATTAGAACAAATATGCAGGTTAAAAGCATAATTGGCCACTAAAAAATGGATTAGTCTTTCTACTGCCAAGTTTATCTATATAAGTGCATTAGTCAATTACACACCTCTATACAGATGATGTAGTCTTGTATACGTGTTTTCAGCTCCTTAGCTAAAGAGCCTCTGAAGGCTCCCATGGAGAAAAGAAATGCAACAGCAACACCTTGCCACCATGTCAGGAAAACAATTGACTTGAAAGTTAGAAACTTGGCCAGTGGTTTAATTGGTGCTAACTTGTCTTTAATGACAGCATAAAACTGCACAAGGCAATATAGGGCCCAGCTTTGACTGAAATTAAGAACAACTGCCAGATATGGATAGCTGCAAATAAATCCCATTCGGAACACAAGTTAATGATGGTCGACAATTTAGCTTTTTTTTTTTTTTTTTTTTTTCTGATTGTATCATGCTACATAGTGGCTGGGGGAAATCATAGATATTAGGTGAAACACTAACTTAAGTTCAACTAGTATTCTGGTCGCCACAAAGGCACCATGGCATTTACGATTATATGAAAATCAGCAAAAAAGCATCACAATGAATAAGCTTCAAGAAGTAGACAATGTTAAAATAATGAATGAGAGCCTTACCCATATCTCCACTCAAATTTCCCTTCTCCATAAACCCCAAAAGCCTCAAGAATCATAGCTATGAGTGCACAAATCATCTTCAATATCATCTGGAAAGTAAATGTTTAATGAGCACCTTAAGTTGCCAATTTCATGACAGAGTGATTTAATTCAACAAACAACCACATACATATTGCACGATGCCCACTTTCACAGCATGATAAAATTCAGGACCAAGCTGCCAGTCCCTCAGAAAGCAATTTAATGGAAAGGGATGCTCTACAACTCCATATGCATATGGCTCCTCCAAAAGAGGTGTATTATAAGTGATCAAGGTCTGACTTTCCATGAATTGAATTGTACTTTCCTCCCCACCTTAAAGAAGCAATACATTCTCAAATGAAATTAAGATGGCAAAATTATATAGATATCGGAGGCTATCAGGATTTGCAGCGATCTAAAATGATCTTATGATGTTACATCTATCGGAAGAGATAACCATAAATTGTATTGAGTAAAAAAGAAGAATTCATGTAACCGACCCCAATTGACTTGGGATTAAAGCTTTGTTGAGTTGAGTTGAGTATCGGAGGCTATCAGGAAAGGCAAAATTAATCTCAAATGGAAATACCTAAGCAAGCTATCAGATATCTCTCAAAGCAATATAATGCAAAAGCTTCATAACAGTCCCTAATTGCTTCACAGTTGAACGCAGCACTGGAATCCAGCAAAGATAAAAACTGCCCAACAAAATTAAAATTGAAAAAAAAAAGCCAATTAGTCCACCGGTAGAAGAAAATATTTTACACTCTGCAAGATCTTAAGCAATCACTAGATCAACAAGTTAGATAGACTGAGGAATGTCATATGGCCTCAAGAGTTCACATGAAATATTGAAGCTCCTTCAAGCTACAGTAGCATAGGCATCTATTTGTAGAATATTTGTTTTAAGTGGTGATATCAGATCCTGCATTGTGTAAGACAACATACTAACCTTTATAGCATGCAAAAATTAGCAACTCTATGCAAATTTAAAAAAAAAAAAAAAATTCATGCTGACCGTCAGCCCTCTCTCACAATAACACAACAGAAAACATCACAGAGTTCAGAAGTATTTCCCCAAAGTGTAGAGGAATTCAATCCCCATTCAACATTCAGAATCAAACAACCATAATTAGTGCAAAAAGATAACACATTACAGCTTGTTGCCACAAGGAAACAATTTCTAAAACATGCAGGCAAGTAGACTCACAACATACTCAAGTCATTACACCTTGTAGGATTTGCTGGAAAAGAATATTCAAACTCCTCATAGCTCGTCCAATTATTTCCAATACTATGACTCTCTTAGCATTAAGAATACAAAAGCGTTTTTAAATCCCTATAGTTTCATCACGTTCCCAGTTGCTGATAAAGCATCATCCTACTGCATCACAATCTATCCTAAGCCATTCTCTTCCAATATAATAGTTCCCCATGCAGAAACCACATAATATGCAATTAATCAAAAATAAAAAGAAAATGTCTGAATGATCCATACCCATCTTGATCAAATAATAACACTATACTGCCACTTTTGTACAGCATCATAGTACTAATACAAAGCTATTTGCTGCTGATTCACGCTCATTATGTTGCTATGACAACATTTCTTAACAAAAAATCAAAAACCAAGATGATTCTATCAAGCATGATAATATGGTTATTACCTTATACCAACAAAATGATGTGACAAAAAGTTTTTACCACAGCATCAAGAATATATAAATTGGACATTGCAAACTAGAAAATTATATTGCCTCTAAGTTAGAAAATTGAGTCCATAATTATATACTCCTAGAATATACGCACAAAAAAGAGGGACGGGGAAGGACATAGACAATAGGTTAGGTCATCATACCGATTCAAGAGAATAAACAGGAACCATCAGGATCAGTCCAATAAGGAACTTTTGCTCCTGAAATTAAAATCAAACTCATTGATATCAAGGTCAAAGGATATATTAAATCTTACAAGCCAAGGGAACAAGACAAGCAAATATGTAGTGTCTAAAGAAAAAGTGAAAAGAAAATCCAAAACCAAACTTGAGGCGAAATGAGTAAATGTATACCTCAGGCTGGTTGTAAGCAGCTAAATGCTCAAAGATAAGGTACATAGACAGGACAAGAGCAACGATCACAAATATGCTAGCACTGAAGATTGGCCAGCTGATATCAATGGAGTTCGCACCCAAATTTAATGTCAAAACTTTCTCCAAGCTGCTTGCGGAATCGACCAGGGTGAAAAGAAAAAACAGAGAGTAAAAAGCTCCCCTCCATCCCATGGTGCAGGACCATACAAAGAATGATAATTAGCAATTCTGTATATATGTATTTTGAATGTAACTGTAGTGGCAAAATGTAAAATGCTACTTCATTGAAATATTAATGTCACTTTATCATATTATATTCTCCAAAATGCTTCTTTCATTCTTCTCAATTGTGTTCAAATTGATCCTGCACAACAGTTGACAGTGGCAACAGTAAAAATCAATAAGTACAAAAAATAAAAAATAAAAATTTATTTTGAAAGAAGAAAAAAATCATCGTAAAGCTATTTTCTTTTCTTACGATTCTAAACATAACTCAAATTCAGATGAAACTCTTCCCAATTCCAACCATTCTCAACTCAAATTCTGAATCATACAAAACGTAACTGGCAGAACAAACCTCGACATCATAATAAAATCGAAAAGCACAAAAATATAAAAACCCTAGAATAAACAAACAGCGTAAACCTGCATTTTCCAAAAATGAGTGCAGAACTATGCACAAATCACCAAGTTGTAAACAATTAAAAGACGTTAAGCAGGATTTAACCTAAGATTTAGGGTTCCAGCCCGGTGGGTTAACTTTTCCCGGGAAAATCTGAGTATTTTGGTAATTTTCCTGAGAAAAAAAGAAAATTCTTTTGAGGCCTTTGGGTGAAAAAAAAAAAGAAGAAAAGAAAAGAAAACTGATTTTTGCTTAGGCGGTTGGCAAAACAACACCAGAGGGATTTGTTTCTTGTAGAATGAAAAATGCTGATCTCACGGGACCGTTACAGGTCCTGCATTGACAGCCAAGATTTAAGACGTCGGTGGCATCGCGATTTCAAAAACGTCTCGGTGGTAGTTGATATCTGCGGCTTTGATGATGATGTTAAGTGACGGGCTGTGGTTTTAAGCTACTGATGCTTTTTTTTATTTACACAATTTTTATTTTCCATGCGGGGGTACAGTAAGTGGGTTTAAGTCGGAATCTGTAGTCCACGTCAGCAATGACTAGTGGGTTTGGGTCGTTGAGAGGAACTTACAACCAGTCGAGACTCGGGCTCGATTCATAAAATAACAGCAAAATTAATAGTAGTTGCAAGTGGATAATTTTTTTTTGGATGTCCCGTAACAAGTGATATTCGGAAAATGATGGATTTTTATATACAGCCTTATTTTATAATCATAAGAGGTAGTTTTTATTATTTAAATTTAAAATTTTAAATCATACAGTGATAATATTTATTATTATGTTAAAATTTTCCTTTGTAAATGGATAATTATAAAAAAAAAAAACAATAGAGTCAAAATATGTTATGCTAATTTCTTTAAAAGTTTAGTTAAAATTTTCGAAATTAAAAAAGATTTTAAACAATAATAATGAAAAACTTGGGAACGTTTTCGAAAAATTTTAGGGTCAAAACGTAAATTTCCATTGAAACGTAGATTTTTAATGCATAAAACATAGAACTGTTTGGGCTTTGGACAAAAGAGTTTTACACTGGCTTTCGATGAATTTATAAAAAAAAATTAAAAATAATTTTAAATTTATTATATTTATAAAATATTTATCAAAATATTAAAATTTATAAAATATTTATTAAAATATTAGATTTTTATTAGTTTATAAAAAGTTTATAAAGAATTTATCATAAATTTATAATGAGTTTATAAATTTTACACAGTTTATAATGAATTTATAATAAAATAATTAAAATTTTTTTAATAAAAAAATAAAAAATTTTAAAATTACGGTAAGAATATCATTTTCTCTCTTTTATATTTAAGTCTCAACAGCCCCAATCCACATAGGCCTGTATTTTAAATGATTCAAATTTGAGGATAATCTATGCATAAAATATTATCATTTAATTACCTCTGTTTAGTTTTAATATAACTAATTTTAATGACTAATTCGATTGGTAGAAAGCATAATCACTTCCAAATAAATTACATCAATTACCAGTTTGAATTATTCAATCAAGTCCAGCGCATATTTTGATAAATTTTACCTTTAAAATAAAATTTTAAAATATATATCTATTAGAATTCAAAATAAATGATTAAAAATATTTAAACCGAAATCTATAGCTGGAAATCTGTTATTTATTTTTTTTTAAAGTTGAATTCACATATAGTGTAAACATAAAATCGATGGGATGATTTCTAATGAATTTAAAAACATTAAATATTATTTTAATTTTTCGCAAAAGACATTATAATTTAAGTTTAAGAACAAAAAACAAAAAAAAATATATGCGAATTGAATGAAATATTTATTTAAGTTTATTTATTACTAAATATTTCTTTTTTTTAAAAGCTTAATATTTCAACAATTTGCAAATCATTGTCAATGAATTTTTCATAGATTTTATTTTTATTGCAATAAAACTCTTATTATATTCAGGATATATAATGATAATAATAACTCAAGAACTCGATATAGAAAAAGTAAAACTAAAAATTTTATCGACAAAAAGTTTTACATTTTTTAGCAATGAAATATTAATTATAAATTTAGGAAAAACTTTAAAAAGGAGTTCTTATTTTTTTAATTGATGAGTTAATTAATCTAATTTTTAAGAGCATATCATTTTAAAAAAGGGTGTCAATATTCAATTTTGCTGAGTAAATCTCATTCCACTGCTAATAAAAAAGGAAAAACACATCTTATTGCTTTTAAATTTTAATTTATTTATTTATGAAATCCATAAAATTTATTTGTTCACACTAAATTCTCGATTTTTTTTCATATCAAAGATTTTTTATATAGTGAAAAAAAATTTGATTAGAAATAATGTAATGCCATTATAGTTAGTAAAATTTTAGATTAATTTAAAAAATTATACGGTTTAGTACATAACATTTGAAAATTTTAGAGATGATAAAGTTATAAAAGAAAGAAAAAATTAGCATAGATTTTGTATATTTTTAAATTTTTTTATAAAGAAAAAATAGTATAATTTTTTTATATTTTTAAATCAGTGTTACAGAATTTTCATCAAATTTTCTTTTACTATTAAAAAATTTCAATGTAATTTTTTTTTGAGGAATTAGCATGAATAATTAAAGTTTTAAAAATTTAATCAATAAAATACGATAAATAAAAGGATTTGAGATTGAGTATAATGGTTTTTTATATTTATATATAATTGATTAAAAATTATGTAATGGCAATTATATAAATTACTGAATATGTTATGTTAATTTTACAAAATCATACTGTTTAATATATAAATTTTGAAAAACTCAGACATGTAGAAGTAATTTTATTTTCTTTCTTTTATAACTTTAATAATTTTTTAAAGAAAAATAGTAAATTTTTTTAATAATTTTAAATCTGTGATACAAAATTATCATCATTTTTTTATCCTTAAAAAGTTTTTAATGTAAAAAAATAAAAAATTTAAGTTTTTAATATGGACAAATTAATCAAAATTTAGGAGTTCAATAAATAAAAGGTTTAATTCATATATTGTCTTTTTTTAAACTTTGGCACATTTAGTTATTTTGTCCCATATATTATTTGAGTAACTATTTTATCTCTCACACTTAATTTTTTTATAATAAATTGACCCTTATTTTAGTATATCTAGATTTTTAATGGCATGTAAATTACAAATGCTTTGAAATTTAAAATTTTCGATAGTCTTCTCTTTTATTCAGGCCAATAAATAGAATTTTTTGATAAAAAAAATAAAAATATTCGATCGATGAAGATTCTAGCAAAAAAAAAATTATTTTCTTTCTTCTTCTTATTCTTCTTCTTTTCTCAAATTTATCTATTTGCTTAAGCAAATAGAAAATTAAAGAAAAAGAAAATTCGGTCATTGAAGATTTCAATAAAAGATTTATCTTTTTCTTCTTCTTCTCCTTTTTCTTATTATTCTTTTTAAATCTGTCTATCTTTTTGAAAATAAATAAAAATTCTTGGCAAAAATATAAAAATTTCATATGGTTGAAAATTTCAGTAAAAATATTTTCTTTTTCCTTTCTTCTTCTTATACGTCTTTGTCTTCTTCTTAAATTTTTGGACAAAAAATTTTAATTTAAAATACAAATTTTAGATAAAAAAAATTATTATTTTTTGGTGATCGTGATTGAAACATGGAAAAAAAATTTTGTTAATACTTTAAGAACATTATTATAATTTTATAGTTTATGTTAAAATTTTTTTAAACTATTAAAAAATATTTTTAAAATTTTATTATATAAATATATTATTTTAATCAGTTTTACTTATGCTAATATAAATATATTATTAACTTTGGTAATTAATGATTAATTTATTAGGAAAAGTTTAAATTTAAAAGATAAAATAATTATTTAAATAATATAGATAGCAAAATAACTAAAGTTACACGGTTAGAGCAGCAATCTATGTATTAAATCTAAATAAAATATTATGTATATATGTATATATGCATGGAAGGACATGCATGGAATATAATAATCTTTATGTGATGAAATGAATCCTCACAAAATCAGAATCTCTGTGCATATATAAAATGGATGATGATAAAATGACAACATCAACCTTTCTTTTCTGAGTGACATCACAATTTAATTGTTGCTTTAACCAAAAATACTACTAACTTATATATAACTCTATAATTTCACTCTTATATTTATTATTAGCTTTTCTGTATTGTCTCACACGAGCTTTGTTGACTTTAAAGAGGACTTACCTTAACAGAATAAATTTTAGAAGGAGATAACACTTTCATTTCTCATCCTTCTGTGAGAAAGAGAACAGAAATTAAAAATAATGGGTAGCATAGCAGAAGCAGATGAAGAAGTACTCATTGATCAATTGGTTAGAGACTACTATGAATCAGAATCATCAACTGCACCACCTATTATATCTTCAAAACCTCTCCATCATTATTCCATTTTGCAGGTATATTTTTTTATTATCTCTAAATTTGTTTTTCTCTGTTCTTGATTCTTGATAATCATTTCATTTCATTTCTTTCTATTGGTTTTCTTGGTTTTTGATTCTTGTTTTTTCTTTATATGGGATGTTCTTGATAATAATTAATTTCTTGGTTATGATGATTATTGTTAATTTTTCTCTAGGATATTCTCTTGGAGGCCACTGATTTTGAGACTGAAGTTCTTGAAAAAGTTTTGATGTATCTCAGAAGTATGGGAGAACCCAATAATAGTCTAAAGAAATGGGTGGTTTTGAGGTTAGTAATGGATGGTTATGGAGCTTCTCTTTGCAAAACTTCTTGGGTTAACCTTTCCACTTTTGGTAGCTCCAAAGGTACTTCTCTCTTTCTTGATTATTGAATCTTTAATTGATACTTGAAATTTAATAATTTCTTGATATAATTTCTTAGTTTTTGGGACATATATAGTTTTTGAATTTGTAGGTGATTATGAGTACATAGAGGTGATGAAGATGGTGAAAGGTGATAAGGGAACAAGGGTGATAGTGGATATGGATTTTAGATCTCAATTTCAGTTGGCAAGATCAACACAAACCTACAAAAACCTTATCAACAGTATTGTTCCTTCAATCTTTGTAGCAAATGAAAACAAGTTTAAAAGAACAATCTCTCTGTTGTGTTCGGCTGCAAAGGAGTCATTTAAAGAGAAAGGTCTTTATCTTCCTCCTTGGAGAAAAACTAAGTACATGCAATTAAAATGGTTTTCCAAGAACTGCAAGAAAGTCTCTGTCTGCTCCACTCCAGAAATGGGGTGAGAAGAAAATGCAGAAAAAAAAAGGTATTATTATTACTACTGCTACTACGACTACTACTACTAGTTGTCCTTCCATTTTTTTTTTGGCTGAGGGAACCTGCATTTATGAAGCCTCTGAAGAGAGAAAAAGAGAGAGAGAGAGAGAGGTTTTGGTTAGTGTAGGCCAATTTTGTTCAGTGGGTGTGGTTTTGATTTCTATTTTCGGAACTCAATTTTGGGTCAAATTTGTTGAGGCAGACCTAAGTTTTTCTGTGTATGCATGTGATAGCTTAGTTATCTATATCCACACATTAATATGGAAATCCTTAATTTTGTTTATTTTTCTTTGTTTGGATAAATTTGTGCTGATCAGGACTAAGTCATTATATATCTTTTACCCTTTCTTTTGATTCTATATTTTTGAGGACTGAATTTTGGGTCACTTTGATTTATAATTTTTTTTAAAAAAAAAATGTAATACGTGTAATTTGGATTAATTTTGTGCTAATTATGAATATATTTACCATCAATTTTCTTATTATATATATACACATATTAATGGTTTTTTTATTCTCTAGCACTCGTGTATATCTTCAAGTCTATGTTTGTTTCATTAGAAGTAAAAGGGGAAAGGAAAGAAATAAAGAGGAGAAAAAAAATAGTAGAGATATTTTTTTTTATTTAATTATCTAATTATTATAAAAAAAAGTTATAAATTTTATTTTTATAATTATAGTTTTATCATCTTAAGTTGATAAAAGATAAATTGATAATTTTATATTTTTTTATCTTTTATCTTTTTATTTCTCTTCTTTTTGAAATTAGTGAAAAAAGATTTTAATGTATTTAAAAAAATAAAAAAGGTAATTATTATTATTATTATTATCTTATCATTTTTCGAGTAAAAGAAATAAGAGAAATATTAATTTTCATCTTTTTATTTTTTATCTATTTTTTTCAAAATAAATAAAGATGGATTAATTTAAGCCCATTTTTATTATTATTCAAAGTAATTAAATTGTTAAAATCAATAATTAAAATATTAAAAGTAAGATTAAACTGGGTGTGAGTGACAAAATCAAATTATTAAAGCATTAATTAATAGAGAAAAGAGGACAAAATAAATCATGAAAGGAGAAAGGAACTATAGCTATCACGTATTAATTATGCATTTCAATTGTAAAGTTAATTAATCGAATGATAAGAATGTCGACATGGCAATTACATGGATAATTAATTTTTACCATTTTAAATAAAATTAATTATGGAGGGGAATTAAATCTTATAAGTTGAGTAAATACACTGCTAAATTATTACTTCTGGAGGAAAAATTTAAGGCCTTATTTGCTTCAGACTATTGTCCAGTGAATTTTTTTTATTATCAGTAAATAAGAGATTCATTAAACCAAAGAAACACTACAATTGGCCTTGTGCAACCAAGGCAATCGAAGAAAAATGAAGAGCAAACTCACTCCAGAAATTACAAGCAACAATCTAATAATATCAGCAACCTTGCCATTGAATAGCCAAGCACACACTGTATGGCCTCCAACCATAAATTGGGCAAACGCCCAAAAACAACAAATACCCAAAAGCCAGTGAAATCACTCATAGTCTATTGTCCAGTGAATTTGATTAAAAGGAAATTATCTATTTAACATTCTATGTACTTAATTATATTCATAAATTAGATAATATTCTATGTACTTAATTATCTATTTAACATTCTATGTACTTAATTTAAGATCAATTTTAATTTAAATGTTGACTTTGAATTTACACATTACTTAAATTAAAAAGAATAATTAAAAAAAGAACAGCCCGGTGCACGAATATTCTCATAATGAGCGAGATTCGAAAAAGAGTCTGACCCATTGGATCTTTGTATGCGGCCTTCTTTTGCAATTAATTGCAAGAGGCCGTTTATACGACTCGAATTCACTACTTTAGGTCACACGACGACAATATTTACTATTGTGTCAAGGCTCATTTTCTTAAAAAGAATAATTCCGATCAAAAAATTTTAAAAAGGATAAAATATTTAAGATAGATAATATTAAAAGAGAAATGTTGTCATGATATTATAAGAAGAGATTACAAATGATCCAATTATTTTTAATTAGACGAGAAAGTTTGGGTAATCAATTTGATATTTACTTGTCATTAGAAAAAGAGGTCAGTGCATGAAATTAATAAAACAATTAAGCATTGAATGAATGACGATGTAATTTATTTAGAATATTAAGACTCTGAAATTGAAGGATAAGAAAAGATAAATAACTTTAGGATTTTAATTAATTGTCAAAAATCGTTGTTTTTGATAATGGATCCCTAAGACGTAATGACGTGTCACCGAAAAACTTGGTTGAGTTGGCAGTACTGGATAGATCGCCTTTAAATTCGTTTTATTTTAAAGATTTTTTTTTTCATTTCAAATATAGTTTTTAAAAATTTAAAAGAATATTAATTAAAAAATTTTAATTTTTTTATTAATTAATAAAAAAATAAATGAATGAGAGATAAAAAATAATAGGATAAATTATAATGAAATTTTTATAAAATTTATAATGATTAATTGTTTTTTTTTTTTAAGTATGTTACACAATATTTAAAATGAAGGTGAAGGAGTATTTATATAAATATTTTAAGAAGATTGACGAAGTCAATTATCATTAACAAGCAATAGTTACAAAGGAATTTGTCGATTATATCTGATGTCTGGAACTTTAAAGAATTCGGTGGACATTTGAGCAAATACTCAATATGTCTCCTTATTCAAATACTTCAAAATTTTCTCATTTTTCAATAATAATAATAAAAAAAAAGAACAGGTAATTTTAAAATTTGATTTTTTATATGATTTATTTTATAAATCAATCACAGTTAAAAATTTATATGAATAAATATGTATAATATTTTTACTATTATTTAAATAATTCATAAATAATAAATTTAATTTTATTATTTTTTAAGTTAAAAATTTGCAAATCATAAAAAATTTAAATTTTAAAAAATATTAAAAAAATATAAGCAACATAAATATAAATATATATTGTCTATTAACAAGTCATATAAGATTTAAAAAAGAAAAAAAAAGATGTGATATCTGCAGGGCAACAGGAATCATTTTAGCAAATATTCTAAATCTAGTCCAACGCAATAACACAAAATAGAACCTAAAGGGAGCAAAGAGTTAACAGAGATTTGACGGTAAATAGTAATAATAACTCGTCTGATCTGATCATACAAACAGCTGCAATTATTTACTACTACACTCAGAGTGCCACTGCACTAGTGAGAATCTAAGATATCACAGAAACCTGTGTCTATAGTTGCAGCCGCTGCCTCAGTTACCTTCCCTTCTGCAAGGTGAAAGATAGAAAGACCTCTGATCATCATCAAATCTAACAGAGAAAGGTTAAATATATAAAATTAAATTCAAAAAATTTGTCTTCTAGTGTTGATTTTGGGGGCAGAGAATAAGCACGAGATCTGTAGATATATATATAGAGACAGAGGCGCTAGTCTTGAAGTCGCCATCAATGGAGTGGAGGGTAGTTTTCTATTGGTAGTCTGGGATCAGATCTTCACTTGCGCAGTAGCTGTTCTGTAATCAGACGAAAGTTGTTAGAAATTTTCATCATTGGAATTTGTGGGTACACAGCCAACCTATATTGGGCAGGTTTTTTGCTTGCCCAAATATAGCCAGGTACCATTTATAATCAAACCTACGCTAATCTTAATACCCTTCTTGATAATTGTGCTTCAGCTTCCATCACCTTACCATACAACCTTGTTAAACGCAAACATATGCTGTATAAATCGCATAGCATTCATACATTCATGCATGATACATCCATGTTTACACATATATGTGTTCTTCATGATGACGATATCTAATCATTCTTCATACATGGAAAGTCAATAACAACCAATATCGTGTATAAACTGCTAACAATTTTCCACAAAAATGTCAAAGTCAAAATCATGATCGATAATAAAACCAAAGTTTAAACAAAAGTCAAGAGTTAAGACTTTAATAAAAGATTGTCTAGAATTCTCTCTATTTCCACAAACTCAAAGATGAAACAGCTACATCGACTCGTACATTAAAAAGTATAAAGAAATGTAGGTTCCTTTCTTTTTCTGTGTGAGATTACAATACTCTTGTTCTTTTTATCTTTTTTCCTACAGTAAAAACATTACAAAGTTTTGCGACTCATTTATAGACATCCGGCAAGAACATGGTTGCCCAAAATTGGTGCAAATTTGGAAATTAAGTTTATTGCGGAGGCGATGGGAGACAGGAAGGTGAGAATTCATCCTTCAAGAATGATTTTGATTGCTTTCTCGGAATCCTTTTGGATCGCAAGCGCTCTCGTGCAAGTGGGCCAAAAACAATACCTGTTCCTGTTCTTGCACTAACAATGGGCTTAGGCTGATATATCTGGCCAATCTAATTGTAGTAATCTAAGCCACGGTCTTACAATTCTTAGTCAGTTGTCCCCATGTAAAGCCGAAAACAAATATCTACATAGCTCTAATATAGCTACAAATGAGGGGGACCTGGGGGCATAAACTTCAAACCACACTAGTGCTAGATCGAGCTATCCTCTGAGCTTCTTCAAGGTCCTTCAGAAACCTGCATTTTCCGACCAAAAGATATTAATAAGTAGAATAAATGTCTCAGCTTATAAGAGAGAAACAATTGACTAAGCCTTTTGTTTGGATGAAGGTAAGTTAGAGGTGTTAATAAAAGAAAGAAGAATAATGTAAAAGAAATTTACTCTAAATTATTTTTTATTATTTAGTAATTTACATGAAGGGGAGCCTTGGCGCAGCGGTAAATATTGTCGCCGTGTGATCTAAAGTCACGGGTTCGAATCGTGAAAACGACCTCTTGCAATTAATTGCAAGGGAAGGCCGCGTACAAAGATCCAATGGGTCCGACCCTTCCTCGGACCCAGCTCATTGCGGGAGCATTCGTGCACTGGGCTGCCCTTTTTATTTAGTAATTTACATAAAGGGGAGAGAAATTTAAATTTCTCTTCTAATTTTAATGAAGAAAATAAGGATTAGAATAATTAGTTTACTTATTTGAACTATTATTTACTTTCATTTCTCTTCTTTCTCTCCAATTTAAAAAGAAATATTTTGAAGGTTGAAGAATAAATTGAAAAAATAAATTTTCTTCCCTTTACTCTTATTATTTAATTTGTTACTTCTTACATAAAAAAAAAAGTAAAGTAAATTTTATTTATTGTCTTCTCCGTTACCTCTAATTATCCTCATCCAAACAAAGGCCAAGTAGAGGATAACCATAACCTATCTTCTCATCAATTTTGCTCCCTTATAAACCTAAAAAATCAAAATATTTCCAAACATTTCTTAAAATTTCTATCCTTCAAACATAGACTGAACAAACTACATATAATTGTGTTAGGAAATTAAGTAATCCAAAAAATTTTGTGATATGTCGATATTATTCTATAATGAAACTTAATAGCAAGCAGAACCTAAGAGAACATAACCCAGGCGTCCCACCAACTTGGTGTAAGCCTGAATTAAAATAATTCCTCAATCCTCCAGCAGATGCAAGATTGACAAAGACACCAAGTTGTAATATGACACTGAAATGAGTTTTTGAGTGTGCCATGCATGCAACATAGGAAAACAAAAATTTTGACTTCTTTCAGCTGCTTATCTGAGAATATCCAATACAATATCACCAGGACAACAAATATCATACCTCTTTGAATTAAGAACTACAGAACCACCCAGAATAAAACGAATTCCAGAATTGCTAGCATTTTGCAAAACAACAGAACGAGACTCCTCATATGTTGTCCCACCAACAATGAAAATAGCCACGTCCTGCGGCCTGCACAAAAGTATTGAGTCCAAATCATTGGCTAGTTTTCCACTTTTTAATCATTGGCTTTTATTCTCCCATCAAAGCCATTATATTCAATTCCATAATAGAACAGTATTAAAACTTTGAGGATATGTAATAATAGAGAGAGCCACAGAATTAGAGCAGTCAAGGGCAGAAAACATGCAATAGATGGACACAAAGATGCGGCTTTCTTAATTAGACATAATGATGTCTCTGCAAGCCATAAATATATAATATCGTTGATGGAATTAGATGCCATGATGCAGTGGAAAGGTTTGATGTGGCTGCATCATGCTAGCAAGTACCATGGTATAGTGTCTTTGCACACTGGCTTAAATACCTAGAGCAACAGCAGTCTAGTCCACAAGTGTTTGAGCATCATGAGAGCTCATATCATTTGATACAAAGATCATTTTCCTTTTTGACCAACTTGGATGGTTCATTCACAATACACCCTTTATCAATTTGTGCCCGACGGACAACTTTTTCTCTTGCACTTTGCTAAGATTCTGGTTATCCCATCACATATTACCAAATAAATGTTTAAACACAATAGCTTCAGATCTCTTGGGAGGTACTTCTTGTTAAATGAAAAATAACTAAGATGATGGTTTTAGTTGTCAATTCACCTAATCAATCATCTGCTTCTGTTTCACTTTAAAATGTAAGCAATTGCTAAAGGAACCAAAGGTTTGGCACATCAATGTGGAATCTACCTCATATGATATGCCCCAAACTCAAGCTGTCAAATACAAACTGCTACCAGACAGAATAATTTCAAAAGTACAACATTATAACCATGATTTTTCCATTCTCTACTGTGCCTACCTTCCTTGTTGAAAATGATTCCCAACAAAAGGGTAGTCCACATCTCTCATCCGCCCTTTAATGATGCTTTCCATGGTTTGGCACAGAAGAGGCTGGTGCTGGGTGTATACATTTTCAACACCCTTTGAAAAAAGTAGAATAAAAAATCCATAAGCAACTAAATATGAATTGTGAATAAGGGGAATAAGTGCATGTATGAATAATTTTTCATCTCAACCTTCAATCCACGAGCCATGTTACGAGCAATATTTAGAAGATCCCGGTTCCCATAAAGATCTCCAGTTCGCTTATCCACACCAGCTTGCTTCAGCAGGAACTGGATGAGCTGCCATTTCATGATAATCAATATATCAAAAACAAATTAATGATCAAGATAAATTCATATTTTTACTTAGCAACTACAAAAGACACAAGATCTCTCAACATATTGTAGACTGACTAAGATGCATAGAGGCTTAAAGTCCAACAACAATTATAAGAAAATCAAAACACCCTAATTTAATGAGACACCCAAATTTAACTTGTTTTATATTGTATTCTTCCATATCCCGACACCAGTTATTTAAAGGACCTGACAAGTAAATTTGACCAACAGTATGATCTATCTTTCCATTATTGAGTAGTTGTTAATGAACAATGTATCTGATCATCAATGGCCCCTTATATATGGATATGGATCAATAAACATGTTACTAATGTGATACCCAAGTTTGTTCTTTGCATCGATAAAGTAAATACAAGTCAAGATATGCAGGGAGATTATCCAAAATTGATAGTTACCCCAGGTTTGTACTTGGGAGATCGAGAAGCCAGTTTGTTGAAAAGCTGCATTAATTGAACTGGACTCTCCTTCTCATAACGCAATGCATATAACATCACCAGCCTCAGACAATCAATATCAGATACACTTTCGTCGTTTAAAATTTTTGTCACAGCCTGCAATGAAATATATGAAGAAAAGATATAGATCATTATTCACCACTTGCATCATACACGTCCAATTGTGGCTACAGACTGCAAATGAGAATCATTTAGGCAGCAAAAATCTCATCGAAATCAAATATCACCAATAATCAATAGCAGTAAATTGGATGGCATTGCTATTGCAGCAATTGTCATACAAGCATATCAGAAGGCATATGAAAGATAAAAGATAAAAAGTACTAAATGGCAAGTTTTTAGGTAAGATCAAACATGCAATTCTACTTTACAAATCAAGCATATCCTTGGATAAGCAATCAATCTACTGTAAATATATATTTATTTCTTTTTTCTGGTTTGTTTAATAATAGAACATTAGGGTTGTATTTGCATCCTTAATAAAGGAAGAATTTGCATTAATGCTTAGGTCTTTCAATCACACGAGATAAACAAATGCTACTTCCTCAAGAACCTGCTGCCAGCCAGTCCCATCAAGAAAGGTTATAAACATATTCTAGGCTTTCCAGTTCCAGGTATCCTCAAATCAATTCCTTTTCTTTTCACTTCCCAATCAGCATATCAAGCTCTGGTATTTTTTGAAATGCTTTAATTTTAGATCTAATGACCGAAAAAAACCCAAACATTTCCAATTTTAGCCAACCGAATCATTTTAATTTGTTATATTTTAATCTGATGTGAGATATAAGTAACAATTTAGCAAGTTGGCTCAAATCCAAAAAATAAATTTTTATGGCTGATTCAACTTAAATTCAATTTGAATAATTTTTTATTGTTATTTTTCCTTCTTCATGCACCTCAAAAACCAAGAGGACATGATTTATATACTCCACCTCAAATGCTGCTCCTTGCCCACCATTGCAAGCCAACTCCTGTTCTGTTTCTGAAACTAGCATAAGCTTTCGCTCTTCAACTATCTTGCTCATTTCTGTAACTAATGTTACATGCTTTGAAACATTGCCATGCATTTTCCGGTACTCAGGGTAATTGTCAACAAATTTGGCCATATCCTCTGCAGAATTTCAAAACTGATATATTGGTAAACCAAGCTATGAGTAATAGTCGAACTAGTGATATGGATAGCATATGTGAAAAATTCTGTGTTTGGACACTAACCTATGGTCTGGAGGTTTTGGTTACTTTTTGCAACTTGCTGAAAATCATCAACCATCCGCTTGATATTCATCCCAATATCTCCAAAATTCTCATACATGTTAGATTTGAAGAAGGCATCTTGCTCTGATGACAGCACAACCTCCTGCAAGTGTAAACACCAGGAAGATGATACTTTATGCAAACTAATAAAATTTAGTATTGTCTGTGGCAACAGAGAGTCAAATCAACCTGCTGATCTTTCGAAAGCTTTCCAATACTTCTCAAGTCTACTTTGTTGTCCTGAATACCTATTAATTCATGAACCATAGCCTGCACACAAAAGAGAGTAATCATGGAACTGTACCAGGCTGACATCAAAATTATTCAAGAGAAAAATCCCACATATGAACAGGAAAAGAAAATTGCATATCATAGTCACAGCAACAGCACCTGATAAGTCCATTGATTCAGCAAAGGTGTGACAGGGTCATCTCTTCGATCAACAATCAGCAACAAAGGAGAAACTTCTGTCCGCCTGAAATCAAAGAGGCCACTTTCTTGCTGGTACATCAACTTCTGTTGTACCATAAAAGTGATAGAAGAAATCAGACATCAAAATTCATAGTACATACATGTTGCCTTCAACCAATGACACACTGATATGGTATGAATTTACGTGCATACATAAATTTTTTAAGTATATAAATCTGAACTTTCTTCATGATGCAGACATGCAGCTTTAGCAAAACATGAAATAATGCATGCATTGAAACAGAATTTTATAAACATGGACATACTTTATGTTGTGCATAATTGCATATATACTTGAACTGAGTCTAAGAAATGAAACTGGAGAAAAATAACCAATAAAAACATGTAATTTAACATAGGTAGTTGGTTTTCATAGCACTTGAAGAAATGCTTTTGTGCAGATAAAGGCATTCTTTGGTTAAATTTTACTTACTGCTGTTTCATGTGCTATCCTTTTAGCAATATCAGATGTTCTCTGATATCGAATGACCGGTCTTCGTTTCAATGCCAAAAAAACTGTTGCAATACCATCAACCACTCTTTCACAGAAATGTTGTAAACCTGAAGGATCTACAACTGCTGGGAGCATATAAAAGTGATTTGAAGGAATATTCAATGTGAAATGAAATGGATCAACTGCAACAAAGTCTGCATAAAATTCCTGCAAAATTAATATGGCAATTACATCTAAAATTAAGGGCTGAATAAATAATATGGCATTTACCAATGTCTAGTTAACAAAGTCTGCGTGTAAATCTTGCCAGCACTGTTGTACAATTACAAAAGGACTAACGAGTTGGTTATTTCACGTTCACATCAAAATTGCAATAATCTAGTTGTTACAATATTTTTCTGAAGTAACCAAAAATAAAATGTCATCACCCAATTACGTCTATATAAACACTTTCCTAGGAGGGGTGATCTGAATATAACTCTATCAGTCAGCATAGCACAAAGTGTCTGATCACAAACTTGTTCTTGGCAAACAAATTTTCCAGTTTGACCATCACACAAGACAATAGCTTATTTCATGGGGATTACCATAATTTTCTCGCATGGCAACAGATTCAGATATTTTGAAAACATTTTAGTTCATGCACCATCAAGTCATGGACCTAATGTTAGAAATATATAAACCAGAGAAAACTTCAGAAAATAAACAAAGAAGATAGCCATTGAAACAAAAAAAAAAATTGTAAAATCTCAGTTAAATAAAAGTGTTAGTAAATAATAAGACACCTGAACTTGCTGTACAACTTCCTGCTCATCTGAATCAGCTAAAATATGAATCTGGGTATCCTTCAACATGTTGGAAAAAACTGTAAATGTAGGATGGGGGAGAAGGAAGTTTAGCTCAATGGCCAAGAGTAACAAATAAAAAGTTTCAGTTACTAAGAAATCAATCAAACTCTATCATAAGAGCTTACATAGGTGATACTCCCCAAATCTAGTATTAGCTAGCTGTCGGCGCAAATGCTGAATATTTTCTGAAGAAGGGCGAAGGAAGTAAACAGCTTTCAGATGCGACATAGATTCTTTTGACTTCGAAATGGAATCTACCAATTCCACCAAAAATACTTCCTTCTGGAGAAGCTCTGATTGTGAATACACAACACTTACGATACTAACCTGAAAATCATAAAACAATATAACAAAACTGAAATTCCCCTCCCACTAATGTTTTCTATCCAATATTGGCTAAGCAAAAAAAGAGGAAAAAAAAAAAGATCAAAGCAAACAATCCATTCACCAATGTTCAGGGCCACCAGATACATGAATGACACAATAGCTTCTTCTATTAATCTAAATAATTTGGAACATGAACCATTAGTTTGCCTCAATATTCATAATTCCACACCATTTTTGCCTGTCCACATCAAAACTAAATCTAAAAAGTCTAACAACTTATAAGAACTAGGATTCTCGATCGTCAATGATTGTTCATATATTCGTTAGAATTAGCTTTCATCCTATAATTGCAACATAATAAATCCTTAACTGCAAAGGTAATGAGTTTTAAAATAACTAAGCAAATTAATTAGCGAAAACAAGATAAAAACAAAGGATAAAGGCAAATCAAAAATTATTAGTACCGTTTGGGAATCGAGAATGAGAACCTTCATGCCGGAAATATCTTGCAGCATCCGGTTTATGTAATCCCGGACTGCCGATACCAGCACCATTTTCAGAGATAGGTGACGATTGACCGTTTAGATCTACGGATGTGGACTTCCGAATAATGATTGCACTTGAGAAGAGTGGTTTGATTCAAAGTGCAGCACAAAGAGAGACTCTGTCAGATCTGCGAAGAGGGAGACCAGAACCGAGGAAGAGCAGCAGAAGCACCAAAACGCACCGTTTCTTCGCTGCATCGCTCAATTTAACGGACCAGCCACTTGATGGTCAAGAGTTAAGACGTTAAGCCTATGATTGGATGGAAGGATGTTAGGGGAAAAAAAATTGAATTCACTTTAACGAGAAAAAAAAAAAGGAGAATAATGTAAAAAAAAATTATTCTAAATAACTTTTGATTGATAGTTCAAATAAAAGTAATTTAAAATTTTCTTTTACTTTTAAAGAATAGTAATTTTATATATTTAAATAATTATTTATTTTTATTTTTTATTGCAGAGAAATATTTTAGAGTTAAAGATAAAATTAAAAAAATAAATTTTTTTTTCTTTACTCTTATTTATTCTACTAATTCTTACTCCAAAAAAAATAGAGTAAATTTTATTTATTTTATCTCTAATTATCATCATTCAAATAAAGGCTAGGGTACTCAAAATGCACCGGTTGCTTTTCTCGCTATTCCTTAACGGGTGGTCCTCTGAATTACCTCTGAATTACTAATTACAGTTCAATACTATCACCGAAAATTTCTCTCAACACAAGTTTTTACCATGTTTATTATATTTATATTTACAATATATAGAGCGTGGACACAAAATTTAGAGTCAATAAGTACTAATCAGCAACGGATCTATGAAGGGTCCAGGCTCTAGACGCCCTTCATCCAACTGCACACAAATATATATACACACATATTCTTTCATTTATAAAATATATATACACCTTCATTTATATATTTATAAATTTTATATTTATTTATAAATTTATATATATTTAAATTTAAATAAATTATATATATATAATTTAAATAAATTATACATATAAATTATGTATATATATATATGAATTATATATAACTAATATATATGTGAATTTAAATAAATTTTATTTTTTATAATTTTTTGTCAAAATATATATAAACATAAATAATTGACTGTTGTATATTATATAAAAAATATTTTTTAAAAATTAAAAATAAAGCTATTATATAGTATTTGTAGAATATAATTATCATATTTTAAACATAATTAATATAATAATATAAATTAATTATTGAACTAAAGTATTATTAAATATTTAATTTTATAATAAATCTATCTATAATTTTTTTTATAAAAATTTAAGTCATTCTTGATGGATTTTTAGTTCTGTCACTATAAGCACGAGTGCAGTGATAGGCAATGAAACGACAAGCAGAATTGATGAAAAAGTTTATACCTGCTATGCATCAATTGCCATAATTTTTTATAAAAATTGAGCCTTTATTTTTTATGGAAATTGAGTCATTCCTCGTAATTTTACGCGTCCACTATCGGGGCTAACTACTATTAAATATATATTTTTAAAATTTTTATTAATGGTAATTCTTGTAAAATATTTTTACATTTTAAAATAATTAATTTAATAACTATTAATATACTTTAATTTCGTACGATAATAATATAAATTAATATGAAAAAATTATAAAATAAGAACTAATTAATATTTTAAAATTTACATAACCAACATAATTAATAAAGAGTAAATTGAAATAGGTATTTCGTGAATAATATAATTATAGTTTTTCGTATGAATTTTTGGATATAATTTCATATTTGTTATATATATATAAATTAAAAAAAATTAAAAAATATAATGATAGAAATTTATAAATTCTGAATTAAAAAATAAAAAAATAAAATTGGAAAAGGAGATAACTCTTATATTATATAAAAATTGTACAAAGAAAGAGGAATAGAAGGTGAGAGAGTTGATAGGAGAAAAAGTTTTATAATTGTGTATTATATAAAAATAATAATAAATGTATTTTAAAAATAATAATTTAAAATAATATATTTTTATTAATAATAGTCATTTGAGTTAAATTCACTTACAACAATTATATATATATATATATATATATATTTGGTTAAAGAAATTTCAGCGGGGGCTCAATTTTTTTTGGGCCGGCCGTTGACAATATATATAAATATATAATAAAAAATAAAAATTTATTAATTTTATAAAAAAAATTTATTTCTCTCAAATTATTATTTTATATAATAAAAAATTAATTAATTTTATTTCAACTATATCATTATCATTAATAATTTAATTATTAAAGTAATAATATATTATTAATGAATTAATATAGAGTATTTTAATATATTCGAAATAAATTTATATAATATTTAAATAATTAAATAATTTTTTTAATATATGTGCAAAGTTAAAAGTAATAATTTTAATAAAATAAAGTGAATAAATTTTATAAAATTAAGGAGATTTTATAAGAATAATTTCTAAATATAATATAGTATTATATTTAAATATAACTTTTTCATTTAATTATTATTATTATGGAATTTAACTACTTTTATGAAATCAAAGTCTGGTGTGATTTTAGTTTTAAAAAATAAACATATACTATTGGAATAGTGAAAATAAATATTTTTTTTAAGAAATTAGATATCAAAATTTAAACTCTCAACTTTCAATGTTGTAAGAAATAAATGGAAAGAGGACAAAATTTTTTTTTTCAAAACATCAAAAAATTAATGAAAGTTAGAAATTACGACAAAAAGATTGATATTTAATTGGAGTGACGGGCAGGTGAGTTGGTCCAATTTGCATATTTATCAGCATTTTAATTATCATATAATAAATATTGAAAGTTCCTCTTTTTTTCTTCTGACCAAAAAAGTTTCTCTTTTTTTTTTTCATTATAACTAATCAATATAAAATTTGATATTAAAGAGTTCAGTATATATATATATATATAGTTTATTAAAAGCTGACAAGAAACAAAATAATGAAATATAGTTGGATATGAATTTTAAATTTAATTCTAAACTAAAAAAATATAATTTCATACTATCATTAGATTAAAAAAGCAAGAATGTAAAACCTTTTTTTCGAGTTTGATTGCAACACTTGATGTATCCATAACCACCATTAGCAAATATTCATCAACCTTTCGCATCATATTACAACCATCTCCATCATATAGTACAACAATTTATCAAAAAAAAAAAATCCAAAAATTTAATTAAATATTTCAGATAGTTATATGTGGCAAGTGTACCTGTGTGTGTATGTATATATATATTATTTTATTTTCATACAAATAAAAAAATAAATATATTTTTTTTGAGAAATAAAAAATAAAAACATCAAAGAGTCACTAATCTGAAAAAAAAAAGTGTATAAGCATCCTAAAAAAATGAAAAACTAAACCATAAGGGATAATATCTTATCCAATAAATAATGAGAATTAAAATTTTAATTAATTAGAAAATCAATGGTTGAATTAGTTTCACCGTAAAAACAATAAATCAAAACACCATAAATTAGCTAGAAAAATATATATTCTCATTTTATTTATACTATAAGAACTTCTATTATGATTTATTTTCTTTTTAATTATTTAAACATATTATAAATTTATTTATGAATTTAGTTAAATTTAGAAAATTAAAATTTATAAAAAATTAATAATATTTTTTTTTCACAAATTAAAACATTAGCATTTAGTTTGGATGAGAGTAAATAGAAGTAAATGAAGAGAAAATAAATTCAAATTTTCTTACTTTCTTTTGCTTGATATAAAAAATAATAGGGTAAAGAGGAACAAAGAAGAGTAAATTCAATCTAAATTTAATTACTCCTCTCATTTACTCTCATTTTCTTCATTAAAATAAATTTAATTTTTTCTCTAATTTACTCTCATCCAAACACATGCTGAGGAAATTATATTAAATTCTATAGAACATCTAATTCTAACATATTAATTAATATTCAATTATATTTTTTAATATTGATAAAAAAATATATTTTTTAATGTGAATAATATTTGAATTATGAATAGCCTTATGATAAAGAATTTTAAAATAAAAAAATAATAAAAATATGGAGGAGCGAAATTAGAAGGATGGCTATTTTACGTTGACAAAAATAAATAAATAAATAAATAAAACACTTCAACTAACCCGCCTGTCTGTCTTAACACACGGCAAAATCAATCAATTTCCAATTTAGAATTAGATTCTTCTTCTTCTTCTTCTTCACTTCTTGAAATTGCAGTTATGTTTTCCGAGAAAAAACAGATTCTGTTTTAGCATTTCAATTTCCAGATTCTGTTTTCCATTATTAATTAGAAATGAATTAGAAGTTTTTAATCAAAATCAGAAACTGCTTCCTCAAGTTTCAACTGAATCTCGTAAGAAGAAGATGAGAGGATCTTCCTCACCTAGTTCAGTGGAGCCCAGGCACCGAATCTCTACTCCAACGTCAGTCTCTGTGTGTGTGTGTTTGTGTTACTTGTTCTATGATCTGTTTGGACATTAGAATAAGCTCGACCTACTTAATTTCTGCTCCGTTAGTTATAATTTCTCTTTAATTTCAACTTTGTATGATTCATACACTTCATTTCACTCAGATCTACTTGTTTATTTTTATGGGTTATCTTTAATTGAGTAAATTTAAGTTAATTTTTATCAGTAATTGTTGATGTTTTGATGCTCAGTTGTTGTCTCTGTTAGTGACTGCCATTGATGAATTTGGTTTATTTAACTGATTTTTATCTGGTTGGAATGGCTTCTTTATAACAGAGAAGAGTCAAACAGAAGAAAGTTCCTACGAGAAATAAGTATTAGAGATGAGGAGAAGGCCTTCCAGGTTCCTATTCAATATAGGAATTTGAACTGCAAGATATCTACATTGAAACTTGTTCTGGTGATTATTGCATTGGGAACTTTAGTCACTCTCTTTCATTCTCCAGTTTATATTGCAGATCACCCTTCCACCTTTGGATCTAGGTATTCATTCTTTGTTGTCTGTTCATCTTTTTTTTTTTTGTATTAATTTTCATCCTGACACCGAAGGTTTTTTTTTTCTTTTTGACAAACATTTCATTTTCCCCTTTCTGGTTATTGAATAACTTAATCAACCTGATTATAGACATTGATTCACATAGCAAATTAGTGGTGCTGGCTTAAGATAGTTGTGCTTACCTCTCCATCTTCAAAATGTGTGAAGTCACAGTTTGTTTGTTCAATAACTTGAAGGGAAACTTTGTTTCATTCAGGCCGCATCTTGTAGACCTATGGATTAGAGAGGATCATGCTTCAGATTCTCGCTACGTATCAACTGCAGACATTGATTGGGACCTAATTTTAGACTTTATTGACAAACTAAATGACAGTAGTGAATATCAGGGCATCGGCTTGTTAAATTTTAATGAGACTGAGATTGATAATTGGAGGCAGCTGCTGCCAGATATTGAACATGTTGTTCTACACCTGGACCATGTAGAACGGAACATAACTTGGGAATCGCTTTACCCCGAATGGGTAGATGAAGAAGAAGATTTTGAGGTTCCCACTTGTCCATCACTGCCCAAAATTAAAGTTCCTGGCAAACCACGAATTGATATTATTGCTGTCAAGCTTCCAAGCCCCAAGTCAGGGAAATGGTCAAGAGATGTGGCTCGTTTGCATCTGCAGCTTGCAGCAGCAACTGTAGCTGCTTCTTCCAAAAGTTATCATCCAGTTCGTGTCCTTTTGGTAACTGACTTCTTCCCAGCCCCAAATTTGTTTACTTGCAAGGAACTTATTGTGAGAGAAGGGCATTTATGGCTGTATCAACCGAACCTCAATATGTTGCGTGAAAAGCTGCGGCTCCCAGTAGGATCATGTGAACTCTCAGTTCCTCTCAAGACTAAAGGTCAGTTTTTAAAATATCTCTCTATGTTGTTTATTTTTATTATTTCTTCATAATATTGTGGTGCATTTGGGACCAGCTGATCTTATTTTTTCTCTTATTTTATTATTCTTCCAGAATTTTTTGAGTTTAGTGATATCAACCTTTATTTACTTGATTTATTTGGTTTGATGCATTAACCATTTACACCTGTCTGCATATAATGTGCAGACTGGCAAGATGGGGGTAAATAATAAAAATAGACAAGTTACCACAACTTCTTTTTATTATAAATATGTAAAAAGTGAACCACCGAGGGATCAAGTCAACTACTTAATTGATTTTCTAATTTGTGATCCTAAGCATAGTTAGTGGTTTTGTAATAACCTTCTGAAAATGAAAGCTAAAGAAGAACTAACCAAATATTTTCCTACAGAGAATTTCCATTCTGAAAGAGCACACAGGGAAGCATATGCAACAATCCTGCACTCTGCACATGTTTATGTTTGTGGGGCAATTGTTGCTGCTCAAAGTATCCGCATGGCAGGTTCAACACGAGATCTTGTGATACTGGTTGATGAAACAATCAGTGAGTACCATAGAGGAGGCTTAGAGGCTGCTGGGTGGAAAATCCATACAATTCAGAGAATCAGGAACCCAAAAGCTGAGCAGGATGCTTACAATGAATGGAACTATAGTAAATTTC
This sequence comes from Garcia nutans, assembly GCA_947685225.1. Classification (NCBI taxonomy): domain Eukaryota; kingdom Viridiplantae; phylum Streptophyta; class Magnoliopsida; order Malpighiales; family Euphorbiaceae; genus Garcia; species Garcia nutans. Next base: position 38,313,721 of record CANTUV010000019.1, on the reverse strand, counting down.
GTCTCTGGCAGTTGACAGAGTACGGCAAGATCATTTTCATTGATGCTGACCTGCTTATACTGAGAAATATTGATTTCTTGTTTGAGATGCCAGAAATAACTGCTATAGGGAATAATGCTACCCTGTTTAACTCTGGAGTGATGGTGGTTGAACCTTCAAATTGTACATTCCAGCTGTTAATGGATCACATAAATGAGATTGAATCCTATAATGGTGGGGATCAGGGTTATCTAAATGAAATTTTCACATGGTGGCACCGGATTCCTAAACATATGAACTTTTTGAAACACTTCTGGGAAGGCGATGAGGAGGAGAAGAAACAAAGGAAAATTCATCTCTTTGGAGCTGATCCTCCAATCCTTTATGTTCTGCATTATCTGGGTAATAAACCATGGCTATGCTTCCGGGACTATGACTGCAACTGGAATGTGGACATTTTGCAGGAGTTTGCCAGTGATGTTGCTCACAAAACATGGTGGAAGGTGCATGATGCCATGCCGGAAAACTTGCACAAGTACTGCTTGCTTAGATCCAAGCAGAAGGCAGCTTTGGAGTGGGACCGAAGGCAAGCTGAGAAAGGTAATTACACTGATGGCCATTGGAAAATCAAGATAAAAGATACACGTCTAGAAACTTGCTTCGAAGATTTCTGCTTCTGGGAGAGCATGTTATGGCACTGGGGTGAAAAAAATTGGACAGACAATGCAACCGCCTCTCCATCACCGCCTCCTCCTCCTACTATCACCTCTAAATCTTTTTCATCATTGTGATTGATTATTCTTTCATGCTTGCAATTTACGTGTAGATGTTGCACAGAAGTCAGTATATTGAGAGATGAGTTATGTTTTCAGTAACTACATCCAACATATAGAGGGTTAATTCACGTTATTAGAATGTGCATCTTCACTTTTTCTTGATCCGGGTGATTAGAGCACAGAGTTAAACTACTGCCAGTAGTGCACTTTTTTACCTTCATAATCATATATTACCCCAACTCCAAATGCTTCAATACGGAAATTATTATATTGCTGCAACAGACCTCCATACTTTTTCTTGCAACTGCTTCTTTGCCTTGTTTTACTGCCTTTAAACATTTTGGAAGAAAATTTGCGTTTCTAAAATTCTCCGCTCCAAATTGGGAGGCTTCATTAACCTTTCTGTAATACAAAAGGACTGAATTCTTCTAACTAATTATATTTTTCCTTTATTATTATTATTATTATTATTATTATTATTATTATTATTTTAATTTCTACTCTGCAGCTTCCTCAACCTAAATAATGTCTCTGGATTTTTCTTTTTTAATATCATTATGGCATTTTCTTAGTGACTAACTATTTTGAGATACTTCAAATACCTCAAAAAAGGGGCTGCTTATCCTCCCGACCATGCCTATGAATTTCATTAATGATTACTCAACTTGTCAATATAAAAAATTTTATTTTGGTTGGGCTGCTTATCCTGCCGACTATGCCTATGAATTTCATTAATGATTACTCAACTTGTTAATATAACAAATTTTATTTTGGTTACCAAAATTAAGTTTGCACTAATAAAATAACTCAATTTTTATTTCATTCTTAACAAAATCACTATTTTTTTAAACGGAGTGTTAATAAATCACTTATTCTGAAGAAAATGTTAAGCGATCACTACGTGTGCAGAGGGCCAAAATTTTCATTTGATGACTAAACATAGTTTAAATGCTTATAAAATAGCGGATCATTTTTAAGTTTTTTTTTTAAACGCAACAAGACAAAAATAAAAACAAAATATTTTTAGCCATTTTACTGATGGTATATAATATTATAGTTCTTGATAAATTAAATAAATTATCAGTTAAATAAAGAACTTGCGAGCAATTTTTGAACAATATCAACTGGGCATTGAGGCCGTCTGGAAGGAACTAACCGTCCTACGACATCTGGCCTAGCAGTTTTCGTCGTAGCTCTGAAAAGGCTGTATCAGTTTCCATTAAAATTGCCAAAACAAGAAAAAATGGATTTGTTGAGAGTTCCTGTAATTTCATTTCCACCAAACAATACCTTCTTCTCCTACAAGCCTTCTTTTTCGAACCACAACTTCCCATTCCCATTTTGGACATACCCTTTTCGTTTAATTCCAATGAAGTCCTATCCATTTCATGCTAAGAAGAAAAACTCGCAGTCCGAGCCTGTTCTCGAGCCGACTATAATTGAAGAAGTGTCAATGGATGATGAAGATGGTGAGGATTTCGAGGATGAGTATCTGGAAGATGAAGCAGAACTCTATGTAAGTTTTTGTGGAAGTTATTTGTATGACTTCTGTATTTCTTAGGCTTAAGTTAGACTGATTTGCTAATTGTTTTAAACTTTTGTGAAGGTTGGAGATGGGGGTGGAGGAGGTGGAATTGCTCTTGCTGGGACATGGTGGGATAAAGAAGCATTAAAAATAGCTGAAGAAGTTTGCCAGTCCTTTGACGGCGAATTGAAAATATATGCCTTTAAGACATTATCAAATTCCAATATTCAAGTGCGCATTGAGAGACTTACAAATAAGTAAGCATTGTTTGATTTCATAAATGAGAAATGAATGGTATTGAATTTGGTATCTAATGCACGCAATGATTACATTTCCATATTTCAGTAATTCACACTTATAACTAGATGGATTACCAAAAGTTGATGTGTACTGCTTATTTAGAGAAGTTTACTTGTGTCCTTAGGCGTATAGTTGTTATTGCATTCACATAAAAGATTGTGTTGTAACTAGTTTATATAGTGAGCTAGAAGGATCACCGGTTTTTAGGACCGTAAAGCATGTGCTCGGAAATGTGTATTCTTTGTTACTTCCTGTTTTGCCTCAGATGTTTTTTTAATGTTAATTAACCATCTTTCATACCTCTTCCAATTAGTTATTATTTTCCATGAGTTTAAAATAGTAAGCAATGCTTCTTGGGCCCTAAATCAGAATGATCCATTGCAGGTCCGGCTCTCCCAGTATGGAAGATATTGAAGCGTTTTCCACTACCTATAGAGTACGGTTAGATGAAGCTGAGCTTGCTAAAACTATACCAGACAATATACCTTTGGAGATAATGGCTTTTCATATATATATATGTGTGTGTGTGTATGTATATATATACTTTTCTTTATGTGCATGCTGTATATAGGGAAAGTACTCATCTCTAGACAAATCCAAAACAAATTTAGGGTGCATAGGTAACAAGCTGATTTCATTCTTTTTTTGTGTTAGTGTATATGGATGTATGTTTTTTTTTCCTCTTTCTTCCTTTGACTCTTTGACTTACTCTAGTTTACCAATCGAGTAAATCAAGTTGGCTTTCTAATGATATGTTAATAGAAAGGGTGGTTTGCTTATTTAGACAAAGCTATTGCACCCTGATTTGAACCTCAGAAGTTACACATTCTTGGTTGTTTGATTTAGGAGTGGGATCTGTGATTACCAATTTGTTAGAGCTGAAACTTGAATGGTGTTTACTTTCTCAATAATGGTCAAATTTCAACATTTTAAGGTCTAAAGGGTTGTGTTTCACCTCAGGTATCGTCTCCTGGTGTTGAAAGGGTAGTTCAAATCCCAGAAGAGCTGGATGGTTCAAGGATCGACCTATGTTTGTGAAATATGTCAGTGAAATGGCTACATTAAATTCATCTTCAGAAAGTGATGGAATTTTTAGGCTTATTTCTTTCGACATAGAAACAAAATGTTGCACTTGGGGTTTGGCAGATGTGAGGATAAATAGAGAAAAAGCATTGAAGGGAAGACCACTTAGCAAAAAACAAAGAGAGTGGCGCTTAAACACACCCTTTAATTCATTGCGTTTAGTTCGACTATATTCTGAAATTTGAATATACTTTTTTGTTCAATCTTTTTTATTCATCCCTGAGATCATGCATACCTGTAGGAAACTTCATCAATACTTGTTGATGTAGTATAGTAATAGCTATTAGATGGATTGGTGTTCTCAACTAGCCATATCTGGCATACCATTCTGTCTTCCAAGTGATAAATTGTACCTTATTTTACTGTACATATTTGAATAAAACTTTCAAAAAAAAGGAGAGATATTTTTTGTACAAATATACAGGGAAAAATGGCTAGTATACAGATATGAAGAAAAGTGATGTGAAACATGATGCCTTTACCATGTATTGTTTGGAAAGGTTCTATACTGAACCTGGACAAAAAGTCTCATGAGCCTGAGAAATATGATATGCCTTGCCAAAGGACAAGAAATATAAAATAAACTGCTGCGGATCTCGTAAACTGTATCATATGCTGGTATGAATGGGTGTGTTACCATATCCTGTTTTATCTGAAGTTACAAATGCAGATTTTTTTTTTGAGGTTTTTCTTCTCAGCATTTTATCGCCATATTAAACAATATTTCTGGTTTCTGTTAAAGAAGTATTTTCTAATATAAACGGGAATTAATGTTGTATATATGTGGATGCTGATTTCAGTGTCGTTTTTTCAATGGGTCATAGTGAAAACAGTTTTATCTGAAGATGGCTTCGCATACTTCATATTAACTGAAATCAAGGTTTGACTCTTACTATTGAAATTTTAGTTGCAGTCTTGAATTCGTCATGCATGAATAAAACAAATGCTAGTTTAGCATAGATGTCTTGGGTAACCACTCGAGTGATGGGATGAGATGGCAAGGCTGCTTGGTCTATTGTTATATTGTTGTTTGGGGCTAACTTTTTTTTTCTTGGGTCCTCTTAACGGATCCTCCTAAGTCTATGATTCAGTTTGGAGGTGGAAAATTCATAAACTTATTTCTATTGGCTTTTTAACATGATTTAGTCATTCATTTCTATTGCTTTGATCTTGTGACACAGACATGTCTTAGTTACTCTTTTGTATCTCTTCCATCTCTCTCTTTCTAAGTATATCAGGAATTTTAAAGGGAAGCGGGTGCAACGGATTTTTAGGCCTTGACCTTCTTCATTGCCTCCACTCTATTAAAAGCAAAAGACTTGTGATGCACGCATTTGTCCTGCAGTGTCATAAGTTCAGCTTTTTGACAGGTTACAGGTTTCTTTTATTGGTTTTCTAGGCATGCTCATTTTAAAATAGTGAAAAGTAAAATGCTGACTTGCATCATTCGAGTTGAAGGTATGTTCAGATAAGCTCCATCATGATTATTCTAATGGCCTGTAGTGACTGTGCGATTGAGATAGCCATGATAGTTTTGGATTTTGTTACAACTTGGTGTGTGCTTCACATTGAGGTCGGAACCAGTCTTCCAAAGAAGCACCCTTTTAAATAATGTTGAATAAAGCAGTTTGAAACTGTTATTTAGCTGTTTTAAAGCCTTTATTGCAAAAGCATGCGAAACTCACCCTAAAAAAATTTAATTTGTCTCTAAGCAATATTTTCAATTTAACGCTTTTCTCAATAGTAGTTCAAATAATACTGACCTGTAATACTCCTTTAGATCTACATATTTGTTGTGTAGCTTACTGTTTTAAGTGAACTATTTTCTTGATTCTTTTCGTGCGCTAATAGAATTCTACAATTGGCCTTCATAGTTTGATTAACAGATTGATTAGTTATACTTACATAGTGATCAAATGCGATAAGTGATGCATAGAGAACTAATGCATAGTGAAAATATATTGTTTCCACCAACTTGAACTTTTCATTTTTAGTGCTAAGCTCAATCATGGTTCTTAGGAGTTTGAAATAAGCCTTCGAATTAGAATACTTACTCTCTTCATCTCTCTCTCTCTCTCTCTTTTTCATCCTCATACTTGCGCCTGGCCTAATATTATATCTTCGAATTATATATACATATATAGTATTTCAATCTGGTATTCACATAATACGTCTATTCAGTTCCTTAAATATTAGTCTATGTCAATGCTAGTGAAGGAGATTATTGATCTGCAAATTTTACCTAAGTTTTGAAACTGAAAAACTACAGAAGTGTTACATTTATTTATGGATTATGGTTATTCTCTCAAACCAGACATCTGATTGCTGAGATCAAATAATGCTCCTTTGTCAATCTCTCTCTCTCTCTCTCTCTCATGCGAATACACGCATGCTCACAGACACATGTTTATGATAAGAATCAACTATTCTTTTTTTCTTCATTTTTCTGATGTGTACAAACGAGCCTGGGAATCTGGGCCAAAGTGCCATTTCACTGAATTATTGAAAAGAAAAATGGCAGCAAGCAGAGGAGGAAGGTTGGGACCAGAAAGTTATTG